>CM046473.1:37347614-37765114 GCA_025506415.1 Flaveria robusta | reverse complement strand
TTGTACAAAAGATGATAAATTAATGGATAAAGTGTATCAGGGTGTTACTTAAGTTTTTATTAAAACAAACTAAAATCGAAATGAACATAAGGTGAATTTGAGATACCAAGAGATGAGTCTGAGTTCTTGATGTTACGCCATTCTCTCTACTTTGTCTATCATAAGGTGATTTTTTTAATCGAAGCCCCCCAATGGTAGACATTCATTGTTTACATTCAAGATGGGTTCTCTTAAGCAAACAGCATCCTCCTAAGTCCTAATACACAACAATAACTAGCTATAGTGCTTAAAATTTAAAACCCCCAAAAATAAAATATCATATGTACTTCTGTATCATGAAGCTACCAAATAAAGCATACAACTTTTTGTCGCCTCAAGATTTGGTAATTAGTTCTTCTGAATTTCCACTTCTTTGCTTTGTCAAGTAATAAACAACGATAATTATAAGCATATAAGCGGGCTCAGCCCAGTGGTTCGGTCACGTCCCCTTAATATCATATTATAAATAAAAAGCATGAATCTTTATAGTTATGTATGTGATTTACCTTTAATTCTTACTTCATAATCATGAGTTTCTTGTTGATTAGGGAGATTGATTTGTTGTATAAACTCCTTTTGGAGAAAAACAATTGGTAACGTAGACTATACGAAATCATATCCTACATCCTAGTACTTGATGCCTTAAGAGATAGGACGAGGATGTGCTCCAGCTGATCATCACGTACATGCAATGACCTCCTCATCAAAAAATTCTCATAATAGCTCATATGCTCAGATTTCAGAATTATCTCACTGGTATTCTGAGTCTTATGTATTGACGACAAATATATCAACGTTTGAAGCTTGTACAGTACACTGTGTCGAAGAAGTGTATCATGCATTGGGCACTTATACGTCATGTTAAAACCTTCGTTATATGACTTTTAAAGTAAAGTAAATGCTAATTTTAGGAAAACATCATTTGAATATCTAGAATATAAAGAAATTACTATGTTAGTATGCTTTAGTTAGCTAGAGCATTCAGAGTAGTTTTTCAATTCTCATTCTTTATAATTTATAAAAAAAATCATAATCACTTAAAAACAAGGTTGTTTATTTTTTAAAAAGCCTCTCACATTAATTTCCTCATATCTATTCTTATTTTAATTAGATAATACTTAATTATTAATTTTTATCTATTTTTTTCTTCCATTCACAACCACTCATAAAAAAATATAAAATAATAGATATACATGATGGATGATGACCCGTAAGAGCATTCCCATCCCATTCCATCCCCAACGTAAAATTAAACAAAAATCATCACAAAATTCACTTTATTTCATTCTTCATCCTATACCTCATTTTCGTTTAATTTTAGGAGAAATCAATCTGATCCTTAAAATATAAAGATTTACTAGACATCTCTCATATCTTTTTATGATATATTTCATTGATGGATGTAAGTGAAAGAAGCTGAAATAGTATTAAAAGAAGAATAAATAATTGAGACAGAGAAAAATACGTAGAATGAGATATGAAATGTTTTAGGAAAATATAAGTAAATTTTAAAAATGATGTTTTTTTTATTAAACATAGGAGTTGATGGGTGACTTACATTTTAAGAAGAGTAAAATGTTATTTTCGTCCCTGACGTTTTGTTGAATTTGCCATTGCAGTCCAAAAAATTTTTTTTGCCATTTCAGTCACTATAGTTTACCAAATTTTTTCATTTTCATTCACTCCACTAACAACGTTAAAACTCCGTTAGATATGAGGGTATTTTAGTCTTTTTGAACACCCTAATTATCAAAATAAAAAAAACTAATCAATTAATATTCAATTAAAACTAAAAAACACATGAAACGACTAGTGAGACCAGACGCTTCGATTAACTCTAACCCATGTTTTTCGATTGAGTTTTGCTGTGAGATTTCAATTAATCTTCATGTTTTGTTCGAATGTATACCGTTATTTGATTGAGGTCTGTTGTGGGATTGAGGTTTGTTGTTGACATTTTTTATTTGATTGAGTTCTTTGAACATGACAGTAGCAGACCTCAATAAAACAAAAAGTGACAACATTAGACCTCAATCGAACAACAGTACACGTTCAAACAAAACGTGAAGATTAATTGAAATCTCACAGCAGACCTTAATCGAACAACATGTGTTAGAATTAATCGAAACGACAGGTCTCACGAGTCACTTCATGTGTTTTTTTAGTTTTAATTGAATATTAATTGATTAATTTATATTAAGTGGATAATTAGGGTGTTTAAAAAGACTAAAATACCCCATATTTAACGGAGTTTTAACAGAGTTTTAACGGTGTTAGTGGAATGGATGAAAATGGTAACATTTAGTGAACTACTGTAACTGAAAAAACAAAAAAAAAAAGTTTTTGGATTGAAATGGCAAATTCAACAAAACGTCAGGAATGAAAATGATACTTTACTCTTTTAAGAAACAATTCAAGTCATTTAAGTTCTGACATCACCTTACGACTTTCAAAATTTCCTTAATATAACTTAAGTAGCTCCTATTATAAGAAAAGTATGTTTCATAATTATTTATGGACTTGTTTATCACAACTCATGACACTACAATCTACAACCGTTTTTGTGGCTGTATATTCTTGAAGATGAGTCCTTTTCAACCAACTTTTATGTAGATATTTATAAAACGAAACTAAAAGCAACTATAAATTAATTTTTTATGAGGCAAATTTTGTTCAAACCCAACAAAAACAGAAAGGAGCAAAGAGCTGCATTTGCAAAAAGGAGAAACACCCAAACCCAAAAACCGAAGGATTAGAAAGCCAATTTTTCCTAAATCACCAAGAACTCAAATAAACTATAGAAGATATTAGAAAATAAAAGAGGAAAAAGTGATAAAAGCAAAACACATGGTACAAAGAAGACGAAATAATAAATGTGACGATATTAGTTGTAGATAAATATATAACCTATTTTTGGTCAATTTGTTATACACATCAGGCAAGTCAAAATTACACATCATCAACACCCACACCTCATCATTTCAGTATGATATTACACGACGTCACGACATACCCCTTCTAATTAACTAAAGATTTTTGTTAATTGTTATAAAGTTGGCATGATTAATTTGAAAATATTAGAACCAAGTTTGAGAAAGATAAAGACTTCCAATAAGCGTATATATAGGTGCGCTTTTAGGACTTAGACCTTGGACCAGTAGAATAAGTATATATGCACCGTTAATTAGCTTAAAGGTTTACTAATAGTCCTAGCCACCACTTTTAAAGCAATATTACAATTTTTCTTATATTCTTTGATTTTATATATATAAGATTTGGATCATTTGTTAACTTTTGTTATTACGATAACTCATGTTAACGATCAAGATCAATCAAAATCATCATTTTCTTGTTGGAATGATTACACATGTACAATATTATGTTATTTATGTGCTAGTGTAAATTTATAGTTGTAAAAAAGTTTACAGTAGTAGAAGTTATACTTATACCTATATATATATATATTTAGATATATAAAATAAATAAAGTTAATCTCTTTTTCTGAAAACAATATGATACCGTTTATATAATAAAGCATATTACCATTACCATATAATAATGTACACGTTACATAAACTACGTAAGAGAATTCAAACCAAACTATGAGAGTGCAAGAATCTAATGAAAGTAGGAAAAATCAACAATCCTCAAATAGTTAGATAACTAAATTAGTTTTGTTATAATTATTTCTAAACATCCTTGAATAATCACAATCCAACATCAAAAATTATCTACGAACTCAAATGCTATAATTAAATTTACACTTCCAAAACCTTCGGTCAAACATGATGTGTGCCTTTATACGTGATCCAAACAAATCACAAGTATTATTAATGTTACCGACGAACAAACAAGTTTTCTTTATAACCATCTACTTCTAAAATTACTACACATATTTAAGCTCATAAACATTTTAATGGGTAACACACTAATAAACCACTTATGAGGGTATTCTTGGGGACGTGTAACTATAAATTCTTAAAAGATTTATAACATATATCATGTTGGATCTAAGCATAAAGTATGCAAATTATCCTAAAGTGATAAAATAATGTACATCCTAGACAAATAATTGTAAGTTGAAATCTTGTATAGTACGGGTGTGATAATTTTTTTAATTTTAAAAGTCTAGTAGATATAAAGTAGAAACTGTATGTTTGTTTTGTCTATAAAAAAGTTTTAAAATACAAGTCCGTAAATTACTTTGGAAAATCACGAGGGTGGTCAACAAAGGCGAAATGAAGCTACTCAGACGCCACATACACTCACATCCAACATTCGTGTGCGTATATATATTAAACATATTTTTCCAATTCCAATACAATCCCACAAGCCCAGAAAACAAAACAAGAAATCCAAAATAATCATCATCGATCCGTATATCTTCTCAAATCAGTTCAATGACTTCATCAAGAGGACCGGTGAGGTACGCCAAAGCCGCCCGGTTGTACTGCATCATATTTCTTCTACTTATCGTCTTGTTAGGGTGTTTTACAGACAACGAGTATCTGATCAAGCAAATGAATCCGGCCATGAGTCAAGTCTGCGACGAGATTTATGTTGTCAGAGAAGGTGAGACGCTACACACCATCAGCGATAAGTGTGGTGTCCCGTTTATCCTCGAAGAAAACCCGCATATTAACGACCCAGATGATGTATTCCCTGGGCTTATTATCAAGATCACCCCCCTCAGGTTAGAAAATATCCAGTTCGATCATACACCAAAGTTTTACTTTACTTCACTTGCATAATTATATATTTTATTGCCAGCGAATAACGTAACCGTCATGAGAATGAATATCAACCGTTAGATGAGGCTGAGATTAAATCTCAGCCATTTAAAGTCAGCAGTTACATATATGTGGAGCAGTTTTGAACGGTTAAGGGCAGTTGCACATACGTGGAGCAGTTTCGAGCGATTAAGGTATTAGGTATTCCTTTCTCACGTTCGCAGTTAAGGCCTCCCACATAACCGACGAGCGCTGTCCCTCTATCATCTCAAAACCAGCGGCTGGATATTCGATTTCATTGACCAGAGGCTTCAATTCCATCTATTGTAATGCCTCACCCTCCATTTGATCATATGCAAATTATGGATGAAGATGTTAATCAGACATTTATTTTAATGCAAGGTTTCGATCTCTCTACACTTACGGCATGATGAACGCATCCAATGATTCATCGATACAAATCTCTTTGTCATTTCAAATGCCTTTGTTTTCATCTTCTCCCCAAACTCCTAAATCCCAGGTTCGTTTTCATTGGTAAATTAGGGTTCTAATTGGAAAATTGATTCAATTTATGATAGTGCTTGTATGTTTTATTGATGGCATATATTGATAATATGAATCTGTGGGCGTGATTGCTATACCTTTTATTCTCGGCCAGAAAATGATTGACTGCTATTTTGAGGATTTAATGCTCAGAAAATGTGTGCTAAACTGCTAAATGGTATGCTCACCATGTGTTTCAGATAATGTCTTAACAGATTGTGGTGGAGACATGCTATCACAGGGCAAAAGGTTCAAGACACTCCCCTATATACATCCACTATTTGAACTACTTTCTTACTTCTAAAATCCTATCATGTTACCAGCAACGAAAACGACCTTGGCTATGTTACGAGATCATTAAAGCTTGTGACTCTGTTTCTTTGTAATCACAGGTTCTTTCATCTTGATTTGCTACTCTTATTGTTTCAACAAGAACATCTGATCTTCTTGGAGAGATTTGTAGGGTTGTGAGCTTTTTCTTGGGGTGTGAGGGTGTCTGTAATTTGGGCTGGTGTTCAAACTCTAAAAGTTTCACTTTTGTATTCTAACATTTTTCCAGGAATATGTAAACCTGAATCTACAACAATTAAGCTGAGTATTAAGCTAAATTATAAGGAGTGCAAAGTGCACACCACCTGTTTGATAAAAGGTATGTGTGAGTTCTTACCTTGCTTTCAATAACAAATTAACAATGTCGTAATCACTATTGACATACTATGGTTGAAGATTCAAGGTATGAAAGATATGAACTCCATCAGATGCTTCTTGCATTCTGCATACATGAAGGTGGTCATCATTTGAAATTTCATTTACCCATTTTTGATCTTAATATGAACTTGGACATTTATAGATGTAAATGTCTTCTACTTTTTTTGTTAATGTCTTCACAAAAGATTGATGTTATGAAACATAATCTAAATTTGAGGATTATTCTTTCACTAATTAATTGTAAAATATTGATATACATGAGGTTATTGCTATATTAGCATTAAGCAAGAAATTGAGATGCAAATGGGTAACAAAATATAAGTTTGTTTTCTGGTTATTCTTTTGTTAGGATTGCATCTGCAGGAACAAGAAACCCATTCGTGAAATATTTTATGTTTTTTTTATTTAAAATTATCAACAATTCTCTTCTGAAGCTATGTGAAATTTTCCTTCAACATAAGATGAAGAGAAAAAAAAAAAAAAAAGACTGAGAGATGATGTTGTTGCTTTTTATTTTTCTTGTCTTGGCTCCAACCTTAATTCATTGCGACTATCTATCTGATGGTTTTTCTTTTCTAATCTAATCTAATGTTTTTTTTTTCTTTTGTAATAAACGATCAGGTTTCATATATTATGTTGGAATCTTATTTTGTGATGGGAGTATAAATATGTTCTTATCATATAAGAACATGAAGTAGGCATTGTCAACTTCACTATATTAAAGAAAAATGAGTATTTTTTTGTCAATCTCGACTAATTATAAATATGCTGCATATTTATTTATTTATTTATTTTTTGTGTTCTTATTTCAGGTTAAAGATGCATTTGGATGGTGGTGGGCTGTGGTTATGATCAAGACTTGTGGTGTTTATTTACTCCATCTTTGATGTTGCTTCCATGAACAGTTAATTTTCAGTTGACACAATGCAGTATCAGTAGACTTTAGTTTTTATTTGGCCTAGGTGTGCTCACTTATATAGAGTAGGATGTTACTACACATAATTTTTGGGCACATAGGTGGTAACATATCTGCTGTTTTTATTTTCAGCTATAGTTGACGTACCATGGAAGATGAAACACTAAATAGATTCTAACATTACTAATTATTCTGTTCAGGTTAACCAAAATCGACAACAGTGAAGTGGAAACATTCATTGGATGAGGTGTTGTAGAAATGGAAGAGTATGTTTCATGTTGTTACTTTTTGACTCTTTTCCTTAATTGTTGTGCAATAATTGAAATTTCCTATATTTTTTTAGTTGAAATTCATATGAATTTTTAGGAGAGTTTGAACTATTAATTGCTGGTTCTAAGAGTAATGTTGGTTCATGGGGTCATGATTACACTAGGTAATCACTATATTTGTTTTTGTGTTTACATGATCGCTTCAATAATTAACATTCATCATTTACATGACAATAAACATGTTGCTGACAATATAACCACAAATGGAATGTGTTGATCTATTTTCTTTGAAGGGTGAAACATGGGCAACATTTATTTATGTAATTATTTTTGTGTATGCCATATACAATATAGATGTGTCTATGGGCTCTAATTGGATAGCTCATTGACCCTGTGTTTTTTGTTGTAGGTTAGCTATCATCACGTTGTGTGAAATGTTATAATGCAACACTGCTTCATCTTCCTCAGATTTTGCATTCTTTTCTATAATTTTATATGTTGCTACAGAAATACTTTGTAGTTAAGAATCAACTATAAAAATCATAGACATTTTAGTTGGTTATCTTATTTGATTAGTTGGTTTGAATGTCTATCAATGATTATATCATCTTTGTTGGAATTTGGCAGGTGAAATTGCACAAGAGTGTTCCAAAAAAGTGGTATTGTTTCCTACCTTAAAGAATTTTATATTTTTGTCATTATTTTTAGATGCAGTTATTTATGTTTCTTTAGATATAACATATTCCAAGTTTGTGCTAATTTAGAATGAGGAAGCAACAGTGAATGATGTGATTGAGCTTGTGGAATAAATTGTTGCTTTTTACATGAAGGCATGGCTTATTTGATTATTTCTTCAGTTGTAGTTTATTTATTATTACTTTTTTTTTTATCAATTATTTTCTCCATGTTTGTGTTTTACAAAACATAATTTTGTTTCCATCACTTATTTATGCATTGCAGCATAATACTAAACCTGAGGTTGTAGATCTTTTGATGGAGGTAGTCTGCTGAAATCATATTTTTCTATTTTAGATAGTTAAGGAGGAGTTTATCATAGAACAGGTTAGGGAAATGAGTTGATTCAAGTCTCTATTGCTACTTGTGGGTCAATACAAGGTAAGAATATCACTACGAAAACTTAAGTTTATATCCTTGAATAAAAGAATTTGTAATAAATTGAATTTACTGAGATTAATATTCATGTGATGATTATACTCTTGCAAACACGAAGTCAGATTAAGGAGTATCTAGGTGTCCAAGTGATTTTGGTTACCAAACTGGCTCACCACAGCAGCTTAAAGCTAATGTTTCTCAGAAAAACTTTGGCGTAATAATTTTGGCTATTATTTTTCAATACACCTAAAATAGGGTATAGTTGATATTACAACGAAGCTAACTTATATAAAAATGAAAGTTTGCTTTGGTTGGTCTGCACAATAGCAACTTGAGCTCTTGAGGGCCAAGACTTTTTAATTTAAATATATGTATAATGGTTAATATTTTTCAACTAATTTATCAAGGTGAAGTGTTTCGTAAATGGTTTGAACAGGCATTTAGGTTTTTAAATTGCTAATTCTTTGTACAAATTGAAACATTCATTTGATAAATATGTCACAGGTCAAGATCACGGCAAACAAAGGCCTAGGAGATCAAGTGATAAGCCAAAACGGTTAAATGACTAGATGACATGTGTGATTTATAATAGTTTTCGTTCGACCTACCTACTATTTACCATCATATATGACTGTTAACTTATATTTCATTTCACATGATTGGTAATGCTTTTATATTTAGATTGTTTAGCACTTGCTTCTTATCTTTATGGTTTCATTGTCATATTATACTCCGTCATTTACTGTTTAATTATGTTAAGTATTTGTAGTTTTGTGTCAAACAAATTATGGTTTCTTTAGAATGCACTTAAGTATGTTGGTGTTATTTTGATGTTGAGGTACCCGTTCACCGGACGGGTATAAAACTAGTTAAACAATAGTTATGTGATGAAAACCTGTCTTCTTTGTACATGGAGATGAATTATTTTGTTTGTATACGTTTGATAATTGATTTGTATTTCTTTTAGCAAACTTTATACACAAAGGTAAATTTTGTAGCTAATTGGTTCGAGATAAATTAATTAATTATTATTATTCTTTAATTTGCTTTATGGAATATCTTTTATACCAAAAGCTTTTCGGTGAACCCGATGAGTATAAACAACTTGTGTATGGTTTTTATTATAGCGTTAGCCTTAAGATCATATATCTTGAACTTGACTGTTCTTTTAATAAGTTTCTGTTGCAAAATTGATGGTTATCTTTAAAAAGCTACAACAAACCATTATATATACCATATTTACTGATGTTGGTGGCCAATGGGAAGCTACCGACATTGTTACCCCCTAAATATGTATCTGATCAAGAAAATGAATCTGACCATGAGTCAGGTCTGCGACGAGATTTATGTTGTTGGAGAAGGTGAGACACTAGACACCATCACCGATAAGTGTGGTGACCCGTTTATCGTGGAAGAAAACCAGCATATTCAAGACCCGGATTATGTATTCCCTGGGCTTGTCTTCACCTCTTCCTGTCTGCGTAAATAGAAAATTATATAGTTCATACACCAAAGTTTTACTTTTCTTCACTTGCACAATAAAACAATGGTTATGTGATAAAAACCTTTTTTCTTCGTACATGGAGATAAGTTTTTTTTTTTTTTTTTTTTTGTAGTGATTGTCCTTTCTAATAAGTTTTTATTGAAAAATTAATAGTTATCTATTTAAAAACCTATCACAATATCACATGATGTTATAGACTTGTAGTTGACAAAACAAACAAACATTTTGTCTTAATCTGGGCTAATTGATAACTTAAGGCCCAAGTTGTTTGCAAATATATGATTGACGCTTATGAGAATATTTCTGGTTTTAAGATGAAGCCCAGCTATTGGCAACTGAATGTATATGTGGACTTCGATACAAAGCAAAGGAAATGCAATTGAAGCCTTGAAAATATCCGCAACATGGTTTGGGCCGACAAAGCCCAAAAAATAATAAAACCTTACCTAAACTGGTCATGTTTGCTCTACTTATTGGTTCCAATTTATTCATAAAAACAGATTATACATTCCATTTTCTAAAGTACAGAAAACGTAATAAAGATATCGAGTACGTCCACTGTTTATTTAATTGCTTGATCGAGTGAGAACACATGCATTGCTTATCTCTTATTGAACCTTAAAACTTTAATCTTGTTTGATCGTTTTTTATTCCAATCTTTTTATGTTAGTTGATTTTAAAGAGTTTTGACAGTTAATTTATAAGTTTAATGAAAGCAGTTTCGACGAGCTTCAAGTCAATTTGAATCTGTGGTTTAAAAGAGTTTTATATCATGATTCATACGGTAACGTATTTTACTTGTGATATTAATAGTTGAGATTCAATAGAGGAATTAAGGGGTAGGACGGGAAATGTTGGGACTTGGGAAAGTCCACCGTTGGCTTTTATAAAGTTTTATTAATTTTGTAAATGTAACAAATTTTTTAATTTAAGTTATACAATGAGATAACAATCAATTTTTTTGTCTTTAGCTTGAGAAAGTATTGTTATGATAAAAAGATGACATTGTTTATAACCGTATTGTTATACACGATATAAATTGTGCGAAAATTGTGTTAATTTACCATATACAACTGCGTTTTTAATAATTATAGCTTGGTAGTATACCACATAATTATGTTGTTTTGCTATTACAATTGTGCAATCATATATATGTACTATTGAAAAAGCATGGTTATATGATAAAATAACACATTTATAGTTTATGAACTAACACAATTATATAGTAAAACAACACAGTTATAATTGATAAACCAATACAGTTATTCGACATAATTATGTTGTTTTGTGCAAGCATAAATGGACGCAAATATTCTTTGCCTATAATAACGTCGAGCGCACTCATCAATTCGATATATATGTGTCTATGTGAAAAAAAGTGAGAGAGAGTGTGTGCATGCATATTAATTATTTTGTTTGGTGGTGGCTTTTAGGTAGTCGGGTGTACCCAAAAAGGGAGCCGCTCAATCTATTTTGCCACTAGCTATGACTTAATCGAGATAAATGATATGTCGGCAATAGGGCAGCCAAGTCATGCAAAGAAACGGCTAGCCGAAAGACTCACAACATAACTCTGGTGCAGCCGAGGACATAAGTCTGCTTGATTAAGCCGGCTAAGAAGCAACCAGCAACATAAATATAAAATATGAAAGACACTCATAATACATGCAATATTATTCTTGTATTGTTGTAACGAGTTAAAACAAAAAAAATATATAAAAAAAACTACCTTTTGAATATATCTAAATATAACAAAATTATTTTGTTTTTCAAATAAATTGTGTTAGCAGTTAACAAAGGATTGTGTTCGAAGCTCTTATGAAGACGAAATTAAGTACAAGACCATCATTTCTCGTTTGTTTGTCCTGTAAAAATAAGAGCAAAGTACAAAAGTACCACTACTCATCATTCACCAACTGTCCTATTTGACCATCTAACTGCCTGCCACATCATCATAACCAACTCCATCTCCACAGCTTCACACCTGAATAACAAAACTCCTTCAATTCTATTATCCTTTCCCCTTTGTTTCTTTGTTTAGAAGCCCAACAACAAAGCTGTTAGATACACAACACATTTGAGTAACTTAAAAGTACTTTACAATCTTCAAGTTAATCCATGCACTATAAATACTCCCACCCTTTCCATGAAATCCATCATCCTCTGCTCTGCTGCTAAAATCAGATGGCTATTATTTCACCATTTGCTGCCTTTATTCTCATACTAACTGTTGTTCCATTTACAGAAGCAGCGCTTAGTGCTCATTACTATGATCGAACATGTCCACAGGCTGAGAGTATTATTTATCAAACAGTTCGTAACGCCTCTATTTACGACCCTAAAGTCCCAGCCCGCCTTCTTAGGATGTTCTTCCATGACTGTTTCATCAGGGTATGCTAGCTATATTATCCAACTCACTCATTGGCACATAACTTATCGCTATCTTTCGTTTTTCCTGCTAATTCATCATGACCCAAAATCCAAATGTGTGTTATATATAGGGATGTGATGCATCATTGTTGCTTGACTCAACCCCGAAAAACAAAGCAGAAAAAGACGGGCCACCAAATATCTCAGTTCGATCCTTTTATGTTATTGATGATGCCAAAACGAAGATCGAAAAAGCATGCCCACACACGGTTTCTTGTGCTGATGTTTTAGCAATTGCTGCTAGAGATGTAGTAGCAATGGTACATATTATTCTTTCTTCTTTCTTATATATAGTTGATCTGGCAAAATCAACTGCTGTCAAAACACGTCACTTTTTTTATATGGGGCGGTATAGTTGGTTATTTAGATTCTTACAACAGATAAAAACATAAGTTAAGTCAACCCATTTATAAGTAAATAGATCGAAACTGCCACATCTTGTATCTACTATCCAAGACACATCAATTATTACAATTATAACCATCATGTTTTATGTTTTTCTATCTCCATTTTCTACAGTCTCAAGGTCCCTGGTGGCCTGTGCTTAAAGGAAGGAAAGACGGGCGAGTGTCAAAAGCTAATGAAACTATAAACTTGCCATCTCCATTTTCCAATGCCACAACACTTATTCAAAGTTTTGCTAAAAGAGGACTAAATGTCAAAGATTTGGTCACACTTTCAGGTGGACACACATTAGGGTTCTCACACTGTTCTTCATTTAGCGCCCGCATACACAACTCAACTGATCCTAACATTAATAGTGAGTTTGCTATGAGCCTAAAAAAGAAATGCCCCATACATAACAAGGATCGCAATGCAGGAGAGTTTCTAGATTCAACTTCTTCAAAGTTTGACAATGATTATTACAAAAGAATCACTATGGGTAAGGGCGTGTTTGGGTCAGACCAAGCACTGTATGGAGATTACAGGACTAAATCGATAGTGGATTCATTTGCTAAAGACGAGAAACTGTTCTTCAGGGAATTTGCAGCTTCAATGGTCAAACTTGGAAATGTAGGTGTCATAGAAGATGGCGAAGTTAGAGTGAAATGCAGTGTTGTGAATTGATGTGAGGGTGAGAGAAAGGCAACTATCAAAGAGGATGAAAAAGAACATACGGTTTACAGTTTTACATGCTAACTTGTTTGAGTGTTTGACTTTATAATATTTAATAAAATGAATAATACAGACCTATTGGCTATTGCCTTATTGGTATCTTTTGTTGTGGTAACTATTGTTGCATAAAAGTAGAACTTATATACATGTAAGACACTGTAAAACAAATAAGAACAGATGCTTTGGCACATGAAAAGCGAAACAGATAATACTCATCAACATAGAAAATTCAAATATTGGTATCAAGAATCATGATAAACAAACTAGCAGCCGTAGAGACATCAATTGTATTCTAGACCACATATACAAATAACGTTGAGGACATCAGTTATCATGCAAAAGCTACATCTGACCTTAAGATATACTTGACACCTTTTGTAACATTGCGTGATTCATGTAACATACACTTGGCACCATGGATATGGAAGAGGGCCATTCCTTGAGTGGGAGTCACCTAAAAGTCAGAATTCAATTGATGATCATGCAGAGGAATTTTATAAGACAAACTAGAAAAAAAATGTACCTCAGCTATAAGGCTATTTCTTGGACCATAAAAGACGGTTTCACCTCCAACTAGAGGTTCAAAGGAGTCATGTGAACCATTCACATCAGATTTAGGTTTTGACTCAACATTGCCATTGAGATATACTAGCAACGTGTAATGGGTGTGTTTTCCCTCTCCAAGATCGACACTTTCATCAATATGTCGGCCAAAACGTTGACCAACCTTATACCTGAATATGAGTCGACTTATATCATTAGAAGTACTAATAGTCTGATAGAGTGACCAGGATGACAAGTTTGAACAAACCTGTAAAGTCTAATATTCGGGTTTAGCCCAACAGCAACTTTGCCCAGAATAGTAATCTCAGAAAAGAGCTTGCTAAGTCCAGATTCCCATAATGTATCAGCAAGAACAGGATCATTTACCGCAATACGATCATTGTCTCTATAAGCTTCGCCTTTTGCTGGACCAAGACTGCCTTGATGAACAAACCCAATCGATTCCGCAGCTTTAATGAAAGCCTTTGACTCAGCAGCTGTTAAGAAGTTCTGCACCTGAGAACCTTAAACAAAAGAAGAACCACTAAGAAGATATGATTTTGATTTTATTGTTATTCAGGGCCATCAGGAGAAGAAGGAACTATATTTTTAGAATCACGCTAAAAGAAATAAACCCTTAACACATTTGAATGAGATCATCCACATCCAATTACACTCAGCACAACAAAACCATAAGCTGACATCAAAATTTTTGCTCAAGTTGAAAATATTTTGTCAAAGACGCTCAAATTAACAAATTTTGTGTAAATTTAACTATAATAACGATTGCAGAGGATCCAGAAGAGACTACAAATGATATTATGAGTCTGAACTAGAAACAAGTAATCGAATATCAATCGTACCTCATTAGACTTCAATCGAAAGGTAACAAATACTAAAAAACTAGATATATGATCATTAAAGAAACTTGAATAGCTAAAAGAAGAGGCTAAATTTGTTGATGAAGATAAGAAAACGTACAGTAAAGAGATCGTGATGTTTTAGGCGAGTGATTCGGAGATCCGATTTAGGCTTTATTAAGGGCCAATTAGAATCTTCTGTGGTCTTCGATTTCTTCCCGTCTTTCTTCCGATCCCCCATCATCCTCTTCATCAGTGTTACATTCCGGTGACTTATAAACCAACTGCCGGTTGATTCGAGTTGATGAATGAGGAGGGCCTAAAGAGAGTCGTTTTAACTATTATGTACTTACTACCACGTGAATAGTGTTGGTCTAGAGGCCCAATGTTAACAATGGGCTAAACAAATCCATCATGGTGAAATAAGCCGACTTCCTCACAAATTCAACTTTAAAGGGCCAGGACGCCAGTTGTTTGGTTGGTAGATTCATCTTCAGTCCCTTTGTTCCTACGTTGGTGGTGAAAATAATGTTTTTACGGTTTATATTCGTTATTACAGGATCTGCAATTCCAGATGTAAATAGTTCATTGGGCTAGTTTAAAGTTGGACTATAGGACAGGTAAACAAAAGGTTGAGTGGACTGCAAAATTACCATAATTCAGAGAGAAGAATTGAAGTTCAATTAGGTTGATCAAATTTCACTTATAGCAAAGCCCACTATAGGCCCAGTATAACTAATAAGGATTTCCATTGGAAAAATAGATTGGTTTATACTTTGTAGACCCATCCGACCTAGGTGGCTAGGTCATCAATGTAACAATGTTTCATAAGGATTTTAACTTTTTTTTTTTCTTTCAATTACCTGCATTTTTTGTTATACCTCTTGTTTGAAATTTTCTTAATCTTACGTATTGTTGTATTTATTGTTGCAGAGATAATGTAACTCGAACTTGGATAGTAAACTAATATGTTTGTAATATCAAATATTAAAGAATATAACAGTTGGTGGCCATTAGGTCCATTAACACTAGCTGGTGTTAATAGTATTTCTATGGTTTTAAGGTCACAAGTTCAAAATTTATTTCAGCGCAAAAATCTTCCGGCCCCTAATAGGGGTTGCTAATGAGTTCTCCACACATGCAAGTCAGGGAGTTTTATGAGTTAGTCGGTTTCCTCCTGGAACAGGTTGGCCCCATCATCGAGCGTCAAGCTAACGATTGACGGTTAAAATTTTGTCTAAGATATGAATACATCTGGGATACGAAGAGAAATGCCAATATGTCCGAATTATTATGGTCTTTAGAAAATATAGAAGATAAGCAAAACAAATATTTAATGAAAATACAAGTTTAACACCTACGCTCAGATGTGTCTATTCTTTGTCAAGATGGGAGGTGCCACTTTGTTTAGTAGATAAATTGAAAGTACTACATGTATACTTCAAGGGTTACTTAATGATCAAACAGTTTAGCACGTATTTGTATCATCAAAGCCAGAGGTTAATTCATTTCTAGATCTAAAGCATAATTTTAGTTTTGAGCCTTTTCATAGAAGAAAATTTGCAAGATAACAATCCTCTTTATCTAAGTTTTCTCTCACAATAACATAAATAGTTTGTAGTTCGCCCAAATTAAAATTTATACATGTTAATTTATAGGGTAGGGTTATAGTAAAAAAATATTTAATCTAAAAAGTTTAAAAATGATTGTGTCCTTGACACGTATCTATTTATTATTTTAAAGAGTAGGACATTTTAGTTACTGTGTCAAATACGTTAGCTCATTATGTCTGATACGTTCATTGTGTCAAATATCAGTTAATTGTGTCATATATTTTACATAATTTGTTATATGTATTCATTATTGTTTTTTACGTTTTAGAACATTTTGTATTATTTTATCATTGTTTCTATAGATTATATAAACTTCTTATGTATTATTATAGTTTACAATTCGAAGTATATAATGTGTTATTATTATCATTGTTTTTTTATAGATTATATAAACTTGTTATTATCTATCATTATATTTTACAGTTAGAAGTACAAAATGATGTTACTTCACCAATGTATTTTTTAAAACACAGTGTTTAAGATAACACAATGACAATAAATAATAATAATGAGACATTATGTTATTTTGTCATTATTTTTAATTTGTTAGATTAATTAATTGTTATTTATTATTGTGTTTTACATATTAGAAATACACAACATTGTTATTTCACTATTATATTTTTAAAAATCATTTAAAAAAACATACTAGTATTAAAAAAACATAATAACTAACAAAAAGACACAATTAATTGCACTAAAGAGACAAAGACGAGAAAAACATAAAAAAGTTATTATCTTTTTATATAAAAATATTGTACTCGTTTTAATGATAAAAAATACTTGTTTTTATGGTGCAAGTTATGTACGTATAAAAAAATTAAAGGAATTCACAAAAAGTTAACAAAGTGGTTATTCTTAAAATATTACTCTAACAAACTTTTTTTTATAATTTCATCTCAATCAGGATTAAAAAAAATTAATGGTTAAGATTACTTCTTATATTTTTTAATTTTAAATGTTTTTTATTTGAATATTTCTCTGATTTATATGCATTTTCATATTTATGAAATTTATTATTATAGTTTTCTGTGATACAAATTCTTCAAAGTTTTCATAATCAGTGTCTTTCATAAATATAAATTTTTATCCTACAATGATAATAAAAAAACATATAATCTTTAAAAATTTCAAAAATATCATCTCCTATTGACGAGCAAGTAGAGTAGTGTCAAATAAAAATATTTATAGAACATGTTGCTCACTACACATTGCTATAAGAAGAAAGTGAAGTAAAAAATATATATATTTAAAAAGTCTTTTCAACCTAATTTTTTAAGCCTTACAAATTTAAAGGTCATAAACTTTTAATTTTTTGCTATATCTCTTCTTTGAATTTATTCTTGATCTTTTAATTTTTAACTTTAAAAAAAATATATAGACATGTTAATTTGTTTATGTATGACTGTATGTACTTGATTTACATCCGATTGAATCTGCTCAACCGTTTATTCTTGCAGCTCTTGAAAGCTGAAAATGTAAGCGTAAATGATATCTAAGTTGAATAGTTAAAATGGAAGCATATCCTCATGAATATAATATAATATTATTAATATGGTTACGTAAATCAAATAAGTGAAAAAATTGGAAAGTTATTCTTTTGTTTAAATATCGTGAGTGAGCTAAGAAAATACGACAAGGAGAAGAGAAACAAAAACACATGTAAATGTTGGAGACAAGAACGCTCCCCATCTTATTTATAGCCAGACTTTCGTTTACATAGATTTCGTTTTCTACGAACCATACAAAACTACATTATGTCAAATCGTATGATCCACATTAAATCATTTCCTTTTTGCTAATTTATATATATGATTAAATCTATACTTTCCTTTAACTTCTATGTATACACATCCTTCCAAAATGGTCTTTCATTAAAATAAAATTAACAAAAAGTGAGTTTGGTCCTGAATTTTTACTCCACCTTGTGCGATGTATGCAGCCTCATATGGTCGAATAATAAGTTTTTTAACTTAAAACAATTTAATAGTGTCATAACATAAGCATCGTGCCTCCCACAAAACCTTTCGAATTTTGAATAGTCGACATACGCACACAAAGAGTCAGGAATATTTGTGTAGCTTACGAATCTGAATCTCAGACCCACGACATGTTTCCCCTTGAATTATTTATTACCCTATTGTTTCTTTAAACAAATTAACAAATAATTTAATGTATAAGATAAGTTTTTCTATAGGTTGCTAGATTAATACTGGTAAGTTAGTTAGCTTGCTTACTATCTTGCATCAAACAGTACGTTATTTAGCATATTTTTCTACTAAATTGGATATCAAATAATATAACTGTAACTTTTGTATACATTAAACATCAGTGAAAAGGCTCTATTTTTTTTCTATATGTTGGACCGGGACTTATGATTAGGGATGGGAAATGAACTCGAACTCTATAGGTAAATCGAAAACCCAAGATACTCACTTGAGATATAGGATGGGTACCCCAGGTATATAACCAGTTATGAAATTAATTTTAACTTTTTTTTACGGATATAAAGACGAGTATGATATTAAGTGATATCGCCTATCATGTAAGTTGGCTCTAAGATACTTTTTTTAACGACAAATGTGTGACACTGATTCGAAAAATAGATGTTATCTTAATCGAGTCCGCCTATCCGTGTTCCATTCGGGACCACACTCTCAACCCCCTTAGTAGGAAACCAATTGCTGTGAAAATCCTCTGGCTCAACTTTAAACATAATGCTCAAAGTGAGACTTAAACCCATAACCTTCCCCATATTTACATGTCATGGTTACCTCACCTTAACTAGCTAGTTGAGTGGCTCTAAGATACATAGTGGGTATTATATTTGCTCGTACCAATACAACCTGGAGTTAGTTTTTAAAGTTAATGTCATTCTAAATGCTGAGGACGAGTCTTTGGTGGGTTAAGTCGGCTCGCAAGATTAACTTGCTACAAATCCTGATCGAGTTGAGCTTAAATGAGTTAGAACTCGTATACATAATGAGTCCTTTAATAAATGATCTAGAGCCTGAGCTTCACATATGAAGGTCGCGCCCTTAACAAGCCTTACACTTATATAGTTTTTATTTAATCTATGAAATATATATTTATATAGATAATAATTAATATCATAATAATTATGATAAAAATAATTAAAAATATATATTATGCCAAAAAATAATTATAATTTAAATTATAAAAATCAATATAAAATATATAAATAACATAATTAGTAATAAACAAAGATCGAGCTTAAACGAGCTAAGGCTACGCTCGGCTTGTTTACAACCCCAAGTGCTTGGGTATCGAATCAAGTATGAGATTATTTTTACAGATACGAAAAGGATATTGATTTAAGTGATTCTCACCCATTTAATCTGAATATATTAATATACTTGTATAATCTTACAAAAATAATAAATTGTAAGTTAAAGTTCATAGAGATTTAAAAATAATTAAGAGTATAGAGTTGTTAGAAATGTAGTAAAATACTTGTTATCTCAAGTCCATTTTTAAGATGAGTTTAATATTTTATATGTTTTGAGTGACAAGCATCCTAACATATACTATGTAGGGCAAATACCGTAAAAAAACTAATATATTTTTAATTATTTTTCATAAAAGTCTCTTTATAATTTTTTGCATATAAAAACCTAACATATTTTCTGTTTTGTTTTATAAAATCTCTAACGATTTTTGCACATAAAAAAACAACATACTTTCTGTTTTTTTACATAAAAAATCCTCAACTTGTTTAAGTTATAGATCATTTAAGTTATGGAATCAACTATGTTGATGGGTTTTTATATGAAAAAACAAAATCTATGTTAGTTTTTTTGTACAAAAATTGTTGAATGATTTTTATGATACAAAACAGAAAGTATGTTGGTTTTTACATGTAAAAAATTATAAAGGTTTTTTTGTTGTTGTATTTGTCCTCCTATTAAACCAGAGAAATCATAAACATGTATACTTTGTAACTACATAAATCATAAATATGTAATGATCACCCAAAATGCTAACTACAAAAGATTATAAACATGTATACTCAGTACCTACAAACTGATGGATATTAAGACTTGAGTCATGAGTAATGGATAGGTATGTGACCAGATACGAGACATATACAAAACCAGAACTAATAAGACTCATAAAATACTACTTTGCTTACTAAATGAACTTTGAAACTCCATTTCAGTTTCAAATTCTAGATTTCTTTTTGGTCTCCTCTCTTGGGTCACACTTCAACACTCAATTTTTTTTCTTTCCTAAAACTACCCAAGGCTCTACCTCCCTTATCCGGGGATTTGATTTTACCTAAATGGCAAAAAGGTCTACCAAGTTCATTTAATTAGTCTAGAGACTTCAACACGTAATAAATATAATTTTCTCTTTTATTAAATGAAATTAAAGTATTTATTTCACATAACACATATGAAATTTAAAGCGTTACAAAATTTTTAAGAATATAACCGGCTTTACAATCTCAATTCATAAAATCTAGTCTTTCTACTTTAATAAAAGAGTAATTAAGGGTGACACGTATCACCACCACATTCCTCCTCAACAAAATTTTTCCGCTTCTCTTTCCTATTAATGACTACATTAATTAGTAATAATTTTATTTAATTGTTTCTAAAATTAAAAATAGTTTTTTAATAAATTAAATACGAAATCTTTTTATTAATGATATATTAAAGAAACAAATTTTTATATAAAGAAATTTTCCTAAAACATCAAACTTTTTAAATATGAAATATTTTAAATTGATGTTTTAAAATTTAAAAAGTAAAAATTTTATATACAAAAAAAAATTTGGGAGTTATAATAAGAAAATTTTTGAAAATGATATTTTCTTAAAACGGTTTTTTTTGAAATAAAAATATTTAATTTACTTTTTAAAAAAAAAAGTTAAAAAAAATCTTTACTCATATGTAATATCAATTGTATCTTATCTTAAATATTATTTTATAATTAGTAATTTTTATTTTATTTAATATTTTAATTATTCAACCCGTGTAATACAATGGTTTTACTAAAGCTAGTATTATATATAGCATCAAAGTAAATAAAAATGTGTTTGTTTTTAATACAAACCAAACATTAAAACATAAGGACTTTTTATAAACAGAAATTTTAAAGCCATACTATCAGTATGATATGATTTTTTGTTCATGAATAAATATTATGATCAATTCTAGAACACGACCACCCTTATGACATATTTCTAAACATGACTACTTTTACGATGATAAATACTTCAAACACCAACTACTTTTCTTATAACCAATAGTTGGCATGATATGGTATGAATTCGTGACAACTTTTCACAAACACTGAGTTAGCAAAATGGGTAATTTTCTTATAATTTAACTCTTAAATGTAGATCCCTTTATAATCAAAGAAAATTTGAGCTTATTCAAAACGTTGTTAATATTAGGGAGACAAAGGAGGGACCGGAAGTGCGGTGTGGTTAATTTGCTAGCTGGTCCAAACTTAATATCTATTGAAAAGACAACTTCGCCTTTATAACATACCTAACTGTTATTAATTTATTTATTCATTTGAAAGTAGATTAATAATTCAAGCAAAAGTCCTATAGTGTAGAGGCTGGTAATAAATGTATTTAGGCCACTCAATCTTTTATAAATTATCATCTAATTTCTTATGAATGAACATCTACCTGATTCACACTTCTTCTCATTTTGCCAAAATTTTAAAGCTGTGTTGGAAGTTGTTTTACGATGGATATCAAGTAAGATATGGCATCGGTGTTGAAATAACGATCAAATAAGATGAAATGTGTGTATCATATTCATCTTAAATGGCTAGGGTAAGTAGGATTGCCGTATCATGTGAAATTAGTCGTTAGTGTTAAAAGCCACTTGATTCGTTATGCTAATTGGATTAAACTATTGCCACTAGACTGTTGAAAGGTTTGATTGACTGAACTAGCTAGATTGCAATTACTTAAATGAACAAGAAATTAAGGCGATTGTAATTAAGGTTGGGGAATGAATCAAATCTGGTTTCTGGTAGATGAATTGATTGTGCACTTAAGGTTTACCAAGTTAAGAATCACATAAACATAATGTTATTCATGTTGAAATGCGTTCACCAACTAAATAACGGGGTGTTCAATTAAATAGTAAAACTAACTTATGTCGAATCTGGTTATGTCATTGATAAACACCAGTCAAAGATAATACTATAATCAATCATTCAATGATTAATAATTCAAAAACTAATTATTTGATTAATAATTTCATTAAAACGAACCACTAAAACTATTCCAATCAATGAGAAACAAAAGCACTCAAACAATTAAGAATCCACAAACACCCAATGTTTAAGTCTAACAAGATGAAACCATATGCATATTTTTTTTACTAACCGTCCACTCCGAGATGATCACGGGTGGTTTAGCTCTGCATGTTCAAGCGTATAGCAACAAAACCGGATTGGAACATAATGATTTTGGACGGAATGGTGTTAGGTTAGGGAAGAATAGTGAGAAAATCCTCCCAAGTTCATCCTTGGTGCTGATAATGAGAGTTGTTTTGAAAAATAACATTATCTCTTAAATATAGTCAAAATACGAAGATAATCATCAATTTTGCCTATATGATGTACTTGCATCCTCTCTATAATAAGGGTGCTTTGCCTTTGCCTTACGTCCCCAAAAACGACCATTTTGCATGCACGACGTAGCTTACTACCATAGGATGTGAGCTTATGTCATTTGCCTAATTTGCATCATTCTTTAATTTTCTTCATCTTTTTCCATCCACATGCCATCCAATCTTTGTTTAACCCTCGAATAACATCACTTAAGCTTTCTATACCTACAATTCAATAATAGAACAAAGTGACTGTGTCAATAGGAGAATTAAGTTAAAAACATAAATTTAAACACTTAAAATGTGTACAAAACATGAGCACATCAGTATGATATGGTTGGTTTGGTGTTAGGTATCTTAATTTTCATTTATAGTTTCATATTTTGAATTTTCAAGAACATAAATGTGCAAATTGAAGATGAAACAATAATACTTGGAAAAGAAAATTTGTAAAATGATGCATGTGGCCAGGCAAGTTAAGATATCCATGTGTTAAAGCAGAGCTATGAATGTTATCTCTGAAGAAAATCAATGCTCAATGTCATGAAATCAATTCAATAAAGGGTGCCCTTATATGAAGGAGACAAAACAAAAAGGAAAACCCTAGATACATTGGTTAGTTACACGGGGACCCTACTAACAAACAACTAGCAATATAAACAATGTAAATGTCTATAATACCTAGTGCATATATATAATATATTATATCCGTATAACAATTTAAAATGCCCTTATGTATAAACGTCATGAAAATCACAAATAAAACTAACACGAAATGATAAAATTTTAAAAAATAAATGTAATAGCTAAAGTTAAAGTAGTGTTTTTAATTAAAAACGTTAAGAAGTATAATTTAACATTAAGCATTTTATTTTTTAGACATGAATACGTAATTTGATTATAAAATTGTTTAAATATACCAAGTGGCTAGAGTAGATAGAATGGTGAAGATGAGGAGGATCTTAGCAACAAGTACAATTTTTGAATCAAATGCAAAACGGCATATGGTTGTAGATCCCAAGAAAACAAATAAAACCCACACCACAACACATGCCTATTTCTAAAATTATATTTCAATTTCGTTAAGACTTTTATTTATGTATGAAAGTAGAGACTCCAACCCAAAAATGGAATTGGAAACATTGGAGGAACTTAAACATAATTTTCATGGAAAAGGGTTAACCCGAGTATATAAGAAATTCATATTTTCATGAAAATCATATTCTCAAAGTTGTTGATTTCCTTTAAACATCTTATATGATTTCTAAAACTAAACAATACTGTGTTAACTATTCTGATTAGAAGTGTGACCCGTCTTGTGGATTAACTTAATACTATATGAAAAGGATAAAATGAGATGATAACTTGTGATTAATTTCAAAAAGAAGTGATGCGTCCACACCAAAGCCATTTGTAGGGGTGATGGGAGTGTGATAGGGTGATGTGACACCCAATCACACCAGAGCTGTTCAAATCGATCAACGATCATCACTCACTCGTCATTTTTCATAAAATGCTCGTTTGATTTTCAGATCAGTCGTAAACGAGCCGATTAGCTCAGCTTGGATTGGAAACGGGCCAAGCACGAACAAAGGTCTGCTCATCTCGTTTCAACATGAATTATTTTTTAATTATATATATATATACATACATATACCTAAATATACAAGTATATTTATAGGTTTATAAATACCACTCTATTAGATTTGACCTAGTATATATAATTATATTTATACATACTTGACCAATCTACAAAATAAAAAATATAACACTAAATCTTAAAGTTAGCCCTGAGCCGTTAAGCGACTGTCTTAACCTGGACAGTACGCTCAGTGCCTCATTGTCTCTCGCTCTTATACTAAGTCGATCATTTTCCTCTCTCACCGTCGCATGATTTAAAGTCTACTCATTGCCTCATCGACCATAGCTTAGGCCTAATCACCAGCCATAATATTTCATTCATGAGACCCAACATCGTCATTTATCTACACATTTAAACTAAATGCCACAATATTGTCATTCATGAGACCCAACATTATCACATTTAAACAAGATGACACACTAGACAGTTAGGCAATCAAAATTGCCCCACCGCTCACTCGGAGAACTAATGCTCGGAAAATGCTTGTTTGGTTTTCGGCCCGATTGTAAACCAGCTGATCGGCTCGGTTTGGTTTTTAAAACGAGCCAAACACGACCATAAGTTTGATTGGTTAGGCTCGGCTCGTGATTATCCCTTACCGACACAAGAATACCGCCCCCTTCTTGTATTATAGGAGCATGATAGGATCTCGTGGGAGTGGTAAAGTTTTTTTTTTTTCATTTCTTTTTTATTTATTTTTCTCATATAACGTAATACTACACCTCAACCACTTTAATAATTACAATCTTTTTTCACTATCATAGTATCTCACACCCACTATATCCATTTACAAGTATCACACACTTTCTACGTAACTACCAACGTGACAACACATTTTTTCACCATCACACTACTACCACTACTAATAGCCTAATAACCTACTCATATATTTTTTAAAGAAAAATTACATATATCTCCCTCTAAACAATTGTAAAATTACATATTTACTCAAAACATAATTTTTTAATATATAATATACTATAATCTTCAAGCATGATTTTAGAAAATAAGTAATTTTGCAAGTTTGAATGGGGATTATGCAATTGCCTCTTTTTTTAAACAACAATAACAATGTTATTAGGCTTGAATCGGCCTAGATTCGGTTGGCCTAACTGTCCGATCCACCCCAACTCGTTTCCTTATTCAAGAACCAACCAGTTCGAACCGGTTCAGACCGGATTTTCATATTTTATTTTTATTATTTTAATGAGTTTAACGAGTAGGTCATATGATAACTTTCAGTTTTAGATGTAAAATTATTATTGAATTTTATATATAACTATAAAATATACATATAAAGTACTTGTATTGAATTATATATATATATATATATAACTATATATAATACAATATATATATATATAATTATGACTTTATCCAGTTTTTAAAACTGGTCCGACAGGTTCGAACAGTCAACCAGTAAGATTATTGGTTTGATGTTCGATCCGGTTGAGTACAGTACATCAAGCAATAATAACCCACAAATATACATTTGTAATCATTTAAAGAGAGAATGTGGGTGGGGAATTAGATGTAATGGTAAAATGTGTTCTCATCCCAACTTAGGTTTGTGGGTTTGAGTCTTGATGATAACAACGCATCTTCGATTACTAGTGTTGTTTATTGATATAGTTTAAATGTAATAATAAAACTACATGGGTGTGTATTGTATGGCTGTTCAAAGCACCCGTCACTCACCACTCGTTCGATGCTCGTTCGGAATTTGCTCGAAAAATACTCGCTCGAACTTCTGCTTGGTTGTAAACGAACCGATCGGCTCGGGTCGGTTTGTAAATGAGCCAAGCACGAGCAAAGATCCACTCGGCTTAGCTCAGCTCGAATTATTTTTTATTCTTAATATATATAGTTTATGCATGGCACTTTAGTAGATTTGGCCTATTATATACAAATATACAATTATATTTATATATATTACGTCAATCAACCTAATGAAAAAATAATTAACACTAAGGGGCTGTTTGATTTTGGCTGACCCGGCTGACTGGAGCCGGTCAGCGTGTTTGATTTGGCTGTGTTGTGGTCTGACCGGGTCCGTGGGTGCTGACCCAGACCCTATATTAAAACTTGCTGACCCGGAAAAGGGGCGCTGCCCCTCGGCCGAACTCCCCTGCGCGACCCCCGTTCGGCCGTCTCCCCTTCGCCCGTCGCATCCCATCTCCTCGGCCGATCCCCCCACCTGCGCGACCCCCTCCTCGGTCGCATCCCAGCAAACCACCGCCGATCGGAGCTGCAACAATGGCGCAACCGAAACCTTTGTCGACAAAAGAGGCCGATGTGCAGATGATGTTGTCGGCTGAAGTCCACCTCGAGACGAAGAACTGTGATTTTCAGATGGAGCGTTAAGTGTTTAAACGACGGAATGACGGTATGATTTGTTTGGTTTTTGTTGAGGATTTTACTCGTTTTTGGTGATGGTAGAGTCGTGAATGTTGATTTGTTGAAGTTAATTGGTAGGTTTAGTTATTAATCATTTATTTGGCTTTTTTTTATTTTTAACAATGTATGAATTTTAGAAATATATAAATTAAATTATATATTTTTATCATTCAGCAGAGTCAGTCAGATACTGAATCAAACAGCCAAGTTTCAGTCAGATGCAGATTCAATCAGAACTTCTAACTGGGTCAGCTTCTGACTCAGTCAGATCTTGCTGAGTCAGTGTAATCAAACAGCCCCTAAGGTTTAAAGTGAAATCCTAAGTCTCCATGAGAAATTTTGACGCCGCTCTTACTATTAGTCGATCATATTCAGCTCTCAAGTATCATTCTCTCCAATATGCTCACCGTTTTATCGGCTACAACCTTAGCCTTATCGTTAGCCACGACATATTGTTATTTATGAAAATATTATGTTATAAAATGTGACTATTTTTTAAATCATTAAAATCTAAAACCAACATTGACATCGTCTATAGTTGCAATATAAATCAAATGATACACTAGACAGTTAAGTTGTACAAATTACTCGCCGATCATTTGCGATTGCTCGACGTTCGATCGAAAAATTAACGCTCGAAAAATACCGATCGCTTAGTTCGGCTCGGCTTATAAACAACCCCTAGCGTGTAATAGGTTGTAAGAAAAAATTAGAGAGAGAATATAATTCAAATAAATTGTATGGTGCCACCTATCACTATCTCTCTGTCTCTCTCTCACTCACTCAGATTCAGAATAAAAAAGTAAGGACGGAAGGCATCATCATATCTTTCTTCCTGTGTTTTATATTTTAGTGAAAGAGTGAAAGTGAGAGTGGCGGTGACTGATAATAATCTACACCCACACACTCACACTCTGCTTTACTTTTCCATGGAGGATCCGTCTTTTCCGCTCCCCACAATCTCACTTCAAATCTCCATGTCATTTTCCTCCTGATCATTTCAATTCAATCCATCACTTTTCTTTTACTCTAATATGGGTAAACAATGGTTGCTATGCAAGGTTGCAGGTGACGGTGCCTCCGCCGGTTCTCATGCTGCCGGAAAACCATCTTCCACCGCCGGAAAATCAAGAAGAAGAGGCGGAGATAGACAAACGCCATCTTCTTCTTCTTCTTCTTCCTTCACTGGTTGCATGAGTGCCATTTTTCATCTATTTGATATTCAACATCATCATCTCCCCTTTCATCAACCTTCGTTCATCTCCGAATCTCCCATTAAAATCCCTGATGAACCCAACATAATCCTCAAAGGTATATTAGCCCCTCTCTCTCCGACTCTCTCTCTCTCTCTCACACACACACACACACTCACAGAGAACCTTTGGATTGATTTTATGTAGAATTTGATTTTGTGAAATAGGTGTAGAAGCACCCAGGAACAGCTTGGAGCTAGAGGAACAAGAACCCATGGTTGCAGAAGATGCTTCATCTTCATCCTCCTCATCAAAACTTAAACAAGAAACAAACTTTAACATCCCTGTAAGTTTCTTTATTCTTTTCATTATTTTATTCAACAAACATTGATCGATGTAAAGTAAGTCATGATGGTCGTAATTATTGTTTATCGTTTACAGTGATGGGTCGTTGGATCCATAATTAATATGTTTTGATATTTAATTTTTTAATTTTACAGATGAGGGAAATTCAAATTAACACAAAGAGATCAAGATTATTGGAAGATGTATCATCATCGGAATGTAGCAGCTCACCTGGGTCAAAAACACCTAGTCTTGTTGCAAGATTAATGGGTCTTGATCTTCTTCCTGAAAACTCATCTCCAAGACCTTCTTCATCATCTCCAAGAGTTTCATCTTCTTCCTCTCATGCTACACCATTAAACCCTCTGTCGAAACTGTCGTCATATAAACATAATGCTCGTTCGTTGCCGGCGACACCGAGGATATCGACGGCCGCCGGACCGGCGACGGAGGTCGATTATCACCACCGTCTTTCCCTCCAAATCAATAAAGAGAACAAGCGGAGATATGATGAGAGTACAAGTGAGTATGCAAAGCAAATTGCGAAACAAGTGAGGGAAAATATAAGCCGGAGAGTTGGTGCAGATATCACCAACACCGTGAGAAAGAATGAACATAGAAGAGATGAGTTTCTTGTGGTGCTTAAACCAAAGAGACCATCACCACCGTCTACCGCCGTAGCTATCGACAAATCAAGAAATCTTGATCAAGGTATTATGTGTTGATAATAAAGCTTCAAAAGGAGTTATCTTTATATCTTCAAGTTTATAAAAGATTATTTTTTTTAATAATATCTTAGGGCATGGAGGTGGAAAAGAAAATGATGAACCAACTCCCCTATCATCTTCATCAAGGTTAAGATTATTGGAGATTAAGAACAAGCTCAGCAAACCCAATTCTAATTCGTCATCAAGTACAGAAGCTGCTATAAAAGCTCCATCATCATCATCATCAACCACCAAATCACCCCCATTGATAAAGGAGGAGGTGCAGGTTGTGAAGCTGCATGAGAAGCCAGTGAAAGTGCAGAAATGCAAGAGAATCGCAAGTGAGAAATATGATTTGAGATTGAAAAATATGCACCAACAAGAAGAACCATTTATGAAGAAACAATGCAGCAAGAAATCAACTCCATTATCTAATCATCTTGTGAAGGTCAACACCACAACAAAGATCATTTCTCACAAGAAAGACATGGCGTCTCCTTCCTCAACAACAGCAATATCACCTCAGATACAAGTACGTTACTTTCCTACATTGTCCCAACCAACACCATTGTTAATCGTCTTATTTTCTATCTTTCTTTCTTCTTGTTATTATTTGTTTATATTTCACCATTTCAAATTAATTTATTCTTAATGGGCACGGATCGATCCAACAGCAAAACCATTTAAAACTTAACGGTAATGTTTTCTTCGAGTTCAAGGTTCGATCCCCACCTTCGATGACTTTGTTTTAAATTAATTTATGTATAGATTCCATGCACTTGATCGGATAACATTTACCTGTTTAAACAAATCTAATTTATCCTTAACGGGGCATATTTACAGGTGCCATTAGCGACCAATATCACACAGTTACCTAGTTGTCAGAGCCGGTCATACAATACTAAAGACACCCACAAGCTCTCCACCCAAGACGACGTCAGTACTTACGGTAACGGTGTCTCCACCACCACCACCGGAAGTTCAGTCTCCGATTACATTTCCACGATCCTCCGTCACACCGGAATCGATAAAACCACCCCCATTACCATCTCACATTGGTACTCCCCTTCCCACCCACTCCATCCATCAATCTTCCACCAAATTGAAACACACACCCACCCCACAGCCAATGATCTCGTCGATCGGAGGCTTATATTCGCGGTGGTGGACGAGCTCCTGGTGGAAATTTTAAAGCCTTACATAAGTCTGAAGCCATGGGCGTCGGATCAACGCTATTCACATCGCATGTGCGGGTCGGATCTCATCGGAAAACTAAGCGAACAAATCGGTGGGTTTCCGGCGGCGGATTGTCAGGTGTTGGAGGATATCGATGGGTTGATAGAGGGTGATATGCGGAGGAGCACGGCGGCGGTGGCGGCGGTGGCGTTTGAGGAGGAGGCGGAGGAGGTGGTGGCGGAGGTGGAGCGTGACATGGTGGACACGTTGGTTCATGAGATGGCAGGGATAATAGCGCACGTTGGTTGCCGAGGCAGACTCTGACTGAGGTCACATGGTCGTCTCACGTGATCAGATGCTATTCGTAAAGGGGTGCACGTGAGGGGTCAAAAAGAAAAGAAAAAGGAAAAAAGAAAAAGAAAAAAAAGGCTTGTATTATTTGGCAGCTCAATAAGAATGGCTGAAAAAGAAGGAACATATTACCAGCTTTGCAAAGCCAGCAAGAGACTCGTAGACTCGTAGTTTAGCTTGTTTTTTTCTCTTTGTAAACATCGTGTTGTATCCATTATAATATATCAACTAACTTTATTTTAAATGAGATATTCACGACATGATATGTGACTAAAAACATGCTCATAAAAGCAGCATAAATGAGTTGAGCTGAGATCATGCTTGCCTAGGCTCGAGTTGGCTAGTTTTGACTTAAGATGGTTGAGCATGAACTTGGTTCATTTATAGTTTTATTTTTAGAACTCGAACTCAGCTATTGAGAAAAGTTTCAAACTCAAGCTTGGCAATTGGAATGGCTCGTTTATTATTTTAATTATTTTATTTATATTTTTTATAATTAATTTTTTATATATTTATAATTATACCTTTCATAATATATATTGTTTAATGATCTTCACAATTATTTTATATATAATAGTAATTAAATGTATAATTGTATTCAATAAAAATCAAATAATTAAAAGGCTCTTTTTCGCCGGCTCGAGCTGACTTGAATCGTTTATACGTTACGTATACATTAAGAAACTTACATGAAAGGTGTCTTATATAACAAAAGATAAATTGGTCGCATGTTCAACAAAATATTAGTATGTATTTTACTTATTTTACGTCGATGTATATTATGAAAAGTAGTGTCTCTCATTCTATAGGCTACGAAAGATAGTAGAAACTTAAATTAACGAAATAATAATAATAATAATTAATTAATAATAATAATAATAATAATAATAATAATAATAATAATAATAATAATAATAATAATAATAATAATAATAATAATAATAATAATCATGACAATAATAATAATTCTTAAAAATAAAAAAAGTTTATACATAAAAATGTTAATTTATAACAACATTATGTTTAATTATACAAATTATGTAATTGTGTAACTAAAAATTAAAGTCTTGGTGTATCTAGAAAAGTTTCGATGCGTATTTTACATCTAGAAGAACAACAAGAACGGTGGATGTAAAATCGCAAACAAAAAGTATAATAATGAAAATAGAAGCCATAGTAACCAAACGCTTGTTTTAAAAGAGACTGTTAGAAGATGGCAAAGATAAATTGTTGAACTACAAGTTTGAAAATGGAAAAATAAAACGGCCGTGGGACCAGCCGACCAGTTCGTAATATTTCTAGTTGTGCAGCAAAAATTATCAAAAACTATATAATAACAAAGAAATTCTCAAAATGTTTTTTTTTTTAATTGTCGCATCCAAACAATTTCTGCAATACAAGATGTTAGCGGCACTTAGCGCCTTTATATTTTACAAGTAGACGCGAATGCCTGTACAATAGATGAATTAGAATTGCACACATGTCCAAACAAACGGGAGCTTGTTCCACACAATCAATAAGGGTTTCTAGGGACACATGGCAATCAACGAAAGACTCCTCAATTGAGTTTTCCCATCTAAAATTTATTAAATTGAGATTGCATTTAATTTTATAAGTTATGATTTTTAATTTAAAAAATGCATTTATTAATCATATTAAAATAAAATCAACACTATCATAATTAACATTTTAAATAGTTTTCATATTAGAAATTGATATAATTTAAGTTTTAAATTATTTTCATATTAAAATTTGATATCAAATAAAGTGTATCGAATTACTAATTATACGTGAACTTCTTAATGTTTAAATTGTCTTAAAATTTCCATATATATTAAAGAAATATCTGTTTCGAAAATAACACCTTAATGCAATAAGAATACAATAAATTATTATTCATTTAAATTAAAACTAAAAATTAATATTAATATTTAAGTTAAAGACAATTTATAATCAAAATTATATGATAAATTATCATTCATTATAAACAGTTTATGTCATAAAATGCAAAATTGTTTTAGAAACAAAATTCTATGATCTATGAACAAAAGATATTAAAAAGTTAATAATATAGTAATTTTTGGATTTGGACATTATTTAGAAGAATTGATATAAATATGATCAAATCATCTTTGTATTTTTGAAGTAATAACTTAAAAAGGTGAGTTATGGAATTAAAGATAAAAAAACTGTTTTTTGTTTACTTATATTGTTTTATGAAATTATTTCACAAATAATAAAACTAAAAACTTTTACTATTTTGAATCACCTTAAAATGAAAAAATATGATCAAACAATTATAGTAGAATAATTAGACTTTGAAAAAAAAAGTTAATGTTCACGGGCAAGGTGAAATATATTTATTGATGAACATGTATATTTTAATTTAATTTAATTATTTATTATATCTATTATTAATAATTTTAATACTTAACTTTGTAATTAAAATATTTTTGTTGTAATTCCAAGATATCAAAATACAACCCTACATATGAAACATAAAATTTACAACGTTTAAAAATGATCTACATGAAAATAAATATTTGTTTATTAATAAGTCAATGCTTAATGAAAAATATTTAAAATTTAAGCATATTGATAATAAACATATACTATGCTTAAATTTTGAAATAACTATTACAAAACGTATCAACTTTCTAGGCTTCAAATATGATTTTAACTTTACTATTTTTCAATCTATTTTAGATAGTTCCATTTCTGAAAATCTAGAATTGGTTTGTTTTTTAATCTCAAATTAATTATAATAATTATATTATTTTTAAAATTTATTATACTAACAATATATAATTTATAGAGTCAGTGTATAAAAAATCAATCTGAATTTCAAATCTAAAATCTTGTAATATATTATTTTCATTAGCCGTGTAGTATACGAGTCCTAAACCTAGTTAAATATATGCGTTTGAGTTTTTTAAATTTTATCGTCTTAACTATTGAAGCTTTAAATGGAAGATAAATGAGATAAAGTTTGAAGAGGGAAACTCAGATATCGAGAGGGGTATCTTCCATGAATTTCTGTGAAGGAACACACTACCCAAGATATGAACCGAGGGACACGTTCTATATTAAAACTTTAGATTCTTTTAAGTGGCTTTTTTCCTATTTAAAAAATCTTCATATTTATTATTTTAACTATCACATGTTAATAATCTGAAAATTTTAAGTGAGTAGGACCTTTTTTACAAATGTAAAAATATATATAGCCATGATTATGTTGGATATAGTTATGGTATTTGTAATTTTGTAATTAGGTTTTTATTGTTGTAAAAGAATATAATGACGGTAAGTGATGCATTCATCAATAATATTTTATAATATTCTATTCGTATGTGTTTGAATTTTGTTATACTCTGTCATAGACTAAAATAACAATTTATATCTACCTCACTAATTATTTTGGTTTTCTTAAATATTTTAAAAGAGAATGTTTTGCTTCCTTCCTACTCAATCAATGTATACTTCCTTGAAAATCATGTATAAACTCGTGGGTTCATAATAACATTGTATTCTATTTTATGATTATTAATTTTGAATTGATAAAACCTTAGGGGCTAGTTAGTTAAGGGGTTAGAGATATAATGATGTTTGAAATGTTGGTTGATGAGAGAAATATGGTATGGGCATTATGATTGCAAAGAAAAAGGTGGAACGTGGATAGTGTTATAATATTTGACCGGCATTACAGTTTATGAGGTCAAATCGACGCCTCCTTTCATCTAAAATTAAACGATCCAATAATATATTTTTTTATATAATTTTTAAAAGGTTTTAATCTTAGGACACCCTATGATATAAATCAACGTTTATCTATACGCCATGTATAGCATCATGCGCGGCGTGCATGTCTTAGTAACTAAGACCTAACATTCTAAGTAAAATAAAACTATTTCAAAAACCTTATACGCGTCATATAACATTATATGCCACATATAGTTTTTCCGGACAACAAAACTGGCTTTTGTCAAATTAGTCATTGAAAAAGCTATACGTGACGTATAGCACCATATGACACGTATTGTATAATTGCCGGTCGTTCTACCCACGCCATCTATGCGTGTCAGGCCTATATGTGCTGTACGGTGCTATACACCACGCATATCTTGCTTTTTTACATCTGGAGCGTTTGATATTGAATTATTTGATGTAACATAATATTTCTTTCAAAAATATATAAACGCATTGGTTCTCTCAATCTTCATTCGGTTTTCATAATATCTCCACTATTTTTTCAACGATCACTTTCAGTTTTCAAAAATTTTATATGTAATCGTTCGTGGCAGATTGCAATTACAAGGATTCGTACGTTTAATTTTGTCACAAGACATTACTACCACAAATTTGTGTTATGTGGTTCAGCTTTTTTTCAAAATACATAATTTAGTCGGTAGACAAATTCATTTAATTCTTACTTCACCTATATATATAAATACATATGCATTGAATACTCAAAAATCATTTCAACTTACTTAGATTCTACTGATGCTAGTCGGTTACGGGCTATCCGCATAAGTTTCAAGATCTTGTATTAGAACAATTGTAACTTTACAGTTGTTATCCTAATACAAGAAATTAAATCTTATGTGACTAGCACGTAATAAACAAGTAACACGAAACTCAAGTCAGTTGAAAGGATTATTGGTTACTAACAGCATTAATGTTTATGTACATAGGTATGGAAGTGAACTTAATATTAAATTAGATAGTTTACCGGCCAAATTATTCTGGGGAAAGAGCTGAATAACATAGCACTAATTCCTTTCCAAAATCTTAAACGTGTCGTATAGCACCATACGCGGCGTATGACTTTTTTAGAAAATTTTTGTCAAATCAAAGAGAAAAAGTTATACATTGCATATAGCATTATACGTCACGTATAACCCTGACATTTATAGCTGGCGATGGTGGTACTACTGACACCAATGCGTGATATATAGTACCGTATGTGATGAATACTTGTCGGTCGTACTACCATCACCAATTATACGTGACAGGACTATACGTGGTGTGTGGTGCGATACACCACATATAGTTTGCTTTTATTGCAACCGCAGAGTTTGATTTCGAATTATTTGACGCGACGCAAGCTATGCGTGGGGTATGGTAGTATACGTCACGCATAGCTTCAGCCGCTACCTGAAGTGACACCTCGTACGACAAAAAACATCAGGTTATGTTTTGAACCCTATATGCGTCGTATGGTGTTACATGACGGGGATAAGATGGCGGAAACGTAGATTTAAAATAAGAGAGTGTCTTAATATCGAGACCGTTTTTAAATAATTCAAAACCATACAATGGAAGTTGACATAGAGACAAACCACGTAGATCCTACTCGAATGCCCAACCTGCTTTTTAGTTTGTTAAAGTGAGCCTGCGACAACCTTTCCAACCATTCTCCCTTTTTCCCCACACCCAAAACCTCTTGTACGTGTTTTAGAAAACCAAAACCAGTAACACATACAATATTAAATATTAATTGCCCAGTATTATTTATAAATCTTTTCTACCGCTATTATTTTAATTCAAAGGTCTTTTCTTAAAAGATCAGCGTTTAAAAAAATTAAGTTACGCATTCAAAGCCGACTTAATCTTTTTGAGTGTGTAAGCAAAGAAACATAGCCAGCAACTCTCACTCAAATAGTAAGGTGTATAATGACATGCTTTTTTTATTTTTTTTTATTTTAACAATTCTACAACTACACATATTAGAGTTGAAGTAAGCTTTAATTAAAAATTAAAAATTTTGAAGTATGTTAACTCTGTTTTTTATTATCAAAACCTAAAAATTAAGCAAAGTTAAACTCCACTTAAATATGAGGTCCCAAACTTTATTTTATATTTTGTCTATAACTTTATAACAATATTGTTTTATTGTTTTAAATAGAGGAAAACTAAAAAAACATTTATTATTTTATAAATATATATAACATTATGTAAATTCGTAACTTAAAAAACATAATAATGAGGGACATTTTCATCTTCTATGGAGAACTCGCTTTCATGATCGACGTCTCCATTTACGTTACTCCCAAGCACACATCATGATTAGGTCTTAGTTTTTGTACGTATATATTAATAAAAAAATATTATGGAGCCGTAAAAGAATTTTATTAGCACGATACCTTGGTATAATTGATGTTCCTTGCAAATATATGAAACATTAACCAACCATTCGACATGAAATTATATTTGTTTGTTTTTTATCTTTTATGGTACCTCGTCCACTGCGCATACCTTCAAACACTCACGGGATTTTTGTTGGTCATGCACAAAAAAAAATTAATAGCCTTTGTCACTTTGAGAACTTTAATAATAAATGCTCGCTACAATTTGCAGTTAATTAAATATTACACTTTTATATTTTTAAAATTGTATCATTACTGAAAAATATTTTTATTATTGAGTTCAAGGATTATAGAATGGAAAGTTGTTAAGCTATTTTAAATTTAACAATTAATTTAAATCAACCCCTTTTAGAACCGTAAACTTAAACTTATTACAATTGCAAAATGAAAATCAACTTAAAAGTTACAAAACTAAGAATGAGAGACTCTCTTTAGCACTGCATCTTCACGGGCGGACTGCCTGGCTCGACAATGGTTTTTCCACCATGCCTCTATTTTTACAGACGGGATGCTCTCAGCTCTCTCTCCTCCCTTCCCTCTTACGTTCCCGCACTTTGTAAAAGATTTTCCTCAACTGTTATCTTCTCTCCACGCAAACCGTCGTCTATGGGAAAGACTAATAGATCTTGACTATTCATATATTCAATTTAACACTTTAATGCATCTCAAATTTAAAATTGAGTGGAATCAAGCAGAGGGATAGTGCATTAATTATGACTTACGAGATCACGCCTCATATATGGGTCAAACTGAAATCAATTCCGATGTGCCTTAGTTTCCTTATGCCATTGTCCACCTTTTTTCAACACGACATAAACACTACCATAGATAAAAGTCCTTTTTTTTCTTATAAATTAATTGAGTTGTATTTTTTTTGAACTTAGACAAATACATGCTTTTAGTAAGTTTTCAATTCATATATAAAATAAAATAATTTTGACGAAAACCAAAACAGATAACGTGAAAAGGTGATGGAAAGAAATATAAATAAAGAACACATCTCTGACCGGTACATCATTTGTACAACTACCAGTTGAATCACCATTTATAGTGTAATTATACTCACCACTACATTATCACCACCACTCAGCTGCCAAAAACGAAGGCATTTACCACGTCACATCATTATAATTATTAAACTTTGTACTCTACTGCTACTACTATTATTATTATAAAAATATGATGTGATGGTGTAGCTTGTAACATCAATCTTTTCCTTATTAAAAGACAAAGTAATTTTACAAAGAAAAAAATACAAACGGAAGGAAACAGTATCAAGGTACATGAAATTATGCAATGTCCCAAATATGTACCAATTAGTGGCATGGTGATGTCACAAAATTTTAAAACACATGAGACGTCTTGTATGTCGATAGTGGTCTTTAAGCAGCATTTAACGTCACTGCAAAAACCCTATTCCACCTGGCTCACAGTATACTGTACTAATAATAGTTAAGAATAATAACAAAACAAACCAACTGCATTCAGCAGAGCAGATGGTAGTTTTAACTTATAAATGACAAAGGCAGAAGATAGATGTTGGAAAATAAATGAACATCAAGGCTGGATTAAGAGTTTTGGTGAAAACATTGATTGTTGAAGATGGTTAAAAGGGGTTTTTGCAATAGCAGGTAAGGAATCTAATCTAGTACACACAGTCACAGGCTAGTCTAGCAGTAGACTTGTAGGTGGTAATTCAGTATTCACCACACAGCTCTATTTTTAAATGGTAAATTGAAACATGAACAAAACCTGTCATAATATTGTATTGCTCCTAGTAAACAGCCAAACATCATAGTATTCAATAGGTAACTTAAATAAACACAAACATACATCTCAAAGTCTATTTTTTCCCGTGTCTCTTTTTTAATTTTAATTATCTTACATACCTATTGATAGTTTGATACGTGCCCTCTTGGTCCATGACTTCATGCACGAATGCAGGAGGTGATTGTGGGTATTAATGGGCTCATGACGGCCAGTAGGTTTATTTGTTTTCACTTGGTTTAGTTCCTAATAGTTATTTGCAACTTGCAAGGGGGTCACAACCTAGTAGTGAATAGTTAATTATTATTTGTTTTACCTATGGTTATAATAATAGATTTTCTCTTCTTATTTTCATATACTAATCGATTGTGAGTGAAATATTAAGAAAATTTGAATCAAAGTCTTGTCTCCTCTATTGTTTTCTTGGAGCCTAACCTCGAATCAGCATCTAACACCCACATTTTTCTCCTCATTATCTTTTATATTCACTGGTATGATTCTCCATCATACGGATAAATGCCATTAAACTATATTTCCTTTTGATTTTACTCATTTGATAGCATAAAGAGCATCCAGAGTCGAGGGAGAGCTACATGTTGTAAAATAAATAAATAAATAAATCAAAACGAGCCTGATACCATTAATAGTATTTCCTTCTGATTTTACTCATTTGGCAACATTAATAACATCCACAGTGATTCGAGGGAGGGTGACGAAGATCACAACTGCAGCCCGGTGAAGGGCCCCACAGACGCTAAGCCCTCTCCAAAAACCTTGCTTCGTCTGCAACAATGCTCATTCCTCTCTCTTCCACCTAAGCATCCGTGATGGTCTAAAGGCCAACAAGAAGGTTATTAAATTTCCCCAAGACTAATTCAACATCCTTTACCCATGATTATGTAAATGGGTTGATTTCAGCTCTATTATAAGGCTAAGAAGTTGTTAAAAGTAGCCATGATACAATCAGCTGTTAAAGAGGAAAAACCACTTGCATGTCGATCCAACCCATTTTGGATATGAGTTATGACAATCGAAAATTCATCCAAGTCCCTAGAGGGGAGGATGCCTAATCTTATTCTCAGGCAATTTGAACAACCGATAAACTCACAAGTAGCTCATACTTGTAAATGGTATAATGACATATGATGAAAAAGGTACATTTAATAATCCTCTATATTTTCTACTGAAAAGTAGTAATGAGCTTCTACAATACCAAAAGAAACACAAAGTAGATAATGCATCTAAATGGCCTACCAAACATATTTTTGAACAGCGGACGGGGAAATGGTGAAGGTTATGCTCTTCTATCGCTAGATAAAAAACCTACCAAACAACATATGAAAACTTGATGAAAACTGAAAAGCTATATACCTGGCAGAAACACATAGTTTGACACATGGGAGTGATTTTAAAAGCTTAATGTGAGGATCAGCCATTCTATTCAAACCCAGCACCAGTCCAATTAGATCCTCTGTTCTTGGGTATTGCTCCAATTCCTTTACCTCTTCCCTGCACCGCATTTTTCTTCTTCCCCCTTCCTTCTGCATCTCCTCCTGTCTTTTGATTGCTACTCTCCACATCACTCTTGGATGATTCAGTTGTTGGTTGCACAACATTAGGGACTGATGCATCTGAACTTGTGGTCAATGCCGGTCCCAGTAGACTCTCGGCCTACAAGAAACCGTTAGCAGGTGGAATATTATTATGATTTTAGCATGTAGACAAGGAAACAAACAACCAAGCAAAAATCCCACTTGTACAATAGGGTCCTGAGATAAGGGCAAACGGTACCCATATGATTTCAACATGTATGAAATATTATTATGGTTGAAAATGAAACATAAAGAAGGCTTACCGTTCCCATAAGTGCAGATGATCGTCTTGGATTCAAAGCCTCTAGCCGCCTTTTTAATTCCTCTAGTCTAGCAAACTGAGAGTTACTGCTTTCTTGGACCTATAAAAGATTAGTGAGTATGCTTCAACTAAAACAGGGAAACAGTTACAGTGAAACTAAAAAAATGTTTGTAACCGTAAAGTACCAGATTATTCAAATCGTCGCATAGTTTCTGTTTGACTGCTTCTTCATCCTTCACAACCTTTGATGCAGCTTCCCAAGCCTGCAACAAGCAGAATTATCTATTTGACCATAGGCTATAATTATATGTGCAAAAATTCCTCATATGAACTGAAAGACGAACCTTTTTTGCTTCTTCCTCCTTTAACTTAGCAACACGAATCCTTTCTGTTGACAATTCAATTTTCTTCCTCATGTGCTCAAGTGCTACAAGATGCAAATGTGAAGGAGAGAAAAAGATATACTTAGCATACACAAGCGAGGAGCTACAAATGTAGAAAATGGGAAAGTATGTAATGCACCAACCAGCTTTCTTTGGCCCTGCTGTGAGTTTCATCTCCATTGTGAGATTAGAAAGTTCTCGCTCAACATCACGAATTTTCGAATAATTCTCGTCAATGTATCTGAAAGTTCCAAGGAAAATCAGAAGCAACAAACAATAATGAAATAAGTTGTACAAAGATTTGCTCAGATACTTTTAGTATGCAAGATACTTCTTCATTCATCTCAGGGTGATACAAATTATGCTAAACTGCTAAACATATGGTGATGATGATAGATCCTAGTGAACATCAACAAACATATTTATCTGTAAGCATGACATGGCATCACAATGAATAATGAGCGTGCACAAAGATATAATTAATTAGTTTAAGATGTCCTAAAATGATGTTTCAAGACATAACTAAACGTCACTGGAACATGTACTATTTTTCCAGACATGTAATTTGCAAACAAAAACACAACTTCTTCTCATTGCTTTAACGTGTTTAATAAAAAGCAATAAGCAAAAGTGTTTTCTTACATTAGATAGTTGACTGTAAGAGTTGGGTAATGGTTCGTGGCTTATAACATTGGTTTTAGAAAGTGCGCCTCAAGCATGAGGGGATTGAGAAACATGAACAATGCTTCAGAGTTGAAGAAGCAAGTGATTACACGAAGCGACATGAAGTGGTAGATATCACATGAGGCAGACGCTTTCGCTCTTCAGGCACCTATTGTATATGGTGGCAACATCTAAAATAAATGTTAGATTTTCAAATTAGAAGAAGCAACCATTGAATGTGTCAATTAGTAACAAGCAAGGATTGTTCTTCTAAAGAAAATGAGCCTTGTTGTGACTGCTCTAAAATATATATGACCATTGCAATCTTAATCTATCAAATGTCACCCCTTTCACATCCCCGCCACGGCGCCTCCCGGTTATGTTCTATTGTTTTATACTCATAACTCTCTCCCTTAGAGTTCATGATATTGAATGATCACTCCTACTCAATTGCACTTCACCTAATCTTCTAAAATTCTAATGTTCTATTACATTTTTACACATATCTTCTTCAATCTTCAGTTCTATTTTTTCCTTTAGTCTTTTCAAATAATAACTTGTAACTTGTTAGGCAATTAATTGCTAGAGATGCTAAAAAGGTAAATGACAAAGGCGGAAGTAGGAAGGAAGGAAAGTTAGTAAGAAATAAACTACCAACAATATGTCTTGAAAGGAGGTAAAGAATAAGGCTTATAAAGCAAGGTGGTTTTATGATGAGGGCATTCCTATTGATGCGATTGCTTATGATAGTTTCAACATAATGATTGAATTCGTCAAACAATTTTACTTGGAATGAAACCAATGGCATGGATGAGTCAAGAGCTTGGTTTTAAATTGCGTGATGCGCTCCAATGCATTTTAGTTAAAAATTCGATGCGTGATCCGTGATGCGCGATGTGCACACATCACATATGCGATGCATTTGCTTCTTAAGAATATAATAAAATAATAATAATACATAACTATTTTTTTTTTTTGAACGGCAAATCTATACTACTCCTAAGTTACACCGAGTTACACCATGCCTGGGTTTGAACCCAGGACCTCCCCTCTAAGAGGCAAAGCCTCTGCCAAGTGAGCTAGCCCCACATTACCAATACATAACTATTTTTTTAGTGTGTTAATATATTAATACAAAATATATTCTTATAAAACATACTTCAGCCTCTCTAACAATCAAAGAAAACAAGCATAGGAAAAAAATATAAAAGAAAAGAAAAGAAAAAATTAGTAAAAGATTGATATGGGAATAAACAAAAAAAAAATGAAAAATAATATTGTTTTCACTAATCTAGGCAAAAACAAAATTATAAAATCAAAAAAGTAAAATTTTTACTTTTTACTACTGACACATTAATTCTCAACCAATCAATAAGTAACACATGATGGAATCACATCTTGCGAGAATCGTCGCATCATGGAATCGCATCGCATCAGGTGCAGCGATGCGCTCTCAGCACAGCATCACGCATTATGCACGCTTGATGTGAACATTTTAAAACCAAGGTAAAGAGTTATCTTACTTAATAAGAGAGTAAGAAAGGGCACACAATGGTTGTTCAATTTATCCGATGGATGATGTGGTTCAATTGTCCAAAACAATTGTGTTAACATTATGGTCAACTCTCCAAAGAACTTTGCGTTTATCAATTATCATAACTATGAATGCTTCCATTTCTACAACAAAATTGTTGGGTTTGTAGAGTCTAGATTAGGCTCGTTTAACTGATATCGAAATGGGCCTATATGAAGATCATAGGGTGGTAATAGGGCCAGTCCTAATCTTTTATTATTAGCCCATTATCTTTTCTTGTTTATTTAGTTAGAAAACCTATTTTTATAGTATAAATAGACATGCTTGTACTTGTAATTCCTCATGAGTGAGGCAAATAGCAATACAAAAAATTACTCTGGTAGTAGCCCATGGATGTATGTCACACTGACCGAACCACGGACATCTCTTGTGTTCATCTTAGTTTGATTTCTCTTGCAATTTTTGTTTGCGTGTTGTGTGTTGATCAGTAATCAACCTAACAAAACTATGATATCATATATGATAGATGGAATGACAACTTCACCAACCATTGCAAGTCACACGACATTACTTAATCCCCTCGATCATTATGATAATGAAAAACACATTTTAGAGTGTGAAGAGATTATGCATGATTTATATTCCTTCATTGAAAGGTTCTCTCCATGCTTAGAAGTTGAAGAAAGAATTCTTAGAGAACCAAGTAAAGATTAAAATGTCAAAGGCTTTTGGTAGAAATGCAACTATTAGGCAAAGGAAGCAAAAAGCTCCTAGCAGTTACAACCACGCATGTATACTATTTTCTAATATATTACATACATACAATTATATACTCATTCTACTTTACAAAATTTTGTAATCTTTTAGCAAAGTTGGGGACATTATTTATATCTTTGGTTCCTAAGTTGCAAAAATTAGCTATACGAGTTCTCAGTCTCACTTGTAGCGCAATAGAATCGTAATTGCAAAAGTAATTGAGGCATTATTCAAAACAATGACACCAAGAAGCGAAATAGAATGGTACAACAAGAGCAACTACTTAATGACATGGTGTGTGTGTGTGTGTGTGTGTGTGTGTGTGAAATTGAATAGCTTTCGGTAATGCCAGTATAGAAGTGATGGAACCACTGACCCAATCCTTTTACTAGACATAGATGATAGCAATTTAATGGTTGATCAGGAAGAATGGAAGATGATGATTTGGTGTCTATTAATGACAATTTGACATGAGGTGAAGTAGTTAAAGCTTCAGGATCATATGATCCAAGTAATATAATTAGAGCAAATAGAAAGTGATGATGTGCCTAGTGCCCACATCATCAATAAATACAAAAAGAAAATTTCACGTTGAAAAGGATAGTGGAGTGTCTGATAACAAGATTTATGAACTCTTTATCACTTTCATGTATAATTTATAAGTGTTCTTTATGTTTAACTTTTAAGTATTAACTAGTTAAAAATCGTCATGTATAATTAGAATGTTAGGATTTTTGGAATAGCAAAAGGCAATCATCCAGCGTACTTGAAACTAGTACCTTCGCCTCACATACTTGGGGTTAGCGCCTTCACCCCTCGTACTTGGGGCTAGCACCTTCGCCTAATGCCTCGTCTTTCAAGACCCTAAGCTCCTTAGAAAGCCTCATGTTTTTTTAAAACTAAGCTCATAACTATATATCAGTACTGAACCGCACATATCAAACAATTTATATGCTGAATTTTCATGTTTATTTGAGAATATCAGTGATACCTACCAATGACTTCAACTCAAATGATTAATTTAGGTAGAAAATAGTGAATAGTTCTCTATGTCACGAATTATAGATGGGCTATAAAATGAAGGCAAAGAGCACAATTATCCCAAGTAAATAAAACTTTAAATGAAATCTGGAGACATATCACATTAAAACTTATTTCACTGTTTCTGGAATACAGTGAAGCAAAATGACAACCATACGCAAGTAAAGGCTTTTGCAGTTTATATGGACAATTTAATGCACTTCCTACTTTGGCACAAATGAGACATTGTAGTAAAGCAACTAAGTAAGTTGTAATTGCAAATCATTATGAACCATCAGTGTAAATCACTTGTGAGCTTAATATGTGGTTTCAGTAATAGCAGATATCAAGCAATTGATGTCAACATCGAGCATTTTCTTATATTGTTCTAGTTATAACCGAAGGTTCTGAGCAGAATATGATGGTCAACTAATTATAACCAAATAAGCTCCACAAACCCTAATCAAGCTGAACGGTATGATCAGTTGACTAAAGACATTACCGATTAAACAATAGGTGATATTTATAATGCAAAATGCAATCGAGAAATCAGCAGATCGAAAGACAAATTCATTAGTTTAATTAAACGTACTTTCTCAATTGAAGTTGCTCTGCTTCAATCATCTGGAAAAAAAAATAGAACAAGACGGAAACATCATAATCAGTGGGAATTAACAATATACGAAACATCAGTGAAACCCTAAATACAGCAAATCAATAAACACATTACGCACCCGTTCGGTGTGGGCGATGACAGGCGATTCGCGAAGGAGGCCGTCAGGCCCAACCTCCGTAACCAATGAAGGATCGATCGCCATTGATGATATTGCGGATCGATATTACGAAGAATGAATCTGGATATCGAAGAAGATAACAGATGGTTTACTGAAATTAGAGGGTAAATCTGGGTGGTAGCGTAGTAGAGGGTATTGTATTTGCAATCTCAAAGTGCACATGCCATGGGCGACGGTGCACGATGATTTGAGTCCTTTTTCAGCAATATTCTTTTCGTCTTTGGACCTATTTCACTTGAGAAAAATCAAATCATAAAACCAAAAATTTAATCGATTAAAACTCTTGTTGGTGTTAACTTAAAATTAAGCTATTTAAAAGTAACTACTTAGGAAAAATATCACAGAATGGTAACTAAATTTTAAAATTATTCTAGTTTAGTCACTAATACATATTTTTTTCAAATTGCACCACTAAACGATCAAATCGAGTTATCATTAAATTTTCTTATGTCAAAAAAGTAACGGTGGAGAACACGTGAGGGTCAGAATTTTCAATATATAAAATTAACATGTTAATTATGAAAAAAATAAAAAAATACCTAAAAAAGTAATTATGTCAAAAAAGTAACAGTGGAGAAGACGTGGCAATGTTTTTGTAACGTTTAGGTGGACAGTCCAGTAAGAAATCATATGGACAAATAGTTATTTTTTTTATTATAAATTACAGATCCTTAGTGTTTCTTAGGCTATTAGAAGTTGTTTCGTTTCTTTGTTTTTTCCCGGTTGACGCACAACATCACATCATATTTTTTTTTTAATTTTTCTTCTCTTTACATGGAGTCCAATTTACTTGTTTGACCCGAAAAAAAAAAAGCAAGTGGGGATGTGGAGTTGATGGTACCCGTTTTACATTATTTTTCTAAAAAGCAATCATCAATGATGATAGGTTACACGACCATGGGCTGGTATTCTGGGAATGTGATCTTTGAAGAGGGGTTTTTCGACAAAAAGTATTTGTAGAAAAGTGTTGCAAAGTGTCATATCCTATTAGAATATATTATTATTAGAGTTTAGTATTGATTATTATTATTAGGTTTAACCCACAGGCTCAGTAAGATTTATAGGGTTTATCGTGATCTTTATAAATTATAATCTAATGATTTAGTAATATTCAATCAGTCTTTTACCCTCTTACGTGGTATCAAAGCCACCACAGACTCTCTACCACCTCTGTCGTGCCATGATTAAAATACAAACCCTAGTCATCGCCATCTCGTTCAAACACTATACAATGTGGCATCCCGTCACCCTGTCCATTCTCTTTTATCTTAGTTCTATTGTCTTTTTTGCTCTAAATAAAAATCCGTCTCAGTTTTAGATTCAAGTCATTTAACTTGAATATTTCTTCTACACAAATCGTCTGCCCGTATCCCATCTTTCTTGTTTCTTTTATTTTGTTTGTTCTTGCCGGACCACGGTCTGTTGCCACTGAAGAATGCCGCTGGCCACGGTCAACGGCCTTCGGTATGACACATCACCGCACGACCACGATCGTCGGGTGTCATCTTGTTTTTTTTTTTTTTTTTACTTTTTTCGATTGGGATACCGATCACATGATCATGTTGATGTTGCCACGCCGCCCTCTTTTGCGCCGCTTGCTGGACTACAATCCGTTGTCGTGCCGCCCTATGTCACCGCGCGCATTGCCACATTGGATGCCCATTGGAGGATTACATGATCATTTTATATTGTGGATTGCATTTAAAGTTTTGAATTGAAGATTACAAGATCATGGTTTTTTTGGCCGAAGTTGTGACTGAGATCGAGACTATTTTTAATTTTTTTTATGTTTATTTTCTGATTGTTTTCGGTCTGAGAGTCCAATTTGCTACCACTCTGACTGCGGAAGAGTATTAGAATATATTATTATTAGAGTTTAGTATTGATTATTAATATCAGATTGAGCCTGGCCCAGTTAGTTTTTTAATTTTTCTTGTGATCTCTATAAATTGTAACCTAACAATTCAATAATATTCAATTAGTCTATTATCCTTTTACATTTTCAACAAAAATGGTTGTCACAAATTGAAACTGGCTTTTGATAGTAATAATTGATAATTGAAAAACTAGATAAACTATTACACACCTTTAATGAGCGAGGCGTTAAATTAATCATATCTATATGAATTTTGCGCGACAACATGTAATACTCACTCTCATAAACCCATTACAAATGTCTGCCTACATTCGTGTAACATGATTTATCAACACAGAAACTTAAAATATACGAGTATAACTTATAAAGTTAATAAACTAAAGGTTATTAATGTAAATCTAATAATTAAAGAACGGATATACTTAAGATATTTGGCAATTCTATACTCATCCAAGTCATTTTGATTTAGACGTTTAGGGGCTGTTTGTTTGCCTCATAACCATTCAGATATCTTAATGGTTCAGCACTTAATAGTTCAAAGTGTTTGTTTCGTGGGTAGATTTCTGAATGGTTAAACACTTTTGTCTCTGAATGGTTAAGTATTATACTGAGTCTGAATGGTTAAGAGCTTTTATCTGAATTGGTCAGACATTTGTCTCTAAATAGTTAAGCAATATACTAGCTATTAATGATTCAGATATCTTACTGGTTCAGCATTTAATGGTTCAGAACTATTAATGATTTAACATTTATCCATTTAAAAGTTATCAAACACCCCCTTAATTTGAATTTCTTTTCAAGACATTTTTATTAGCTACATGCATGCCTACATATGTCAATTATTTTATGTTTCTATTATTCTATAACGCACACTGCACGAGCTCTAAAAATGTTTATTAAAAAATTATTATGGTTATTATAATACTTCAATATGTACATAATAATAAGTAGGATTAAAATGGCAATCGGTTCATGACTAGTTCATGATGTTATCACTCCTAACAAAAGTAGGATTAAAAATGACAATCGAAAAGTAACAAAATTTTTCTACTTAAATTTAAAACTCATATGAAACTGAGATGCTAAACAATGGAGTGTGAATAAATTAAAAGTCACAAATAATCACAAACCTACAAATGTTTGACCCAGGTTGTTTGAACAATAATTGGTACTTTAACTTTCCTGAAGAAGAAAGTCATTTTTATACAACAATGGGGCCATAGTGTGTTTCGCACATGGTGTTATGCATATAACTCAATTATTTTAATTACTTTATTAATATATCTATTAATTTATTTAAAATAACGTTGTCTCCCTATCATATAAAACCTTTCTTATATTAGAACACGTTTTGTTTAATTAGGAATAACTTAATCAAATTTTCAATATGTTATTTCCCACTTGCCCATCTTTTAAACACTATCACTCTCTCTCTCATCACTTTATCATGATGCCTAAAATCATTTTATATCATTTATAATTATTAACATAAAGAGAAAAAATTTACTTAAGAATACCCAAACTCACCGATGGAGTCATCCGATTCACTCAAAAGGAAGATATTTTCCCAACCAAAAGAGTGATAATGTTTAAGGTTGATCGGAGACAAGGGCTTTTTTACGATACAAACAACTAAAATAATCGTTTTTTGCCATCAAATTTTAAAGAGCATCATAAATAAAAAGAAAAAAACTATTTTTATATGTGATATTCCAATCAATATTTATGTTTTTAGAGAGAAACGATAAGAGATAACAAAATGATTGAAAATTTACTTACGACATTCTTGTAATTGTTTTAGATGAAGGAGAATAGGAGAACCTCGGTGATAAAAAGAAATTGTTAGTGGCAAGATAATATGATTTATGATTTTTATGTAAAATAATAAAAAAGAATGATTTTTTCTTTGACAAAAAATGCTCCCATTTCATAGTTCGCTTTATCTCCTGGTATGTAGGAATGAAATGTGAAATGCAATTAATCATTAAGAGTGAATGAAAAATATATATTTGATTGTTAAAAGAAATAGAATGGATCATTACATCCCCCCCCCCCCCCCCCTCTTTTCATTTCATGTTTTTTTTTCTTTGTTTTCAGCTCATTTTCATCCGTAGTCTCGCTATCCTTGCATCTTTATCAAATAATATCCATTAAGCTTCATTTGACCTATATTTTAAACACGTAACAAAGTAATAACATTTGATACACAAAATATACTAAAACCATAATATTAACTATGATACATGCATGTATGATAACCAATTATCACATAAACACTTAGTGTTTCATTTCTTCGTCTTTTCTTTTATAAAAAACAGCACAAAGTAAATTCGTTTTAATCTTTTGTCCATTCCATTCCCTTATTCGTTATATTTCTTTGTTCATTCAGCTTTATTGGAGTCATTTTTGGTATTCTTTTTTATGGTTTTGGAAAGACGAGGTGATAATAACCAAACTAAAACCATGTAACGCAAGGTGAAAATGACCAAAATTCTGTCACGTAGCCCAGGTGGATAACTTTCCTTCATTAACTTTAAAAATAACATAATACACAATTGTCTTAGTATTTTTATGTAACGCTCTGATATGAATTTTTATGAAAACGGAGTTGTGTTCAAAGTCGAGTCTAGTGAAACAAACCAATCATGAGTGAACATCATTGCTTTGGTATTGGTATTATCGAACCGGTATTACCATTCACTTTTATAATTTTCGATGAGTTGAACCAATAATGACCCATGTACGTGTAGGTAAAATGACCAAACTTACGCCACGCAACATGGGAAAAACAACCTTAGTTATGTAAGAATACACAAATTCATCGATGTAGCTAATATTTTGATTCACTTTTAGGCCACACAGAGTGGACATGAGGAAAAGCCAATGAGTGCCCGGGGAAAACCGAGGTTGGTTGAGAACACCAAGCCCTTGGTTCAATTACTCACTGACCCAACGAATTTTCATCGGGATTCACAGATTTGCACAACCCAAATGCAACTTGTACCATACCACCCTTAATAGGCAGGAAAAACACTAAATATATAGGCAGAAAGTTTGATTTTATTACTTGAATTTTTTTTAAAGATTGAAGTTTAATAAATAAATGGATACATGTTACACAAATAGCAATAATAAAATATTATTATTAACTTTAAGCCTAATGTTATGTATTTGTTGGTTATATTGCATGTTGTTTCCACAAAAACGGTGGTGACATTTTCTTTCTAAAGTCTTTCATACAAGTTGAAATCATCTCTTTCCAAACAAAGTATATTAAAAATACTTGTGTACATGTTATAATTTAAAATCCGTATAAATTAACTGATTCTATAAATTTGGACGAAAAATATATATATGTATATCTTGTTGAGCCTTCCTAAGCTTAAAAATGGTTCCAATATTACAAGGTTTAGAAAAACTATTATTTTATGGGTTTCACAACCCTAAACAAATTATAAACTCTATTCACATTATCACATGCATTCTTAAATTCTAACACCAATCACACCAAGCCTTCTCTAATACAAATCATAAAATCAAATGTTTTCTTCATTCACATGTTAGTTTTCTTTCTTGAAACTTCAATACCATGTTTGTATAAAAGTAACATCACCTACCCTTTGTGAATGTACCCTCCAATGTTAATATAGATTAACATGTAAAAGAATCCCTCAATTGAACTTGCTCCTGTATTGCCCATGCATGGAATCTAATCTAGGCGCTTATATCCTATCTCATGATAGATCGATAACTAAAACACAAGGATTCACTAAAAATAAATGTACAACGTACATGAATCAAAAGATTAAGTTCATAGTTTTTTGAGTACATTATTAATTAAGTTGTAAACTACTATATTCGTACTAAATAATATCAATAGATCCATGATACATGACTGATTTAATAATATTGTACAGTGATTAATGATGGACCCGCCATTAAGATTTCGCTAGCTTGAACATGATAAAAACCGAAAACTAAAACAAACGAACAGTTGCAAACTTATACACTGAGCTTATGCAAGCGAAGCTACCTTTTGCTAGTTTTATAATTTACTTAGATGAACTCCGGCCAGTCATTGGCTATGGCAGTTAATCTATGTTGCAAAATGGAGAGATCAGTCAATGTTGTATGATCATTAGCCTGCAAGAAAGATCAACAGAATAATATTGTGGGGTATTAAAATTTGATGTTATCTATGCAATAAAAAGCCACATATTTTGTGCATGGAAACCATAAAATTGACAATGTTTTGTTAAGGAATATACCTCAGATTGGATAGAGTGGATCAATCTTTTGTTTATCTTTTTGAAAGTATAGTTTATAACATCAAGTCCTTCTTCAATAAGTGCTTCAAGTATTTCAGAAAGGAGGAACCCATCTTCTATTGAACAACTATTTATATGAATCTCAAGCGATCGCTCATTGCAAGAGCTAATAGAGACTGCATTGCGGATCACATTCAATAAGCTTTCTTTAACACTCATGTCCCCAAATCTCTTAATTTGATCTCTCTTGACACTTAAAGTTTCAATCTTTTCTTGCATGTGTTTGATGTAGTTCACTGCCTGGTGAGTACAATCCAATATTGAACGTTTACCCTATAAACCAAATCCGAAAACAAGATAACGCTTAAAGTATTAGATATTGTACGTACATTGGGATTAAGCCTGTTAGGGTTCTGTATAGGGAATAAGTTCTCTATATATAGCCTTGTATATTGTTATACAGAAATATACCAACATATGTCTTTACAAAGTAAAATCCATCATTTTCTCATAAACTCATACACAAACGCAATATCAAGAATTATTTTTGTTCATATCCGCACAATTATGTGTGTTTTCATGTGGTGAAGGAACTTAATTAATTAGGATAGGTGAGCATGTGGATCTAACATTCCCATCTTTACGGTTGATAGAATTGTTTTAGAATTTTATTAGTAATCACAAATCAAAGCTTTTGCCTAGCTCCTATAATTAATAATCGATTAATTTGTACCTGCTTCATAGATTTTCTCCCTCTATTACTATCTTGATAAGAAACTTAATTAACTAATAAATTAGCATAAAGACATTAATTAGATCACCTTGATGGAATTGGGGGGAAGCAGATCACCAAGTGAAGCATAGAGCTTCGATAGATCTTCCCTTCGCCTCTTTTCAATCTCTCTACGAACCAATTTTCTGTGCATATTTTCATTTTTACGATCTTCCACCACATCAGCAGTCGAGGCTAGATTTAGCTTACGTGTGGTTGACTGATCTTTTTGCCTTTTACTGGCCTTGCTGGCTGCAAGATTTGGATTCCCCTCCATGTTAACATGATCATAAAGATTCGCTATATGATCTTGCTGATTTCTTAAGGACATTGAAAAAGGAATCTCATGATATATGATCTCACCACTTTGCTGTAAAGAAAACATGATATATGATTCTTATCTTAGATTAATCCCACCTGGATATAATTAAGTTTTGTATTTGAGTGGTACCAAGTGCTTTTAGGGATTTGTCTGCTAGGGTTAGTATATATGGTATGATCGTATGAGATCTTCAAAGAGTAGGAAATGATTATTAATCAATATTAAATCAGGATTTCTTGTAAATTGCTCCTGTTATACAATTATATATAATTGGTATCTTTTTGGATAAGAAGTTTAATAATCAAGTTTAGTAATCAAAAGCATCACCTGCCAAATATCTTTTTCTTAATTAAGGGTATTATTTAATTGATGGTTTTCTATATCTTATTATATATATTAAATAAATTATAGTATGAACATCCATCTGTATTCATACCGTCGATCCATTGAAATCGCCATCCAACCTAGAAGATCTTTAGAAGCGTCATTTCGTTAGCTTTAAAATATTTCAATGTTTTCGTTAATCAGAAGTATAGTTAATTAGACTAATTAGGCATGTGAATTAGAACTACCACTCATGTTTATAACAAATTCTATTATTATTATCTATAACAAAAGAATGTTTTAATATGTCACGTGTCAACATTTTAGACATTCTCATTTTTATTTTTATTTTGTTTCTCTCCTTATAAATGATAGTAGTACTTATAGTAATTATATTATTTAAAACAACTTCAAATTAAAAAATTAGATATTGTAAAAATAACAACTAGATTTTTTATTAAAAAACACACTTTAATAATGTATTAGATACAAAAATTTTCTTGAACAAAAATCTTTTTTAAAACTACGAATTATTTTAAAACCGTTTTTTTTTAAGTTTTATAAGGGTGATTCTTTTTTTAAATGAAATAAAAAACTAAATGATTTAAAAAAACAATTAAAAAACACAGTTTTATAAAACTATAGTTTAAAATGAAATTATTATTATTTTTACTTGAATTACTTACTTATATGTAATTAAATCATATCTTTTGAAAAATATCATTTTATAATTTTTTATTTTTATTATAAACTATTTAATATTTTATTTATTCAAACCGTATAATACGTGAGTGATGTGGTTTGTCAGTCCTAATAAAAAATAATTTAATTTTATTATCTTAGCTCACCTAAGCAGATATGATAAGTAAGATCGTCTACACAAGGAATATATAGAAAATGAAAAACTTGATTTAGAGTTAAAAATTAATTAAGAACAAGTTAAAAAGAAAACTGATTTTAAAAATAAAACTAATTTAAAATTGGATTAGTTGTAAATAATAATTGGAAAGTTAATCTCTCCGGGTTCAGATTTGCAACTAGATCAAATGGGATTGAACGAGACTGTTGTAAAGAAAGTACTTAGATTATACCCAACTACGTTAACCAACCCAATCCTAACTCTTGTGAGGTTCACTGATGTAATGAAATCTAAAACACTCAAAAAAATCGGAACATAGGTTTCAATCAACATAAATATTTTAAAAGTTCTAATTAACAAATAATGTTTCTTGGCTTAAGATGCCTAGTTCAACAATAACCCAATTGAAAACAAAGAACAAGTCAAGTGTATACAAACCCTACCACTCGGAGAAGATCATGGGTGGTTTAGTCGGACATGGTAATGAAAATCCAAGCGAAAACGAATGAAAACATTGTTCTAGACATTATGGAATCAAACCAAATGATAAAAATAAGATCTTGAGCCTTGAAATCGCCTTCGGAAGTCTTTAGGATCGCCTGAGATCGTTCTTGGGACTTGGGGTCGGCTTGGAATGAAGTGATCCTACAAAACCTAGATTTCCTGTCTTTTAATAAAGATTCAGCGCGTCTTGTACAGTAGGTCACTTGACCACCGTAAGTCACGGTAGGTGCCTTCTACTATATTTCTAGCCCAAATCCATCATAGGTCACACGCCCATCGTAGGTCACGATAAGTGCCTACTGTTTTTTCAGTCGCTCGTCGCCATAAGTTACAGTGACCACGACCTACGGTGGCCAACTTCCATTTTTTCTATCCTTTGTCTCTTTTCTTGTCTTTTGCTCGGGCTTGTTCGACTCCATCCTAAGACTTCTTAATTAGTTTTATTTACCTCCTTTAGCTCCCAATATCTGCAAACCACAAACACACTTGCAGTGACCTCTTTCCAACCAATAAACTCATTAAAATATTACAATTAACACCGTTAAAATCTATTCAAACACCCAAACATCAGCGGGTATTATATGTATCACTAGCTATTCTGAAAAATAAAGAATAGAAAGGAACAAACTAGAAACAAATTGGTTACCGGTGGAGTATTAATATAACTTTAAAAACATGTGCCAATAATAATGTCAAATAATGTCTTACTATAGTAAAAGAGTATAGGAAATAAGACAAATAAAATCCCTTTTGCCGTTTAAGAAAAAGGCAAATTAAAAAAATTAGACAAGAATGTAAAGAAAAACAAGAGACAAACAGGTTGCCAACATGACGTTAAAAAGAAGTCTTATATCTAATTCCATATGATTATTTATTACGGGACTTTAATGCTCAATTTTAAAAGAATTAACATCATTTTTCACATCAAAATATCATCAGGACAAAGGTCCTTGGTCCTAATTTTATTAACTATTTCATCTAAAAATTAGTTCTAAATAGTTTACAATTATGACTAGTTAAATTAACACGACACTATGGTTTCATGCACACATTCCATGATGGTATTTTAGTTTGTAATGTGATACACTTCTCTCTGAATCATGTAATCATCATCAAATAAAGTATTAGTCTAGAAAGCTCAATCAAATAATCTAGAATTATAATAATAAGTATGATAAGTTTTCAAACAACACTGAAATAGATCAAAGATTTTCATTTTATGTTGTAAGGCATCACAATAGTTTGTTTAATTCCACAATATTCATAGAAGTGGGTGTAAATGGTTAATATGAGTAAATTAAAAGTAGATTATGAGTCGTCTTAAAAATAGTAACTCGGTTATAGCTAGTATTCACCACTGAAAGAAGCTTTTAGTGATCACACAAGTGTTCATGTAGTCTCCTTTGTTCACATATCTATATTCAAGAGATTAAGAGTTTATATTTTATAAGATTTAGATGTAAGTGGTTAATAGGAATATATTAAGAGTCGTTTTAGGAAAAGTATCGATAGTTGGCCATCACGTACTGCTAGTACAACTTTATTGAAACTATTAACCGTTTGAATTGTCTCTTGCGATAATTGTAGTTAAGTCTTTCATGCTTTTTTTATTTCTTATACAATATGTTACATGTGATATGATCTTATAAACAATTTATGCATTTAGAAGACGGTTAAGTTTTTTAATAGTTTTCTTTCTTGAACAACAAATTTAATTTCAATAAACCATTTCAACAAACCACAAGACTGCAAACCTAGTAAGAAACTAAGTTTTTAGCAGCCAGTAATTAATTACATCACAATGAGTTACAATATGAATTTACTTCAATTTTCCCATTCTAAATTAAACTATAATATTGGTTTTGTTTTCACCCACATAAACCACAAAGTTCAACTCTTATTTATGCTTCCAACCGATGGTTTTATTTGTTAGAAGTGACTTCATTGCTCTCCCTCCCTCCCCCCCCCCCCCCCCCCCCCCCCCCCCCCTCCAAAGGCATAAACATGACTTAAGGATAATCACGTATAACAATTAATTCTTCTTTTGACCTTTCCAATTGTGAGAAATTTTTTAGCTGCAATCTCAATAGTAAATGTAAATATGAATCAATAAAGGCTATGAATCTTGGATTCCGCTAGAAGCTTCCACACCTTTTGACCCGTGTGCTTCCCCCAAACCCTCGTCAAGGGGCGTTCTTCAGTGCTTAGAGGCTTCTTCCTAAAAACTAATGTTTTTCTTAAATACTTAAACTTAAACATGTGTGTATTTCGCACATCCTGACCGCATACTATGATATACTTCAGTCACAAATTAATCTAATTATATTAAAATATCTAGCATTTTAATGTTTTATTAGTCAATTATTTTGAATTGCTTGCAAGTCGGTCCTTACTCAAACCTAGTAGGACGATCATCCAGAGGTTTGGTGATGTGAACCTGTCGAATTAGAATTTTTTTATAATAACCGTTATCATAGTTAAAGAATATGATTAGATTAAATTAGTTTTGTTATTATTATTATTGATTTTCAAGAGGTCTTACGTTTAAATCTTCATTTCACATGCTTTCTATCTTAACCTCTTGAAAGTTACTTGTTTAATGCATGCTACAATTTACCTGAATCTGTTAGTTAAAATGGTATTGAGTGATTTTACTACAACAGATTCTTATGGCAATAAAATAGTTAATCAATGATAGTTAGTACCTTATGAAATTTTTATTATTCTATACCGTTCACAAAATATAAAAATAACCCGAAATCACTACCTTATGAAATTTTTATTATTCTATACCGTTCACAAAATATAAAAATAACCTGAAATCACCCTTCTAATTGCGGGAAAATTGAATAAAAGTTTTTGTTTTGTAACTGATTTACATATATGCATGACCAGGTCCCCCAGTGATATGATAAAAGAAAGCCCAGACAATTAAGCACGTGTACCGAGGGAACTGAAGGAGCTAGCGATTAAAGTTATATTCCCACAGATGGAGCTCAAGCACAAGTAATGAATGAGCACTGCATGAATAGCTTGAGCCCACTTCAATTCCAAGCGAGACGACGATGAAAAAAGATATGGAACACTACATGTGAATGAACCAATTGTAGTGGCATGGCCGGACCCCTCATCCACCTTTTGTTAGAACATGTTTTGTTTTATATTAATTTTATATTTTTCTAATATGAATGAATTGTGTTTTATAAATATTTATAATTTTATGTTTTTCAGTGTTTATAATCTTTTGATGCTTAGTTTTAGTTTTATAAGCATTTTGTTACATATTTTTCAAATTTTGTATTATGTAAACTACTTCACATTTATAATAATGTTAGGAAAGAGTGAGTCCTCTCTTTTTTTTCCGCGTTATTCGCATATGTAACATCAGTTTTTTTTCATTTCTCTTTAACTTTTTTTATATTTTAAAGGATGTCGTTTCACTTTTCCCCACAATTTCTCATTTTTCCCATGAGTTTCATAGGCGAGAGGATTGGGTTGTATACAAAATTATTAATTAACATAGAGGTAACATTGTATAATAGTAACCATGCAAATTTTAAAAGGGTTCTAATTTATGCTACTTAATTTTAAGAAGTGTTTCAATTATGTCGCTCATCTTTCATGTTTTATTTATATTAAAGGTTTTAACATGTTTTTTAGTATGCATTTCTTTTTGTTTTAATTAGGAAATATTTTTTTTATTTTTTGATGTAAACATGAAATGGTGACGTGGATTTTAGGTATTTTTTATTTTTAAATATAATTAACATGTTTGTTAATTTTTTTATTATAATTACATATATTAAAATTTTTAACCCCCACATATTCTTCTCCATTTTTTTGTTGACTCAAAATAATCTGGTAATGACTCGATTGATAATTTAATGATCTAATTGGAGCAAAATATATGTAATGAGTAACCTAATTTGAACAAAAAATATATGAATGACACATTAAGATAAAAAAGATGGTATGTATGGTTGTTCAAGAGAAAGTGAAATAAAATAAGGGCTTTGGGTCTTCACTTACCTAGAATCAAGCAATTCATCAACATCATATTAGAGCTCTCAGATATGTCATGGCCCATCATCATTGAGCAAAAGATAAAGAAAAAAGGAAGTCACTGTCACGCAGACGACACCAAAAGCGGTCGACAGACCATAGGAGGCGTCCAAATCAACAGATCCAAGCCGTTCCTAGCATGCACCACCCTCCATGGACGATGGTGATACATGTGGCCACCGGAGCGGCAACCTACACGCAACACCAAAAACCACTCACCCAAGACACAAACATCGCGCGGCCGGCAGATAGCGCACGTGGGAGACAGGGAAGGTGATGCAGGTGGTAAAAAGGGCCGATGAACTCATCTCTCTCTAGAAATAAACCAGAGTGTGAAACAGATGAACACCTTTTCATTTATCTCTCTGTAAACACATTTGGGAGAGGGGGGCAAATGCGAACCTCAAAAACTACCGTTTCCAAATTGCAAAAACAATATTTATTACTGATCATGCACTTTGTCTTTTTAACATATAGGGTAATTTATCAAAAAAAAAAATGAATTAAAGATTAAACTTTTGATATATGTCTATACAAAGTAGGATTCAAATTAATAAAATTTGAAAAAGAAACCTCAATTATAAAGTTCCTGTTAGCCCCGTTCATATAAATACATCCTTATACACAGCAGTTAGGTAGACACATCCGCACACATTTGACATGCATATATGATATATGTATAATCATATACTTTATATTTATATATATATATATATATATATATATATATATATATATATATATATATATATATATATATATATATATATATACCTTCAAGCATGACACCTGGATGCCAAATAAACAAGAGAGAAATCACACAAACAAGAAAATCAGCATTAATTATGATGGTCGGCTAGTGTTAATTGATACAAAAATAATGACTATAAGGCAAGCTAGCTAGCTATTAATTAGTTAACTTTGTCAGAAATTAATTAAAAATTAATATTGCACATTATAAAGAACCAGTGTTAATCAAACCAAAAATGGACACCTTACCTATTTGAATCCACATGTAATGCCCATGCACAAACATTATCAACTGTGAATCTTGCTGAAAATAAAATTTCAGCGCCAGCAATATTGATGTTTACATCTCGTCATAAAACATGAGCATTTACTATATATCATTACTATGATCTATTGCTCAATGTTGATCTTGCATGGACATTGTTTAAGTGTCCAACCAATTAATTAAGATATCCACTATATACATGCACTGTATGCAATGATTACAATTTACTAGTGGAAAGAAATGATGAACTCATAGTAATATTCACTTTCTTTATTAACATAGTTGAACCAATAAATTCACTAGAATATATGTTTTAAAGCAGAAACATATATAAGGCATGCATATACTTCACCTAGAAAACAAGCTTGGTCATATAATGCTAATAGATAATATATTGGTTTAACAGCATTGTACCAATGTAAGAAGTCTTAATTCCACTTGTCCCTAAGAGGACTCCTGGTAACTGGTAATTAACCGGTACCTAAGTCTGGAACTCCGACCCATATTGTAGCTTCGTTAGAATCTCTTAGAATGAAAGCTGCCGGAAGGACTCTAGTCACTCGATCTATTTGAGGCCATAGTAATGAAGATGTGGTTGGTCTTATGGCGTCTTAGGAACGCTTTGGTCTTTCAATGTGAGAAGCAAAACATGGTTTATTGTCGATTCTAGTATTAGCTTATCTTATTTATGGTTTGAGAATAGGAATCATAAATGTAACATTATATAGATGGATTGATTGAAAAACTCACTCATGTTATTGTAATGTTCTTTTCTCCCCCAGCTTCGTGTGGTAATAATATATTAGGCCGTTGTTTTAACATAAAAGGTTGTTAATTGATCATAAAAAATCTAGGTATTGTTGTTAAAAAAAAACCTGCACTTACATATATTATACAAAGGATTAAAAACACAATAAAGCATGTATCTTACATTAATCTTATCAAAATAAGCTAGCTTCACAAAATCTCACCACAAAGATCTTTCTTTGAGCACAAACACAAATGGATATATGGGACACACATCTGCATGGTGAGCTCATGCAATCAATTAAGCTTACCTTGATTAGCTCCACAGTTATCTTGCATTCAATAGTTATTGGCCACCACAGATAATCTTTGTTGCAACATGGAGAGATCAGTTGACACTGGATTATTCACCTGCAAAATATTAATAATCTACAGATTGAGTACTATATAGATTGATGTTTAATTATTTACCCTAACAATACAAAAACAAAGTATCTAACGCATGGAAACTTCTAAACAATAGGAATTATGTTATCAAGATATCTACCTCAGATTGGATAGAGTGAATCAACCGTTGGCTTACTTTAGTACAAGTGCAGCTTATAATATTATGACCTTCTTCGGATATCGCGTTTAGAACTCTTGAAAGAGGGAAACCATCTTCTATTGAACAACTATTGACCAATATCTGAAACCCCCCATTACAAGAGGTGATTGAGACAGTGTTAGGGACCAAATTCATCAAGCTTTTGTTGTTAGTATTTGTCCCGGGACAAGGAACTCCTGCCTCCACGCATTTCTTGAGCCGGTCTCTTGTGACACTAAGGACTTTAATGTTTTCTTGCATGTGTTTGATGTAATTCAATGCCTGATGCATATGATCCGATGTAGATCGCTTCCCCTAAATACAAAATCCAACAATAAACTATTATTCAACAAACAAACATATCTAGCAAAATTTCACTGTTGTTAACTCCAACAGTATAGGGTTTGAGGAGGAGGGTAAGATGAGGGCGGAGCTTGCCTCTATCACATAACATAAAAATGTTGCTCTTAGAAAAACCCTCGACTCAAGAATTAACAAACAGATATTCGATACACCGACAAGTTCCAATTCAATTTTCATTGGCAAGAACTCTTGAGGTTCATATTGACATAACTAATTATAAAGTCATGACAAAGTAAACCTAATTTAGTTTTAAACAACTTGAAGCAACCAATTAAATAGCTCACCTTAACGAATTCGAGGGGGAGTAGACCACGAAGTGAAGCATAAAGCTTAGCCATATCGCGCCTTCGTTGTCTTTCGATCTCTCTATGAGCCAATTTTCTTTGTGTATGTTCATCTTTACTATCTTGATCTACTACCCCTTGATCCGTAGTTGCAGAATTAGGTTTAGATGAAGGTGACTGACCCCCGTGCACCTTTCGGGCTTTGATGACCCGATTATTTGTATTGTCCACCATGGTAACATGATCATGAAGCTCAACTACAAGATCTTGTGGATTTGTTGCCTGTTGTTGGAATGAAATTATAGAAGAAGAAGAAACCTGATGAAATCCCAGGTCATCACTTCGCTGGAAAGAGAACATAATATATGATGCTGATCTTCGATTACACCCACCGAGATTTGATCAACTACTATATTTGGGGGGTACGATCGAGTATAAAATACATGTTTAAATAGGGATTATGGAGATATGTTTGTCTACGAGATCTTCAACGGTAGGGACGACGATCAGGATCACAAGATTGCTTGAAATTATTCTTGTTAATTTATTAAGTAGTGTTTTTGTTTTAAATGATTTAAAAATTATGACTATCATCACACGAATTTTTTTTTTCTTTTTATGGCCCTATTATTTAATGGTTTTTTCTTATTTATTTTGTTAGAATACTGTAGGCCCATCCATCTGTATTCACACTGAGCAGTGGACCAACATCCAACAAAGAGATCAAAACACCATGGAAATGCCATTTCGGGTGGTGGTTGATTTTATCAACAAAATAATTGGGTTGAATGCAGCATAATTAAAAGGAAAACTTAATTTACAGAATAATAAAAAGTGTTTTAAGTAATTAACTTATATTTTCATTTTTTCCGATCAGTTCATTAATATTTCTATTTGTTTCAATTAACTCATTAATATTTTATATTTATTTAAATTAGGTCACTATAATTTTAAGAGAGTTTGAATTAGGCCACTCATATTTTAAAAAAATTTTAAATAATTCATAATTTTTTAAAATAATCCGATGTTTTTTAAATATTGCTAATTTGTTGAATTTTTTTAAATTTTTAAAAAATATTTTGAAATTTATGAATGACCTAATTAGAATAATTTTAAAACTTTAGTGACCTGATTGAGAAAAAAAAATTATGAGTGAAGTGATTGAGATAAAAAAAATTTATAAGGACCTAATTAGAATAATTTTAAAACTTAATTACTATGTTACAAAGTTCCCCCAAATTAGAACAACTTACGAGGTGGGAGATTTTTTTCGGTTTTTTCCTCGCCCTACTTGGTGGGCATTTTTTGTCGTTTTGTTCTCGCACTACTGGTGGGAGGTTTTGTTGTTTTTTCTCGCGCTACACGGGCTGAGTTTAGTCGTTATCGTCTCAAGTCATCGAAAACCATAAAAGAACAAACTTTCGTATCAAAATATGTTTCAAAGCTCTACTATTCTCTCATTTGATTTTTCAAAGTTTATACTAATAGAATTGCTAGCCGATATATACTTTAAGATTCGCCAATTACACGAATCATGTTTAAAATTTGTCATATACTTCGTTCTTTTAATGGATTTTATAATAAGTCATTATTTTTGCCTTTTTAACCTCCAATAATTTAACTCAAACAAACAATACAATAAACCCTCCCCCAACAAAGGAAAAAAGAAAAGAAAAAAAAAACACCTCATCGACTAATAAACTATAATTAGTCAAGAAAGCCTTGACAATAAAGTTCAATTCTAGTAGAGATTAACTGAAATGAGGGGTCATATGTATATGTTATGATCTTTGCATGGCTTTAGGGTTCAAGGTTCTAGGAGGAATATGGGTGATCTGGGAAATGTTGGTAGCGGTTAAACTATGAAAAAGACGAAGGGAAGGAAAGGGGCTAGGGTTGAAGAGAGTTTTATTTTATTCTATTTTTATATTTTCATTATTATTTCAATAAATTACAAGAATACGGTGAGGTTTAAAATATCAAATACACTCATGTGTATTTCACATTACTAGATTTAGCGGGTGAATCTATCGCCAATCCATCTAAGGATGAAATTCGCGACAAACCATAATCGTAAATGATGATTCGCTTAGACTAATGAAAATTTAAGGTACTTATAAGTGGTGATGATTTTTAAAACAAAAATAACTTAATATTGGATTTTTTTTTCCTTAATCGCAAAGTTCTTGAGAAAAATTATCGTTGATTTTGATCAATTTACTATATTTGAATTTAATATTGATCAATAATGTAATTAACATATCATTGTAGTTACAACTGGAAACTAGTTGTCATTTTGTGGGGACCTACAATCATAGTACGATCTCTTCCATGTAAAGACTTAATCATGAACAAATAACTTATGCAGGAAAAAACTCTCAAGTATAATAAGGATACAGTTTAGTACAAACGTATGTATTTAATTTAAAAAAAACTAAACAAAATTCTAGGCTTGACATGTATTCTTTTATAGTTTTCGAAAAATGATGTCATTTTGATTTTTTTGTCAAATATGTCAGGTTATTATGTCAAATATATTTACAATATTGTGTCAAATGTTTTTATCATGTTATATACATTTTTCATTATGTTTTACGTTTTATATCATTTCATGTTATTTTTATTATTGTTTTTTAGATATTATATAATTTTTTATGTTATTTTATAATTGTTTTTTACGATTAAAAGTACATAATTATTTTATTTCACCAATGTGTTTTGAAAACTTATCATTTTAGAAAAACAATATAGTATTCAGCAATGATGAACAAAAAAAACATAATGATATATTCATCACTGTTTTATTTTCTTATTGCTTTTAATGTAATTGATAAATAGTTGTTAGTTTATAATTATGTTTTACATGCTAAAATACCCTTCTAAGACCACCCGGTGTCGTGACCGGGAAATTGTTGGGAAGTCCCAGCCCCGATGAATATTCATTGGGCTCACCGGTTGATTTTCTGTGTTTGGTAGTTGTACTGTACAACTTCCACAGCACGTTAGGTGAATGTGAAGAAAAATAAGGAATTACGAGATTACATCATGCAAAACGAGAAAAAACTAAAGAACTGAAAAAATCTGATGTGAAAAACCAGGAACCTAGGGAACCCAGGACGACTTTCTTTCCTCTAACAATTTTTTTTTCTTACAATTTGTTTTCAATTATTGATTAAATTAATTTAAAAAACTAATGGTTAATATTAACGACTTTTTAATTTTTAAATGAAACAAATTAGAGAATAAAATATAATTAAAATAGATATATTTTATTGATACATGTTTCAAAAGTTACGTCTCAATAAACATATAAAAATATTAGTTAATAAAGACAAAATATGTATTGTAAAATTACCATAAAATTTTTTTATTAAGCATATTAACAAGATTATGTGTTAAATTAAAATTAAAAAGTTAAAGAAAAATGGCAATTAGTTCAAAAGTTGAGGGGTGAATACAATAAGTAAAAATAGTTACAAAGAGAGTAATTTTAGCATCACTCAAAGTTAAGTATGTCATCGAAGTGAAAAAAAAATTTTGTTAGCTACATGTGGTTTAATCATTTAAAATCACAAGATTTAAGTTATTTTAAAATAATATACGGTAGAATTAAGTATGATTGCTAAACAAATCGTGTTTATAGGTTAACGAGTCAAACTTGAGTTGAACCCGAACATAGCACGATGCCAAAAATCTTATCATGGTCATGAATCTGAACACGACAGAAGTATTGACTTATTGACATGGATGACATTACCTGTTTGATTTTGAAATTTGTCCTAAAGCATTTATGTTTAATCCATGCAAATTTATTTTTGAACTTATAAATTTTGGTTTTAAAAACCCAATTATTGTAACTAGTGTTTTAACCCGCGCTACGCGCGCGGGAGTTTGGTTGTTTTTCCCTGTCTTACGCGACCGTGACTTTCTTCGTTGTCGGGTTGGCTCATCGGAAACCACAAAAGCGTATACCGATACCAGTTCGATTAAATACTGAATACCAATACTAATGTTTGACATCAAAAACACAAAAAAATAAACGTTTGTGGTCAAAAAGCAAACTTCACCTGTGTTACGCGTAACGAAGTTTGGTTGTTTTCCTTTTTTCTTACGCTACCGTGACTTACTTCGTTGTCGGGTCGGCTTATCGGAAACCACAAAAACGTATACCGATACCGGTTCCGATAATATCGAATACCGATACTAATGTTTGAACCCAAAAACAAAACAAAACAAAAATTTGTGTCAAAAAGCAAAAATAAAAAACTTTGTTGTTAATCCTAATTAGAATTTGGGTTTTAAATACATTTTATAAAAATATATGGTCAATATATAAAAACACAAACTTATATATACATTTTGTAAATTTATGTGGCCAAAATATTAAAAAGCAAACTTCACTGTAGCAGTGAAGTTGTTTTTTAATATATAATATAATTTATTCCATACAACATATTTTAAAAAATAAAAAATATTTAATAGCAGCGTTAAATGGTTTTGTTGTGTTGACAAAAACACAACCCACTTAGCTAATTATGTTAATGGGTTTTAGATTGAAATTTACCTTTGAAATAAAGTCACATCACATTCAATAAGAGAATCTAAATTTGCTCCCTAATTATCATTTTCACATTCGATTATACCCTTTCATATTTAAAATATATGTTTAGCAATATAAAATAACTTTTAGTGCAACAACATATAAATTCATCGGATAACGGGATTACTCAAATTATTCAGATTTAAATTTTATGGATTTATCTGAAATTCGACCTAATCCAAATAAAAAATATTGCTATTTAATCATGTCATATCATAAAATCATATATGAAACATAAAGTATCATGTCATTATTGTGTTAAAGCCCAGCGTGTGTAAACATAAAAAATGTAATCTCTGGTAGCTTAAATATTAGAAACAGCAAGATTTTGTTTTTGACTTGCAAACGTATGTTTCTTAAATTGTTTGACAAAGGTCATTGTTTACTGTTCCAAAAGCTGCCTGTTGGTTTCATAATTGAGAGATACGCTAGAGGATTAAAAGTATTTGAAAAGACCTAGATATATATTATTATATATAAGATGATCAACAAATAAAAACACACATGTCGTAAATTCATAATATTTGAATGATCTGGTCGGTTGGTTACAATAGTATTCATCTTTTACCCAGTGATGCAACATATTTTCAGACGATAAATTACCAATAGACTCCCACCGCAAAAATCAGAAGTACGTACGACATCCGATCCTCTAAAGTCGATGACCAAAGAAACTTGAACAATGTTTGAACACTATACACGCCCAATCCAAAATAATAAGATTCATGATTCGTGACTATCATTGCATTTCGATCAAAGTACTAATTATTAAACGCGTCATGTTTTGTATTTGCTTAATGTGAGGATAAAAGTAGGGGCGGATTTAATCTTTTTGAGGCCTAAAACACACTTTAAAATTATTCTCTTACATATAGTACTTTGGTTATAAAAGTTTTTGCAAATTCAAGTTTTAAGTATTTGAAAACAAACCTGCCAGCACTAGTATGTAAACTAAATTAACAAAATTATAAGAAAATCTTTTTTATCACTTGAGAAATGACACACATTGAACGCGTAAGAAAATTTTAGGTTTTAAATCTTATATAAAAAACACTGTAAGTAGGCTTGGGAGGGGTATGGAGTGTTTACATATTTTCAAATTTATGAAATACAAGTTAAACTTTGTTAAAGATTATATAGAAAATGAAAGAGAGATTTTACATATGTTCCTTCTGTAAAACTATCAACTACATATTTCTCGAAATCAAAAGATCAATTACATATTTTTCATTCCTAAAACATGTATATAACATACTAGGTTTATCAAACCCGTGAATTATACGGGTTAAATAAAAATATATTAAACAGAACAAAAATTTATTAAATATAAAATGATAAAAAGATAATATATGACTACAATTTTTCTTATTAGAAAGTTTTCTTATTTTTTAAAAAATCAGTTTCTCTAAAAATAAAATTAATAAAAAGATATATTTCTTAATTTATTAAACACTATATTAATTTAAAAAATCTAAATAATATTATTAGTAATTAATGTGAATCTTTCTACTCTAATAAAAAGGTAACTAGAGGTACCACATGTCAGCACCACATTCAATTTTATCAAAATTTTTCCGCTTCTCTCTCCTATTCAATAAATACATTATTTACTAATAATATTATTTATTTTTAAGATCAATAATAGTTTTTTAATAAATTAAGAAATAAATCTTTTTATTAATGTTATTTCTATAGAAACAAACTTTTATAAAAGAAAGTTTTCTAAAATATCAATTTTTTTTAAAATACGAAATACTTTAAAATTAGTTTTTTAAATAGTAAAATTTCTATGAACAAAAAATAATTAAAATTAGGAGTAGTAAGGAATTTTTTTTTAAAATGGTTTATTTTAAAATAAAATGTTTAATTTATTATTAAAAAAACAAAAAAAAAGTTTAAAAATTGATATTTTTGTTTTATTACTTATAATTATTACTCATACGTAATTTTGGTCATATCTTAAAATATTATTTTTAGTTAATAAATTCCTAATATATTTAATATTTATTTATTCAACTCGTGTAATACACTGGTTTACTAAATCTAGTATTTAATAATAGAGATAAACAGAAAAAATTTGATGAGAGTGAATGTGGTGTTGACACCTGTTCCTTCTATTTACCCTTTTATTAAAGTAGGAAGATTTATCCGTTATATCAAAATTAACTCACTGAATAATTATTTGATTATATATCATTTTTACATATTTATTGATTTCTTTTTTATTGCTAATATACAAAAAGAAGCAATAGTTTTTTTAACCGTCAAAATAAAAAAAGATTAGACATCTTTTTGATTGCCAAATTCAAAATCGTATTGATTGAGCAAAAGAATTGAAAAAACTAAACCCAAAATTGAAGAAGAAAGATACAAACATCATCAAGAAATGTAGAAAAGATGTTTTACAATCTTTTATGAGAAATGTTTAAAGGTTTTATTTTTGTGTTTTACGTAGATACAAACATTCCACGCTAGAGCCATCGACGCCATTGGGGGCGCCACCAACGCCAAGACTTACATTTTAATGGATTTTGGCCTACTCTTGAGGGATTTAAAAGGGGATTAACCCTAAAACGACAATACCTTCTATCACATCAATATTGGACGAAAAGCTACCATTTTTCATCATTTCAAAGACCTTTCAACTTGGATTGTGTCACATATAGAGTTATCATTAATGACTTCTCACTAGGTTTAACTAGAACAATATTATTTTATTAAACCAGAATCCCAAAAGTGAGTTGCTTTTTCCTCAAGATTGTTAAAAATCCAAACTTTGCTTTTATTAATTTCATAATTCGTAAATCAATTAATCAAGTAACTTCCTTTTTAATGTTAATGTTTCTACTTTAGTTGTTACAAATACTTTTCTATGATTCTATGTGTATTCGACACCCTCTTATCCTTTACTATTAAGGGTGATTAGACCTTTTTATATATTTGGCCAATCACACGACATCGATCAAATAGATATTTAATAAGTTAATTTCAATAAAATTTTTAAATATTGAATATATTTGTTATTTTAAAATGAGAAATATGTAATTGATTTTTTTACTTTAGAAAGAATATGTTGATTTAATATTAGTTTATCCTAAGTTGAGCATTATATTAGTTTAACATAAGTTAGTTAATTGTTTGTATTATTGTTATGTAACATAAGTAGGGTAGTTGTGGTAATTGCTATCTTAATCCCTAAGAAACTCAAGGGTATAAATGCCCATGTAATCCACATTTGTATGTAATGCATCTTTAGATTTCTTATCAGATTCTCTTTCAATCTTTCAATCCTACAAACGTGTGATCATCAGAATATGTAATTAATGATCTTAAAAAATTTAAATATGTAAATTTTTAAAAAAAAATGGCTATAAAGATGGTTTCTTGATTTATTTAAATCAAAGAAATCATATTTGATAAGAGTTTTTTAGTTATTTATTATAAATTGAATTGAATTTTAATAATCAATAATATCAAGATCACAAGTAATAGGTTGATAATAATGTTGTTTTAAGAGTTTTGATTTAGGGTTTTTTTTTTTTTTTTTTCTTGATGTGAACCCCTAGTTGGCAGAACAAAATTTTATGCGAGAACTTGGAGGTTTACTAAAGGCTGACTAAAATACTTGAGCATGTCTTCGATTCTTGATAATGCTATTCGGGGACTCAGGACTCAGGACTTCTACCTATTTGCTGACCACCAATATGACACTATATTCTATAACTTAAGGGTTGATTAGTAAAAAAATAGTGTGTAGCTATTTTGTCGACGAACACAGTCGTGATTAACCATCGCCGAAAAGATCACAAGCTCAGGTATGTTGTTCTTGATTTCACCTTATGGAACATAGCCCCTTCAATTCTTTGTTCATCTTCGTCAATTTCAAGTTTTTTGTTCTTGATTTTATCAATAGTTCAATACGGCAATACTATACCCATTTCTTGTTCGGTTTGGATTTAACAATTTGTGTACACCCGGATATTTCAGATCTTTTGTATGGATTGTATTTTTGTTAAATGATAGACTTTAGCTTGTTTTCTTTTATGCAAATATAAGTGGACATTGTTGTTTACTAGGTAGCATATTGAAATTATTTTTTTGTCTTTTTGAGCTGTAAGATAAAGGTACTTTCTTTGTGTATTGTGTTTTTTGTTGAATTTGCTGCTGGTTGCTGTTGTAGACTTGTAGTTACTCCTTTTAGTGCAGCTATTGAGATTTTGGTTTTATATTTTGTCTTCAGGTAATGTTATTAGTGATGTTGGGATGCTGATCACATTGGTTTTCAGTTGCAACAGAGTACGTATGCAATTTTTTGAACTGACACATCCTAGCGCAAACCCGACTCGAATCAAAACAATCAATTTACAAATAGGCCTATTTTGACCCGAACCCATTCTGGCCCGGCATCTGCCCGACCTAACCCGTGTGTTCGCCAGGTATATTTAGCATTCGGGTATCAAATCAGTTCTTTTCGTGCTTTAAGGTGTTTGTAATCATGTTTTCCTGTTTCTGCTTTAATTCTGTTAGTTTGCTTAATGCATAGCAAAAGAATGAACCAAATATCTTAAAGTAACCGACTGATTTTAAATGACTAAAAAGGAACAAGTTTACAACTATAGGTTTAAAGGTACTTAAGCTTAGCAAGAATATAATCTGTGATGATTTTGTAGAATGAAAGATTGTCAATCTGTGATGATTTTGTAGATTACTCAAGCTTAGCCCAGATGATATTATTGATTTAAATAGAGCACCTTTTTTAAGTTAGTGTATATATTTTATTATTTTGTAATCTATGAACACATAAACAATGAGAGTTGGAGGTAACTTATTAGTTATTATCTTGCTGTAGGCATTTCTCAAAGATAGATGATGGGAGCCAAATATATGTTCAAGATGAAAAGTATACTTTTACTGCACTAAGCGAATTAGGATCATTGAGGCAAACACACACAATATTCGATTTGAGGTATGCTATATTTTCACGTTCTTTACACATCTGGCCGAAATGCATAGCTCATACATATTTTTTCTTGATTTCAGACTTTATAAACCATGATTTAGGATCGAAAGTAGAAAAAAATTGCTTATAGAGCCCCAAACTTTGTATCCTCTTTAGGACCTAAAAGATTTGAGCTGGCCTTGCTCATCACTAGTACGATTAATACTATGTATGTGAACCTTAACCACATCCGATGAGTCGCAATTTACTTACAAAACATGTAGTTGCTGTTCTGAAATGCCAAAAAGACCCTATCAGAGCACTAGAAATGTTCAATTCTGTCAAATATAAAGATGGGTTTAACCATAATCTTATAACTTACAAGTGTATGATCGAAAACCTTGGTAAGCATGGTGAATTTGAAGCAATGGAAGGTGTGTTTACACAAATGAGAGCTGATATCGATAATCGATTGTTAGAAGGAGCATATGTATTCGCCATGAAAAGTTATGGCAGAAATGGAAAGGTTCAAGAAGCTGTTAATGTTTTTGAAAGAATGGATTTTTATAACTGCGAACCAGGTGTTCATTCGTATAATGCAATCATGAACATATTGGTTGAGTTTGGGTACTTTGATCAAGCCCACAAGGTTTATATGCGAATGAAAGATAAAGGAATCGTTCCAGATGTTTATACTTTTACGATCAGGATCAAGTCCTTTTGTAAGAGAAAAAGATCTCTTGCTGCTCTTAGACTTCTCAAGAACATGTCTGGGCTCGGGTGCGAGTTCAATTCGGTTGCGTATTGTACGGTGATAGGTGGATTCTATGAAGAAGACAATCAAATTGATGCACATAAACTGTTTGATGAAATGCTTGAAAGAAGTATCTTTCCTGATGTTGTAACTTTTAATAAACTTATACATAAACTTTGCAAAAAGGGGGATGTTCAAGAAAGTGAGAGGCTTTTCGGCAAGGTGTTGAAGAGGGGTTTGTCCCCGAATGTTTTCACGTTCAATATCTTCGTTCAAGGTCTATGCAAGACTAAACAGATTGCAGAGGCTGCAAGGATGTTGGACTGTGCTGATATAGAAAATTTAACACCCGATGTGATAACGTTTAATACACTTATATGTGGTTTATGCAAGAACTCAAAGGTTGTGGAGGCTGAACGCTACTTGAGAAACATGATTAATCAGGGGCTTGAGCCTGATGATTTCACATATAACAGCATTATTGATGGATTTTGCAAACTTGGTATGATGGAAAAAGCTGGTAAGATTCTAAACGATGCAGTTTTCAAGGGGTTCAAGCCCGATAAGTTTACTTATTGCTCTCTGATCTATGGATCTTGCCAAGATGGTGATATAGATAGGGCCATGGGTGCTTTTAGGGATGGTTTGAGTAAAGGTGTGAAAGCGACTACATTTATGTACAACACGTTGATCAAAGGTTTGTCTAAACAGGGACTTATTCTGCAAGCATTGGAGCTAAAGGAAGAAATGCCAAACAACGGTTGCTGTCCTGATATATGGACTTATAATCTATTGATTGATGGGTTATGCAAGATGGGTTGTGTGTCAGATGCTAATATCCTCATGAATGATGCACTGGCTAAAGGTTTCATTCCTGATATTTACACATTTAATACTATGATTGATGGTTACTGTAAGCAGTTAAAGATGAACGATGCTATTGACATTATGAATAGCATGTGGGATTATAATGTGACACCTGATGCAATCACGTATAACACTGTGTTAAATGGACTTTGCAAGACTACAAAATTTGATAATGTGATTGGAACATTTAAAGAAATGGTGGACAAGGGTTTTGTTCCAAATGTGATTACTTACAACACATTGATTGAAAGCCTTTGTAAAGGTCGAAATTTGGCAAAAGCGACTGAAATCTTCAGGGAAATGGAGAAAAGTGGTGTAACTCCTGATGAAGTTAGCTATAGCACATTGATGAATGGATATTGTGAGAATGGATATCTTGAAGGAGCTTATGATCTCTTTCGAGAAAAGAACCAACGCAACATTTCTCACACAACTCCTACTTTTAATATCATGATCAAAGCTTTCAGTGAGAAGCAAAAGATGGATATTGCACAGAAGTTGTTCGATGAGATGCCTGACTATGGCTGCACACCAGATAACTACACATTCCGTTGCATGATTGATGGTTTTTGCAAAATAGGAGATGTTGACACCGGCTACAAGTTTCTTCTTGAGAAAATTAAACACGGGTTCATACCAACTCTTGCCACATTTGGGCAGGTGATAAATTGTCTGTGTGTGAAGCACAGAGTGCATGAAGCAGTTGGTATTATTGACATCATGGTGCAGGAAGATGTAGTCCCAGATACTGTAAAAACCATATTTGAAGCAGATAAAAGGGTGGTGGCAGCTCCAAAGATTGTTGTAGAAGACTTGTTAAGGAAGAGTCATATTACTTATTATGCATATGAACTGTTGTATGATGGTATAAGAGATAAGAAACTTCTCAAGAAAAGGGTTCCGATTAAGAGAACATAAATTAGTAATCCAAAAGAGATCTTTAAACTTTCCCTAGTTATTGTTCAATTCATTAAACCATATCTTGAATAGAAATTGGTACTAGATAAGTGGTTGAGGATTCAAGTCCCATGGCGGACAAAAGTGTAGATTAATTAGTAGATTAGAGATCGTGTGCTGCCTAAAAAACTAGATCAGATCATACTCAGAGCCAAATCTTACTAAGCAGTTTATTCATGGGTTCAAACAGTTGAGATTCATGACCTGACCCATTAGGTCCATATAATTGCTCACACAAGCCTTTGAGAAGTCTTGCTGTCTCTCAAGATGGAAGCCACATTGCAGCTGGAGAGGTTTATTTCTAACATAATTTCTTGTACATTACTTTGTACGTTTGAAATGAGCAATCTTGTGGTTAACTGAAAATTGTGTTAAAATGAAAAAGATGACCAATTGACTACTTTTTGTTTTGACCAATGAAGTCGGTCTAGGTTTTTCATGTTCGATTATATTGTTTTCTGGTATGGAGTTGTATCATCTTTATCTTTGTTAATTTGATCTGTTTGCAAATTTGCATGCAGGGAAGAAATGCTAGTTGAATTGCTCATCACAAAACAATTAAAAATAAAGCTCCCTATGTTTGACAATTAGAGTCCAGTTACTGCCTTTCTTATATTAAAAATGATAATACCATATAGTGTAAAATTATATGGTGCATTCAAAGTTAGTTGATTTGGAGAATACACGAAGTAAGTTTAATGCCTGAGATTCTTCTGCCCTAATAACATTTTCTAAAAATCTACTTGAATCCACTTACTACCTTTTTTCCTATGAAAAATGATAATACCATATGATGTAAAATTATACAGTATTTTCAAAGTTAGTTAATTTGGAGAATACGCAAAGTAATTTAACACCTGAAGGATTCTTCTACGCCGAAGATTATATAAAAATGTGCTTGAATCTTCACAACAAGATTTACTGACAGAATGTGTCCAAGTGTTACATTGCTTTCATTTCTTGGATAATAGCTACAGTAGGCATACATTTTTGTTGCTAATAACGATGAAAAGCGTACAAATGAAGTCCGTTGTCCATGTGTAGAGTAAACATGGTTCGATATGTAGCTTCTTTATTCTCATCCACCAGTTTGAACTTAAAGAAATAAACAAGAAAAGCAGCCAATATCTTCATCTGTCTATAAGCAAACTCCTTCCCTAAGCATATCCTTGGCCCACCCTAAACAAACAAACATATATATATATATGAAAGAGTTTGAAATCAACTGGCCTGTTTGAATCTTTGTGGACATCATCATACCTGAAAAGCGGTGAACTTAAAAGGACTTTCGGGTTGAAAAACACCATTGTTGAGCCATCTTTCTGGTCTGAACTCCTCTGCATCTTCTCCCCAAATGTAAGTCATCCTTCCCATTGGATACGCAATATAAGCCACACCGTCTAACTTTTTTATCTTTAACCCATCAGGAAGGACGTCATCTTTCACAGCCTTCTTGCCATCCTGATATGAAATTTATAAAATATACAAATAAATAAATAAAAGAGAGAAACGTGTTGGGTAACAGTATAGATTTTGAAGTTAAAAAAACAATAGTTGAAATTTGCCAATGGAACTGCAGGGTATAGCCTTAGAGTTTCTGATAAAGCTGCATGAAGATAATGCATTTTGTCAAGTGCTGCATCAGTTAACTTGAGCTCGAATTTATCCATAGGCGTATCATCATCAGCTTCTGTGGCTGTTTTCACTTCTTCAGCAATCTTTTGTTGAATCAATGGATGCTTGCAGAGCATGTAAAAGAACCATGTGAGAGTGTTTGCAGTTGTATCCTTTCCAGCAATAACAAAACTCAGGGATATGTCACGCAGATACTTATCGTTCACATTCTCTGGATCGTTCTCACTTTCCATCAAAAATCTTGATAATATATCCTCTTTATCTCTCTATTATCATGATAAAATCAAACACTAATTAAGCTGAATGAAAGAGGTTCATAGTTTCAACTAGAAAAGAACAAGTTTACCCACATGAAGATTCTTGTTTGTCATCTGCTCCCTCTTGCTTTGTATCAATCTGTACACAAAGTCGTCCACAATTCTGATATGTAGTTTAAGATCAGCTTCCGAACCAATGTTAAAATATCTCTTTACCTTCCACAGAGGATCAAAATATCGCCAAAAGACTAAACTATTCGACTCATCAAACGCTTTCATAAACCGATTACTTGCCTCATCTAACCCTGATAGAGTATCAAGATCAAACCCAAATCCCACCTTGAATATCGAGTCTAAAGAAGATTTCATCAACAAATCCTAACCAAAACAACCCAGAAATCAAATCAAACAAAAACAGTAATAAAATCTCTTAAACTCATCATTCTGAAGTCAATTTCTTGCCTGCATATTCATTGATTTCTCACCAGCTGCAAGTAATGCAATCTTTTTGGCAAGTTTTACACCATTGGACCTGAAAATAACAGAACTAAAATCCCTTAAATTCTTCGTTGAGAACTCAAAGCTTGCAAGCTTCCGTTGATGGCGCCATTTATCTCCATCCACCGCGAAAATACCATCACCGAATAGATCCCTCATTATACCATAATTACGCCCCCCCTGTCCAAGCATATTGCATGCATAAGAGGTCTACGTTTAAAGCAATTGATCGTAATCCATAAACCCTAAAAATATAATAAGAATGCTACCTTGGTGTAATTTGCAAAATTGGTCTTGAGTATGTACTCAACATTAGCAGGATCAGCAGTGTAGACTTCACTGTGTGAAGGTGCGATGAAGCGAAAAGTGGGATGTTTCTTAGCAAGTGATGTCATGAAATCGTAAAGCTCGTGAAAGTGTACGAGTTCATCGCTTATGGGTCCGACCACCGGCGGTCGGTGATCGGGAAACATCAATCCGGTGATGTAAGGTACAAACACTAGAGCCAAGAATACAAACAAAAGAAAGGCAAGAAGTCCGATAATTGCAAGCATGAAAGATGATGAAACCATAAATCCAGTGAGAATGCATACTGTAAGAATGAATAATGTAAGAAACCTCATATTGTGAGTGAATAATCTAACTTCTTTTCAGTTTAGATTTTAGAGAGTTGGAGAAGAAAATGAAAGATAACTGTATGGGGGAGGGAGTCATCCCTCGATCTCTCTAACGTATACGTCACATCATATATTACTTGTCTCTCTACACGTAATATTATTTGAAGAAAAGTTAAATTTATAATAATCCAAACTATTAATTATTGATTATATTAATTTAAGCCAACAATTTAACCAGTGACAATTCAAATTTAATTTTATTATCGATAACAACTTTAGTCAAACAAATCATTTACTTTATTATAATGTGACGTGTGATGTAGCAATTACATAATAATAACCAGGACTTTTTTACTTTAGTTTATATAAAAAATTAACTTTTTGAAGGTATATTCAACTATGTAACGTATATTTCTCTCTAATGTATTCAACGGATTGAGTCTTTTCAATCAATTTCATCTCTTTCGAATTTCAAGGAATTTCTAAAAAGTAAGTTTTTAATCAATTCCGTTGTTCCCATCCCATTTCTAATTTGTAACTGCTTCTATTTTTTTCGATTCGAGCAACATATTTTTCATATGAGTTTTTGTTTAAAAGGTATTGTTCTTTTCCATGACACATCACACGCCATATTACTAAAATAAATGGAGTTACCGGTATGTTAGAGTGAGTTAGACTGAGATTGTTATCGTTAACAAAATAAAAGTTGGGATTTTTACCGAGTAAATTGTTAATTGAAATAAGTATTAACCAATAATTGATAGTTTTGGATTATTAAAATCCAATTTTCCTATTATTTTTACTAGTCTTTCCAACTCCTTTTAAATTTCATTAATATAATATTTTTAATTTAAGTCAAAACAAAATATTAAGTATAAGCTTCCATTGAAATATGAGAAGGTCTTGGGTAGAAATTCCACATTGATAAAAAAAAAAATAAGGTTTCAGGTTAGGCCACGAGTTTTTCTCACCTAATGTGAGTTTCCTTTTACGAATAGTCTTGGGTTCCGTACTCGAGTACTGGAAATAATAGGATGGGCCGCCCGTTAGTGATCCTTTAGTCGTTCAAAAAAAAAGTACAAGTTCTATAGAAGTATGTTTAAGTTATGTGTGATGGAGTTCCATGAGCGGCACTAGAGTGCCGAAGGTCTTGCGGCCATCAACAGCCAAGGTAAGTGAGGTGGTGCTCCATGCAGTGTTGGGATGCCTCTCCTCCCATGGGCGGAGCTTAATAGAGGCCAGGAGGTTACTACTCCCTCTTTTCTTTTTATTGTCGGTAGTATCAATTTTTTGTCTGATAGTCTAAATTTTTTTTATATAAAGAGCTCGCTATTCTAAAAAGATTTACTTGCGCCTCCCCTCATTATAGTTTAGTTCAAGTTTCGTCATTGTCTCCTCCTCCCTCCCATCCCATACCTTGTCCATTACTTCTCTTTAAAAACGTGATGCAAGGACAATGTTGCAAATAAATTTATTTGAACTTTCAAGTTATTAAAGGGTTAGCATATATTTTATATCTTAAGTCTACAATCGTTGAATGCTACATGATATTATTGACTTGATGCCTTGATGGTGGCAAAATATAAGAACTTAGTAGTTTGTGGCGTTGTATGGGGTCCAAGGGACAACGCCTCCTCAAAAAACAGTTACAAACCCAAGACGATTTGAAAATAAAAAATCGGTTTTTGACTTTTGTTGACCAAACCCGGTTACTTGAAAGGATTTTCTAGTCAAATGACTCCATTCTTAAACGGAACGAAATTTTTGTGTCTTCTCCCCATATACACGTCATCCTTCGCATAGGATACACCATATAACTTACAAATCTCCTTTCGTGACCTTGAACCATCTTGAGCACAATATCTTTCTCCGCAATCTTGCCACCCTAATACAATAATTAAAACACTGTGCCGTATAAATATACACCAGCATTATGTTTGAATCTTTGAGAAGGTGACAATTACCAAGGGAACAACAGGAAAGAGCCTGAGAATTTCGGTTGACGTTGTATGAAAACGATGCATATTGTCAAGCACAACTTTGGTTAACTTGACATCAGTGCTGTGACTGAATCCTCTCACATCAAAGCATATAAAACTGATTGAAAGACTAATTATTGCTCTGTCGCACCTTTTAGACTTTAGGTCCCACATACAAAATGTCAAGATTACCATATAGAATAGAACAGTCGCGCATTTGTAGCGAGTACTAGATTATGAAAGAAAGCCACAAAAAGGGAATTTTAAAACACAATGGTATGTTGCGACTTTAATAAGCGACACTGTAAATTGACAATAACCTATAAGTATAAGGGGTGACAGATTTCACAGTAGGCATACATTATTGTAGCTAGGAACGATGAAAAGCATACAAATGAAGTCCTTTATCCATGTGTAGGGTGAACATGGTTTGATATGTAGCTTCTTTACTCTCATCTACCAATTTGAATTTAAAGAAATAAACAAGAAAAGCAGCCAATATCTTCATCTGCCTATAAGCAAACTCCTTCCCTATGCATATCCTTGGCCCACCCTAAACAAACAAACATATATTTATGAAAAAGTATGCAATCAACTAGCCTGTTTAAATCTTTGTGGACATCATCATACCTGAAAAGCGGTGAACTTAAAAGGACTTTCGGGTTGAAAAACACCATTGTTGAGCCATCTTTCTGGTCTGAACTCCTCTGCATCTTCTCCCCAAATGTAAGTCATCCTTCCCATTGGATACGGAATATAAGCTACACCGTCTCCTTTCTTGATCTTAAACCCATCAGGAAGGACATCGTCTTTCACAGCACTCTTTCCATCCTGATATGAAATTTATAAAATATATAAACAAAATAAAAAAATGCAATGTCTTAGCTAACAATATAGTTTTTGAAACATCAAATTATTACTCAAATTTACCAATGGAACTGCAGGGTAAAGCCTGAGAGTCTCTGATAACGCTGCATGAAGATAATGCATTTTCTCAAGTGCGGCTTCAGTTAATTTGAGCCCAAATTCATCCATAGACGTATCATTATAGGCTTCTGTGGCTTTTTTCACTTCTTCTGCGATCTTTTCTTGAATCAGTGGATGCTTGCAAAGCATGTAAAAGAACCATGTGAGAGTGTTTGCAGATGTATCTTTTCCAGCAATCACAAAACTCAGGGATATGTCGCGCAGATACTTATCGTTCATATTCTCTGGATCCTTTTCACTTTCCATCAAAAATCTTGATAATATATCTTCTTTATCCCTCTATTATCAAGATGAAAAAGACACTAAATAATTGTAATAAAAAATTCAATTTCAACTGGGAAAAGAACAAGGTTACCCACATGAAGATTTGTGTTTTTCATCTGCTCCCTCTTGTTTCGTATCAGTTCGTACACAAATTCGTCAACGATTCTGATATTTTGTTTAAGATCAACTTCTGAACCAATGTTAAAATATCTCTTTACCCTCCACAGAAGATCCACAAATCGCCAAAAGACTAAACTATTGGACTCATCAAACGCTTTCATAAATCGATTACTTGCCTCATCCAACCCTGATAGAGTATCAAGATCAAACCCAAATCCCACCTTGAATATCGAATCTAAAGTAGATTTCATCAACAAATCCTAAACCAAAACAACCCAGAAATCAATCAAATCAAATCAAAACAGAAGTGTATGAATTCATCATCCCGAAGTCAATTTCTCACCTGCAAATTCAACGTTTTCTCAACAGCTGCCAGTGATGAAATCCGTTTGACCAGTTTAGCCCCATTGGACCTGAAAATGACAGAGCTAAAATCCCTTAAATTCTTCGTTGAGAACTCAAAGCTCGCAAGCTTCCGTTGATGGCGCCATTTATCCCCGTCCACCGCAAAAATCCCCTCCCCGAAAAGATCCCTCATTATACCATTATTATACTCCCCCTATCACCGAATTGCAGGTAGAAGATGTCAACGTTCAAAGCAATCAACAATAAACCCTAAAAACATGATGATAATAATAATAATACCTTGTCGTAATTTGCAAAATTGGTCTTGAGTATGTACTCAACATTAACCGGATCAGCAGTATAAACTTCACTGTGTGAGGGTGTGATGAAACGGAAAGTGTGATGTTTTTTAGCAAGTGACGTCATGTAATCGTAAAGCTCATTGAAGTGTATGAGTTGATTGGTTATTGGTCCGACCACCGGCGGTCGGTGATCGGTGAACATGAGTTCTGTAAAGTAAGGTACGAACACTAGAGCCAAGAGTAGAACCAAAAGTGAGGCAAAAAGTCCAATAATCGCAAGGGTGAAAGATGGTGATACCATGAGTCCAGAGAGAATGATTACGGTAAGAAGTAATAAGGGAATCATGATACTGTGGTGACACAATGATCAACAAGAGAATTGGAGAAGAAAATGATCAGAGAAATACAAGTGAAATAGCGTGGTAGAGGGGCAATGTGAAGTGGTGAATAAATTAATTTGGAGTTCCGTTCATGGATGGATAGCTTGTATTTATTGCAAAACGTTGAATGCTTCGTTGCTTACACAAGTTTATTGACTTCATGGTGCAAACGCGTCTCCTCAATAAATAGTAGGGTGTTACAAAATGACAAACGGACACGCCTCATTGTTTTTGTTTTATGATTCTAAGGTTATAGATTTATATAACGAGAAATCGTTTGTTTAAATAAAATGTAAGATGAGATTACGTATATCAAATTATTAAACGAGCTAGGCCCCCTCCAGCAACGCAAAGGAAAATGAATTTTAGATTGTCTTATAAAACCTACTTAACAAAACAGGACGTGTATGAATTGGCGGGTTTAACAAGAGGGATCATGTTCGTATTGGTTTGTTCAACTTGTTTAATTAAATAGTCAACAAATCAAATTTTTTATTTAAACAGTTTAACCTGCTAATCTATTTACCAAAATCACACCCTACCGACCCAAATAATATCTTTATATCATGATTAACACTCATTAAACGTTTTAGATAAATACATCAAACAAATCACGTAAAAGTACACAATTTTATATATATCTAAGTTAAAGTCTAATATTTTAAACAATCCAAAACCCATCATTTATTAGCAAACCCCATCCTATAAATAAGTAAATGAACAATTTGTGGTTTTCTTGTTAAACTAGTATTTTTTTTTCCAGTAAAAGAAAATGCCAAAATCAAAACTGTTGTTCATATAAAAACCTGCTAGGCCAACATCATCCTGAGTGCACAAACTAGAGTATTATGTTCGCATAACCAAATATAACTTGTAGGTGCCAAGTTAATGATATTTAAATTCTTACGAGCAAAAAGATGACTACCACGTAGTCACCACATTTTTTACTCATCTCCACTCACTTGTGAAGAAAACAGTCTCACTCAAGTGAGTAGGTTCTTTTTAAAAAGAAAAAATGGTCAACTGGACCCATCATTTTAAAAAAAAATGAGCTTTAAAACCTATTGAGGCACTTTCCTGAACCCCTCACACCCCTTTAATGGAAGGAGTGGTGTTTTCTGAGGGTGAGCCAGCCACAGCTGCAGCCCCTATAGCCTCTTCTGTGAGAGTACAGTACACTGCAAGACCAAACCTTATAAAACGAGAATAAACCCGGAAGTTTTAAAAATATATTTGTTCCCATTTAACTTCAGTTTTTAACAAAATGTCACCAACTGTTTGCATCTCCGTTACATTTAACTAAAAATGAGAGAAATAAAAAAGAAAAACAACCCCAAAAAAGAATGAAAACAAACAAAAATTAATCAAACTGCTCATAACTAAAATATTGGACACTATAATTAGGAGCCACAGTGGCTTTGTTTTCATTTTACCAAAACTGCTTACGCGCTTCAGAGAATAGGCAGCCTATATAAAACCCACCATTCAGATGAAGCTCTTTACCATTTCTTATAGCCCCCACGACCACCTCCAGAGCCTCTAGAAAATCTATCGTTCCGGCGATCGGAGAACCCACCACGTCCTCCACGTGAGAACCCGCCGCCGCCGCCACGTCCACCACGCCCACCACGTGAGAACCCGCCGCCACTTCCAAATCTTCCCCTTGACTGCTCCTTTTCTTGCAATTGTGGCAGTTCTTTAACCACCTCTAAACTTACACCTGCAGCATTCTCCTGGCCTGCATATACACATTGCAGGTTAAAGAATGAACACAGAAAACATAATGAAATATTTTATTAATTGATCGTCATACCAGCAAGGAAAGCGTCCAAGTCTTCCACAGCAACATCAAAGACGGCACCTCTTTGATCAGCAGTCAGTGCAAGGCCTTGAATCGCCTCCACTTTCTCTTCAGGCATAAACCTCCTCAAAACACCGTATGCAAATCTGAAAACAAACAAACAAACAAACAGTTAGGCACAGATCCAATCTTAAGTTGTGGCAGTAGAGTAAGCAGGCATTGAAAAAACTTACGAAGGTGTATAAACAGGTCTTCCAGCCTCAAGAAGAAGTGTCACGTAGTTCTCCATAGATGTAAGAAGTGACCTCTGTTTAATTTCAGTATACCCCTGTCATAAAACAAGTATTTTATAATTTAATTACCAAGAAATGTATATCACATCATATAAAAAAGAAAAAAAATTTGCATAGAACTCACAATGCTCTTGGCAAGCGCTTTTGCAAGCAGTTCTACTGGTGTTAAGCCAGAAGAATTTAGTAACTCCTCTGCAGCTGACTTGAAGACAGGAATCACACTATAAAAATTCAAAAACATGTAAAACATGTCAAAAAAATATGATTTTTAACCATGAAACGAATAGAAATGGTGTATAAGTTACAATAATATTATGTTATTACCTATCAGCAACTTGAACTATAGCTTCTGCAGCATCCCCACCAGCAGCTTTAGCAATATCAGCTGGTTGAGGAGCAGAAATGTGTTCAAATTTCACACCTGCCTCTCTCTCTAACTTGGAAATATTTGACTTCCTTGGCTCATAAAGTGTAATGGCAACACCAAACTTCCCTGGAGTACCCAACTAACAAATTAAAACCACCAAAAACACTTTGATTGATTATTATAGAAAAAAGCAGATATTTGGTGTTACCTGCTCTTCCTGTCCTCCCTGAACGGTGAATATAGTCTTCAACATCACGTGGTGGTTCACACTAATAGAAATGGAAAATCAATTCAGGTTAAAGCATAATTATCTACGACAATGCAATTTAAGTTATTAGTTTTAATTTTGATTTCTACCGTACCTGAATGATCAGCTGAACATCATTGATGTCCAGTCCTCGTGCTGCAACATTCGTGGCAACTAGTGTCATAAACTTGCCGGTTCGGAATCCCGCTAGCGTAGCCTGTTAAAAAGGTAATATGTTTAATAAAAGATGATAAATTGGTCCTGAAAAGGTTTTACCTAAATGTTAATACATCATATAGCATAATTTAGTAATATACCTCACGCACAGACTGCTGAATGTCACCATGCAGAGGACGTGCCCCGGGCAATAGTCCAGAAAGTTCAGAGCAATAATCTTTTGTCTCAGTGAAAACAATGGTGCGGCCTCCACTGAAAATAAATGCAATACAAAATGAGAAAAGTATGAAATTTGTCACAGCTATTTGCAGACTGCTAAAATTTGACTTACCCACTGTGATGACGGATAATATCAGGAATGACCTGGGATCTTGCTGACCAAGAGCAAGGCATGATGATGTGCCTCACACTTTCACTAGCCTTCATTACCTGAACACCAACAAGATCCACAATCTTCTTGTTTGGTTTCAAAAACTTTGATGCAATCTGAAAGAACAATAAAGATGTTAAACCACGCCTGTTTACTAAAATTCTGTGAATCATATGAGCCAAATAATTTACAGAGTGAAGGGTTTCAATACAGATATGCTTAAAAGTATATAACCTAAAAATGAGACCACATAAAAAAATACATGAGAATCAGTCAAAGAACATACATGATTCACCCAAGATGGTAAAGTTGCACTAAACAGAACCGTTTGAACTTTTGTCGCATCATTCACCTTGCCTTCAAATAGGAGGAAAAAAAACTGAAGTCAACCAGATGCAAAAACCAAAGAAAGTAAAACAAAATCAATTGTACTTCATAACACCCACCTAAGATATATTCAACATCTTCAACGAAACCTTGTCTCAACATTTCATCAGCTTCATCAAGGATACGGAACTTCAATGAGCACAAGTCAAGATTCCCTCTCTCAATGTGATCCTAGACATCATTTTAAGTTTATATAATCAGTGCTTGTAGAAATACAAGTTACACTCATGCTGTAGTAAAAAACGTTTTATATGCTGCCATGCGGTACCTTAACACGACCAACTGCTCCCACAACAATATCCACCCCTCTTTTCAATTGAACAGTTTGAGGAGAAATGGATGCTCCACCTCCACCATACAAACAACATGAAGTCAACCCCACAGCCTCACCATAGTATTTAAAATCCGTATAAACCTACAACAAAAACAACAAATTTGACCTAGCTATCTTGCAAATAGATAAGGGATTAAACCATTACTACAACATAAGAACTCAAGGGAGATCATGCCAACTAAAACAGGTACCTGCTTGGCCAATTCTCTAGTTGGCAAAAGCACAAGAATTGTAGGTGACCTGCCATATCCAGTCTTTCGTGATGCTTTCTCTTGTCCATTAGTTAGGGACTCCAATATAGGCAAAATGAAAGCCAACGTTTTACCCTGTCAAATTAAAAAAGAACAAAAACAACTTTTTACGATTGCTTACCACAAATCTAATAGCAAACATGACGTTACACCTAACAATAGCATGCATATTGTGTTAGACAGCAGGCTTTTAAAAGGTATGCATCTCTTTACACCGTTCCAAACTACAAATGCATATACCTTATAAGTACTTGATTAACATGCAGTCCCTAATGATTTAGTGAGTATATGATACTTTAAACCAATTAGATGCGGTTTATACAACATATAATCTAATGAAATCACTCAAATTAGCAAAATAACAGGTAAAGCAAAAGATTTGAAAGTGACTCCAAGTACCTGCCCCGTTTTAGCTTTCCCAATCAAATCAAGACCATCATAAATCGAATCAAAAGTCCGAGCTTGAATAGGAAACAAAGCCTCAATCCCCTTAGCCTTCAAAGCATTCTTCAACGGCTCAGAGATCCTAAAGTTCGAAACCGCATTAGGGTTTTCTTCTTTGCTCTCAGCCTCCTTTTCATCCGTCTTCATCTTCTTCTTCTTACTTTTCTTCATAGACTCCTCACTCTTCATTAATTTCAACCAATTATTTCCATAAAGCAATCAATCAACATACAATAAGCTTAACATCACAACAGTTAACAGAAAATAATATTAAAATACCTTGACATTAATCGGTTCCCCTAATTCAGAACTCGTGTCGCTCTTCCCTTCGTCGTTATCTGTATCCGATGAAGCCTTGCGTTTCCGCTTGATCTTCTTCTCGGATTTTTCAGAATCAGATGAAGTTTCCGTCGATTGAGGCGTGGTCTTACTTTTCTTGCTCTTTTTCTCTTTCTTTTTGTTTGAAGATTCGAGTCCGGCGGTTTCGGAGGCGATGTTCTTCATCTTCTTGACCTTCGATTCAGATGACAGAGCTAGGGTTTCAGACAAATCGGCGAGTGAAGGCATGGGTGGTTTATGGTGATGTCGGTGAGGGTTTGTTCCTTTGTTCCTGCTAAGTATGATGAACGCTGTTGCGTTGCGGTAGCAGGGAAACAGGAGAAAGAGGAGGAGTTGAGGTTTAGGGTTTGAGTTATTTATAACGGTGGTTTGTTAGTGATTTTTGGGCCGTTCGATTTCGAGCATGCGAGCCGTTGGATTTAAGCTAGACCTAATCATAGGTACTAGGAGTTAAAACTTAAAACACGAGATATTTATTTGCATAAATAATTGTTTAGTCGTTGAATATTTTTTTAATAGCTAACAAATAATTTTAAACCCGATCACCGGGGTAGGCTTAATGGCGAAATACCACCCACGCTCGCGAACACAGACAGTGTTGATGAGCCGGCCCGCCCATCAATCTAGAGAAAAACCTACCACTCAAAGGCCCACTGTGATAAAACCCTTAACTCATTTGAAGCATATTGCATCAAGTGTTGCTCGAACCCCTGACCTTTACTTAGTAAAGCCATAGGGTGCCTACTCCCAAACCAATTGATCTAAGTCTCATTAACAGCCGTTAAATATTATATTCTACCACCGACTATGATTCACGATTTATGTTCCTTGTGGAAAATCATCATCTGTGACGCTGTCGCACGACTAGGGTTTGTGTCGAGAATCTAGGGGCTACCCAGTAGGTAAGTTAGAAAAATATATTCAAAGAAAAAAAACTATTATTATTGTTATTGGTACTCTTATTTTTATGAAAAATAAAAGTAAGTGATGACTATTATAGTTAGTTGTGACAACCCTAGTTTCAAATTAATATCCGTACGAACATACAACGTAATTTCATAACAGAATTTTTTTATAGACTCTTTTGAAATCTAGCAATACCATACACATCATAATCACACTCTAGATAAATTTTTTGAATTTACCGGCTCACACGTATGATTAGTCAACCTATTTATATGTGTGATGTGACATTTATAAATTACCATGTAGCCAAGTTTAAGAAACGCTCACATCTATGTATGGGGTCATACATCAATACCTACCATTTTTTGCATGAAATTGTATCGCATTTATGGCATGTTTTCTCACAAAACAATATGCAAGGTTACGAACAACATACTAATAAATAAACTTTTAGTAAATGAAAACTAGAGAATAATTTAAAATATACAAAATTAAAAATGAAAATCCATAAATTTATCACGCTTATGCACACATAATACCTCTATTAAATCTACTTGGTCGCAAGTTTGAATCCCTGCGCCCAACAAACTTTTTTTTTATGTTTTTTGGTTTTTCTTACATATATTTTTTGTTTAAAATACATTATTTAAATAACTATACCGCAACGTGGGGGTAAAAAAAATATCATAATTGTTTTCCTTCATAGTCATTTTTAGAACTACAAAGTTTTTGTCTTACTTTTGATTTTTTTTATTTTACATTTAAGTTTTTTGAAATGATACTATTTTCTATATATGCTTCAATCTTCAAACCGACCCACGATATTTTTATACTTTTCTTTTATGTATTTACACGTATATGTCATCGCCACAATATGCGTAACGAAGTTCGAAAGGTGAGCCCTCAGCCACACAAATAACATCATGTGACTCTGTCACAACGCGTGGGTGAAAAAACTCGTTAAAAATCATTTTTAATGAAGGGTTAAAGCTCACATGGCTGCTTAAGTAAACAGAGTTTCACATACTCCAGAGTCCAGAGTAGTTTGGGCTTGGAAGAAATAACGGTTGGGCTCACTTTAGTCCTTTTACGAGATTATGGGCTTAACAATGGTGCATTTACTAAGGACAATAATTTACCCAATTCCAAATGAATATGTATCTAAATGATTAATTGCCTATAAATTACTTTTCTAAAAAAATGCAGAACAACCCCGTCCAAATTTGGGCTAACATGGTGGAGACACTCGAACTTAAACAGTGAATCAAAGCGTCTTTTGGTTAATTATCCTAATAAAAATACATTTATGCATTTACGGAAAAAATGTTGTGAAAAAAAAGGTTTGTCTAATCACAAAGTGACACATGACAGAACAACCAAAATCAACCGATGCTGATAATGAACTATAGACCTATACTTAATATACATACCATAGAAATACCCTTTTATGAAGCTTCCTAAACTATTATCAACTAGATTTTTATACTTGGATGGTATCCGAAGCGTCTTTAATTTTTTATCATTGGGCTATCCATCTAATTTATCATATTTATAGTCGATGCCTCGGCCTTCTATCATACAACAAATACAAGGTATTGTACAGATAAAATTAGTGGATTTGATAACTATAGTAGTTAAGAGTTGTGATAAAAAGTTAATATTCACTCAAAATCTAACAACCCAAAGGTAGTGGCCAAGGAGTAGTGTAAGGAGATGACGACTACCCTAGATCATGCTAGAAATGGATCTACAAAGTTCAAAAATAAATATACAAAACAATAAAATCCATGAGCCTTGTCAAAGGATAAAAATGATTTTTTTAATGTTACCGTCATTCAGTGTTAGAATAAGTATGTGTTTGAGAAGAGATATTTGATTTAAAGAGTCTTAGTGATTGTATATATAATGGTGGTGTTGTGAAACAAACAAACAACACTTAAAATAAGATGCAAACAAACAGTTTTGTCCGAACTCTATTATGTAAAAGTTTACATGTCTTGTTGATAAAAAAGATTTCTAAGCATTCACATAACTAAATCCACAATATATGTTATACCATTCATAATAAAGGAATGATTAGTCCATGTAAGTTATAAATCAAACAGAACAAATTAGAGCACACTTTATGTGTAAACACCTCTAAAGTTAAATTAACAATAGACACAAGAAGAATAAAAACAATATCATATATAGTGCCAAGAATGTAACTAGGAGGGTCATACCATCTATTATTGTTATCTACATTTAGGAAATCATTCTACATTTTCGCCATCATCACTCCAAACTAATGTTGTATATCTATAGACTAATTTCTACCATCCCCATGGTCATGAACTCATTCATGTTAATACTAAAACTAAAATTTGAAATATTCATATGAATTTGTGCCATAAATAATTACCATTTGAATCCCTCTTGTTCTTGTTCCTTGATTCTGTCCAGAACCCCCTCCACAGCCACATCAAATGCATCTTTCATACCTTCAACACCTTCATGTGGTTTTGCATACACAATCCTTGGGATATACTCTATCACTTTTTCCCTCATCTTCCTCACTTCATCTTCCTTAAAATCCTCCAAAACCCCTTTAATTGATTTCCCATTTAATACCTCGTTTTTGTCGATGAAAACCGAATAGCTTTCGGGTTGACCCGGCAAGAACCATTCGTACTGAGAGTAAGCAGTTCGGTTCCAGAAGAACACCGGTATAGAACCCGCAATCATACAGTCGAAAATCGATCTACGGGTGAAGCTGTCGCCACGGGGCTGAAGACAAAAGTCCGACCCGAGAAACGATTCAAGTATCAACGACGTCCCGTTGGAGCATTTCGACCCGCCACAATCCACGACCCGACAAGAACCCGACGAGTTGTAACACTGGTTCAACAACAGCCCACGGAAATCGTTCTTGATGAGGCCACGTGTTGCTCCGGCGAAACAGAAGAGGGTTCTGCGTGTACGTGTACGGACGAAGTTCTGCCACGTGGTGACATCTGATTGAGAAGTGGGATGGAATCCAGTGGGATAGGGAACACCGACGTCAAAATAGTCCCACGAGTTGCGTTCAATCAGGAGACGTGTGATGTTTCTCATACCCGGTAAATAGATGCATCTAGAACCCCAACCTTCATTCTTAGACCGACGGAAATCCCATGTAATGCGACCCATCGTAATGAAATGATCCCAGCCGTCCGATTTTTTCCAGTACGGTTGATCATGAACCCATTTGAGCATCATGCGACAGTGACGATCACGGTCCTCCGCGGTGTGATTGTTCGTCCATAGATATTTTCCGACAGCGAGTCCGGCGTAAAACGGAATGTAGTACGCTGTTGCGGATTGGGGGTCTAACGTTCTACATCGGTAATTCAACATCCGATTATGAAATATGATCTCAGATGCGAATTGGTCCGTCCAAAACCACGCTCCGGCGAGACTCTCCGGTATAACTCCGGCGAGCTTTGTAGCCCTCCGTCCAAGCCCGTCATTCGAATACGTGTCGCAACGCGATCCCCAAGGGTTTAATTCATGGCAATTTTCCAACAAATCGGTGTTAAAATATGATGGCAGATTATAAACGTATACCTTACCGGATGGACATTGGCTATGGCCGCGGTGCACGGTGGTGATCGGAGAAGATAGAGGGAGGTGCTGGCGGGGGATTACGGCGGTGGATATGTGGAAACTTCGAGCGATCAAGAGGAGGAGGATCTGGAGAAAGAAGACGAAGAAGATAAGCCATTTTCGAGGGAGATGAGGTTTGAGTGAAGTGAAGGAGTTTTTCCGATGTAATTGTGGTTTTTGGGGTTTATGAGGTGAAACGGGTGTGTCGGAGAGTGGAAGCATGAGAGTTGTGAATTGAGTTGTTTTCCGGCGAGGTACGCCGGATTGTAATGTGGGGTTTAAGGGCGATGAATGGCGGCAGATTGAGAGAGAATGGGAAAGTGGGAATTATTGGTTGAGAAGATATAGGATGCCATATTATTCTATCGGCTTCAGTCAATAATCTAGTTACATAATCACCCTTCTAGTTTTACAATTGTGAAAAAGAGTAATGTTGCATCATCGAAGGTAAACCTCTGGCCTCGTGAATTCTAAAACGAGGTATTTGTTTGTGTATTTAAAAAAAATAGTTAACGGATGCATTTTCATTCAAGTTTGAAAAGAATAGAGGTATGGATGATAAGACGGAAACAAAAGACCTTTGGCGTAACATAATCACAATCAAATATGTTGTTTGGTGTCTTTTTTTTTTTTTTTTTAAGATTTTCAGTATGGTGGAAAAAAAATATAGATGTAAAGTTAATTTAGAGTGTCAGTTTATCTTTAAAATGAAAAAAAAAAATGATGATAGGAAGTTACATGTGTTTGTTGCTTGGGAATGCCATCCCGTTCCTACTAGGTAGCTTTAGAAGTGAAAAAAAAATATGTTTTAACTAACATAACTAAAGATGATACGCATATTTTAATAAATATCTATACAAGTGAGATGTAGTAAACTAAATTAGAAACACTAAAAAAATTAACATCTACCTAATTTGCTACACCAGAAAAGAACGGTATAAGGTTCAACACAACAACATAATTATGGTAATTGAGTTCACAATTATTTAATATTAAATATCAATTTAGTGAAATTACCAAAAAGAAATGTTCAAAAGCAAATAAGGTCAGCCACTCAGCCTCAAATTTCGCATTCTTAAACATTAACATCATACTTTGCTAAGCTTTAAATAAAATATTCTTTTAATAATCATGTGTCAGAATTGTAAATAAGGTTTACCTCAGTAGGTGATCAATTTTTTTCTCACGTTAAAACTAAACTAATATAATGTAATGTTTAGTGATATGTAAAATCACTTGAATAATAGTTGTTTTATTATGTGTTTCTTCTTGGTTGTTTGGTAGATAATTTCCTATGTCTTATAGCCGCTACTAATTCAAAATTTTATCCTCTACCAGAAATCATCAAAGTATAAGTTTTTTTTTTGGTTATTCTGCTTATACTTTAGTTATTTGTGTCATTTTTTCTTCGCAAATAAGTTCAATCTTAGTGATGGTAATTTATCAAAAAAACAAACTCATATGCTCAATAGATAAATAAATAAATTTTTTATACTTTTCCAATTAGAAAAGAAAATAGCAACTGTATTTGGGTCTAGCTTTTAGAAAATCGATTGTAGTAGAAAATAAACATATAGCATTATTGATGTATTTTTAAACGACATTTGCCCTATTTCCACCCTTAAATTACTTTAAATTATTCTACTGACTTAAAGCTTGAAGCAAGGTCCTCTCATCCGAAATATAAGAGACTACGAAGGGAGGCTAGCATGAGATGACAAATATTGATTGTTTAAACTATTAATTAAATATTGTAGTCGTTGATATATATAACCGACTAAGCGAAGGGTAGTGATGTCATTAGCAGAAACAGTTGGACGATTTATGTAGCACTGGCGTGTGGAGTGGGGTTACCGGTAGCCAAGAACAACCGACAAAGTAAGAATCTAGTTTTACTGGCAGCTGTAAGTTCGATCTAACATACGAGCCAAGTGCTGGGGTGAAAGATATTAACGACATGACACGTTGAAGGTGTAATTTACGACACTACAATTAACGATCATGTGAGACCACGTGCCTATAGGGACCTCATGCAAACTTCTGAGCACATGCCCTTTAATTTCTGACATTAACGATTAACGAGAGAAATGCCAAATGGCTTTTGCCAACTTTCGAATTTAATGATGTGGTGTATGGTAGAATTTAGTTAAAATAAATCAAAATAACACCAAAATTAAATGGCTCCGTTACGACTGAATAATGAGTTAAAACAGATTCGAATCAAGTTAGGTTCGTATTAAAAATAAAACGGTTACGAGCACCAGGGTCCGGATCAAAACAAACACAAGTAAATTGGGTTTAAGTCAGAACTAGTTTTAACCAAAATGAACTGGGATTGACAAGAGTTGTAGGTGGTGCTGACCCATTTAGACTCCGATGGACTTGGATTGCCGTTTTTACTCGATCTTTCCGTGATACCGAGTCTCTACATTACAAGTGTGCTTAATGTGATAGCCCCTCATGCTTATGATGAAACATTCGACATGCCATGAGGGATGGAGCCCATGGTGTTGCACACAATGGAGATGCAACATGTGCTACATATACGTAATATATCTTTATATTCGTTGAAAGTACATCTAGAGTCAAATCATGATAAAGTTTCGATTATTATCCGGATAGAGATTCATAGGCAGGCTACACCACAAAGTAAAGCAATTTAATAAGGAGTGGTGTCGTGATGATAGTAAAATCAATAAATTAGGGGAGCATGTGGAAATCAATTTCTGAAACGACGTAGTAAATAGGCTGTAATGGGACGCACTAAAGTTGTGGGCCTGTGGTGATTGGGTGTTCTGGTCTTAAAGACAACTGGACCGTTTCCAAGTGGGCCCAAATCAGCCCGTCATGTTTTCACCCAAAATACAGAAGTGCGACCAAAAATAACTTTTGACAATATGCATCTTCCGGTCCTAGTGGAGAGATGCTAAACATACCTCTCGTTACTCAACATATCCTTAACATGAAAAGGATATAACTTTTTTAATTGTAGCGAGGGTCTAGAATTGTCACTTGTCTCTTCTTTGAGGCAGTAAAACATGTATATTTTTATCCAGTGAAATCTCAAAAATATATAAGAAATTAATCTTTAACGACCAAGCTACTTATGTTTTTCTTGTTGCAATAAAAATATATAATAAAAATTAACATGATTAAGTTATTGTTTCTGATTTGAACGGTCCTAGGATTTGATACCAAATCATCACATAAAAGAAAAGAACATAGGTCTATCTGATTCAAATGGTCCTTGGATAACTTCGGTTAAATGATTTGTTTAAGTAAGCAACATTTTTGTTTTATAGGTCTTGATTATTAAAGGTAAATAAAATAGTGTATTATGATGAATTTTAAAAGATATTAAATGTGAAAGAAGCAAAGGTAAATAGAAACAATGTATAATGATGAATTTTTAAAATATATCAAACATGATAGCAGGGGGGCGTCCTTGCATTGCGCTCGTTCTTCTGCGCTCGTGCCGAAGAAGGCCAATCTTGCATCCATCCATGAAAAGCCCATTGGGATGGATAGGAATACAAGTATAGGTACATTTGGACAAGCCAAATTTTACTCTCAGTAAAGCTTTGTTTGGTACATCGAGTAAATGTTGGCTTTTCCATGGGACCCAAGCATCTTCTTGTGTGGAATCAAACTTTTACCATCAAGCACTAATAAGCAACAACTAAACATCCAAATATATAAATATTCTTCCATTGGTTATAAACTTTTCCTTTATCCTGTTTCCATTGGTTATCAACTTTTCCTTTATCCTGTTTTTTAACACACATTTTTACCGTTTTAGAAATGCGGGCATCTTGCGTTAACATAATATTTAAACCCTTAATTGTAATTTTTTTGACATAAAGATTAACTCTAAGTCACCAATCTATCATAAATCCAAAACTCAAAGTAATGATTTATTACATTCTCATATGATTAAAAAACAGAATAATAATGATTCATTTTAGATTCATTTTATTTATTTATTTATTTATTTCATTATCTCATACCAAACTGATCTTATGTTTCATCTATCTACCAAGTTCCATTTCAAAGTTTCAATTTTGGCTCAGTTGAATACTCAGTATCATGCCCTTCATTCTGGATACTTAACACCTGATATCAAATAAAAAATAGTGTCCAATCAATAATACAATTGGTAAATTTAGCCTATTGGTATATATTTAACAGGTTAATCTTTTAACGTTTATTAAGTAGGAAATAAATGATCATTAACACATTTGAGTCCTGTTTGTCAATTTCAAATTTTAACCAAACAAAAAAGTGAATAATATCAAACACTTACTCTAGAAGTGAACTGATGGATAACAAGTTAGTTGCAATATATTACTTAACAATCATCCAGTGATCAAGAACTTAAATATTGTTTGGTTTGAGAATGAGATAAATGCGCTTAGGTTTGAAATACAAAGAGAAAAGAAGAAAGATAATTGGCCCATACAATATGTATGAATTCATCACTTTTTTAAGACTAACTTACGCACCAACTAATTTACTCTTAAACTACATCATCTATTCACGACAAACTTAAACCCTCACCATTTAGGAGTTGGTACCGCCATATGCCCTTTGGTATTAATTCATTACTAACCCACAAACCAAACACATTGATAATGCATCATGAAGTGAGGCGAATTTGTAACAGAGATCGGGTAAGAACCTCCAAATATCCACTGTTCGACTTTAAGTTAACCCACATTAAAAAAAAGGCTAAAACAACTACAACTTTGGCCAGCTCACACGAGCACAAGACGATGCTGATGCAGTAATAACTAACCATGAAACAAGTAACAACCTAACCCTGTGACCAGCTCTACCATTCAAGTAGTTTCTCCAGCCCGTTTAGATCAGCCGAAGTATACACTTCGCCCAAACAAACCCACCTATCTACGCATATACCATGTCCCAACCTATTAACAGTTTCATAGTACTTATAGCATCACATAAATTTCCTCTATTTAAAATATGTGACTTTTGTCCTAACAGTAATCTACAAGAATATGGAGATTTAACATCAAAACAAACAAACCAAGGGCTTTCAAGAATCACAATTAGACCGATGTGCACATAATACATTGATCTAGAATAACGTTACTTAAACTCAGCAATATCATGTTCTCAAAATAAAGCCTGATTGAGTTCCATACCAACTGCATTGCTGGGCATGCTCTATATGAAAAGATTAAGATGCAAACATATGTTTGGATGATTAATATTTGAAAGCATTTAAGCACATAAAAAATATGATCATTATTTCATAATTACCATAAACTTCTATTGCTTTTTTAATAACAGAGGTCCAACATTATCTCCAGTAGCTTTGTTGTGCTTTACATGGCCACCATCACAAAGTGGGAAAGTCCCAGACCTCCAACACCTACACAATCACAAGTCAAAATCAAATAGTCAACCTTTAGTTTACATTCCATCAAAAGTTGACTAAAGTTAGTACAAACTCATTTACATGGAAACAACAAATGCAGAACTAAAGGAAATGTATTCCTAATCTCAATAGATGTAATCACAAGTATCCCCAATGTTTCAACATTCTAGAGAATTGATATGAATTTGAAGTTGTAAATGCAATTATCTGCTACCAAACGTGAGAATATGCTTCATTCATCTATGTAAGGGAAAAATATAAAATCTTAAACCCTAGGTTTTTCAGAGCATCTCCATGTCTGCACTTTGAGGAAAGAGATGTACACATAAGGAATAGTAAACACTGAATTAGCTAATCTAATAGTAAACATTGCAGAATTAGATAAGATGGAAGAAGCAGAAACCTGCAATAAGCGGTGAGGGGTTTGGAGAGTTCGGTAACGACGACGGAATCGACGACTTTGTCTTCGGTCTTCCTGATTTCAGGGTTTATAGGACCGCCTTCTGCTCTCACCACCACCGTCCGCCGTGTGGAGTGGTGGTTCAAAGGTGTCGCAGGTGCGATGCCGATGGTGTATTTTTGGAGTGCTTTGGGTGGTGATGATAAGCCGAAAGGAAGCGCAACACCAACAATGCTCGCCATGGATATATGTGTCTTCTTTCTATGCGATTTGTTGTTTAATAAGAATTTTATCAGCGAAGGTGGAAGTAGATAGTGAACGTGTGGAGAACACGCTCTACGTATGGCAGTTTTACAGGGGGACGTCTCCTCCACCACACGATTGTTATGAGTTATGAAATTTTTATTTTTATTTTTATTATATTTAATTTGTATGGTATAAACACTGCTTCAATTTATACATTTAAAAAAATATAACCATCAAAGTATAAAGAATGAAATAGTGGATCTCTTGTATGAGAATTTTGATTGTATTAAAGCATTCACCTTTTATTTTTTAAACATTTATGAGTAAAATTCTTATATAATTAGAAATGATTTTGAGTGGTTATAAGTGAATGATATAGAAAATATTATTTTTATTTGTAAATTTATGGATTTACCGTTAGAGAAAAAATAATGATAAATGTATAAAAAATATTATTTAATTAAAATAAGAGAGGAAAAACAGTGACTTTTAGTGTAATTATAAGGATACAGATTAAAAATAAAATGTGAACGATAGACGCTAACGATCTAACTTGTATTACAAACTTTTAGCTATGCAAACTAACATTTGTATGTACTCATTAGCATTTATCAACGAGCACTATTCTTGTGATTTATTATTCCTATATTGTGTTTCGAATTATTATTTCTATGTTGACCTTAGCTCGTTTAAGATGTCATGTATTACCCTAATCGATCGAATACATTTATCTTCTATCCAACATAGTTTGATCTAAATCCTGACTTAACTCTTTTTTTTAACCCGCTTAACTGAGTTTAAAAGAACTAGTTTTGATAAATTACTCAACCCGACTTGTCTATTTTTTCATACGTGTTCAACCTTGTTGATATTGAATGATAATATTATCATAACTAAACGTCTGTTAACTATGAAATAACTATGAAATAGACGTTAATGTACTTCAATATTACGTGCATAGAACCTTTGGATTACATATGTATAGACTTTACTGATATCATGCCTCAATTTCAGTGAAATCACCATGATACGTAATCTTGTTGATTTGGCAAATAACCAGCATCAATACTAGCTTGTTGTTAGTGGTCCATAACACAACAGCTACTTACTGTACTTCACGTTTAACTGAACAGACAGACATACATTCTACCTTTATCAAATCATAGAAAAGTTCAATTGTGGCACAATTATTTCAACTTTGTTCATACGCGAATGCTATGGAATATTCCATTCTTGTCGCAACCATCGATTCGAATCATGCTCCTCTTCAATTTCTAGCTCCTTATTATTTAGAGCATACCAGACAGAGATACTCTTAAGTATGTACTTCCAAGTAATTACCATTTCAAGAAGCCCACGGCCCAAAGTGCAAATTCTTTATTATGAAATAAATGTTACCATACTTGGCTACTATTGACACGACGAATATTTATATGCTTTAGTACTTTAAATTTCTAATTGACTAATCCTTATTTAACCATGTAATAAATATTAAAAATTCTTTATATCGAAGGTGAAAAAGATTAAAAGAACAACTGAACAAGGACGAGGCTTTGAGAGTTTGATGATCATCTATAAATTTGGACCGACACTTTTGGGCCAAAGTGTTAGAGCACGTTCTTGGACTTGCGTGTTCAAAACCGATACGAATCGGCCCATACTAACCTTTACTGAACATACAAGTCGTAAACCGGAGTCCATCCACGATAGACTTTTGTAGTTTTGTGTTTTGTTAAAGACTCCCCCCTGCTACTAGAAACGTCGATCGATCACCGAATCGAAAACCAAAGCAGAAGAAGAATTGTTCGAAAATGGCGAATCTGCTTCGATGTCAGAGGATTGGCTGCAACGCCACTTTCACAGAAGACGATAATCCTGAAAACTCCTGCACATATCATGAATCGGTCAGTTTTTCTTTTGCCTTTTCTGTTTTTCCCTAAATCATCTGCGATTTCTTTCTCAATCAATTCATAGATCGTTATTATGATGTTAATCGAAGGAAATCTGTATAGGTTTCTTTATTCAGCTATTGGTTGAGTACATTAGTAATAGAATGCATAATTTGCAGTTGAACAATGAATTGTTAGACAATACCATTAGAGAATGTAATATAGGTTAAAATTCGGAAGACCTAGTTACAGAGGATCTTTGAAATTTGAAGTCCTGATTTGGCCATTTGGGTTATACGATTCAAACTCATTAGTTGAACATGAGTCGATTCCAAAAGGAGATTAGGAAATTTTCATTTTCAGCCATGACATGAGGAGTGTCTAGAAAGCAGCAAAACAGCGTAGTTATGTTGTAAATGCCCTAAATGTTAACACTTAGACTGCAGCAAGTACTGTAAGGTATATATTTAAGCCAAACTGGGCATTCTACTACCGTGAAGCTGCAATGCTAACCATTTAGTAGGCATTATTTGACCTTCGCTATTTATTTAATTGATAAATAGTAGGATTCTTTATGGCAGATACATACTTAAGATTTGGATAATGGCTCATTATTTATATACAAAGATGAAGGGGAAAAAAAACTAGATACACAAGCATGAATGTACATGAGAAACTATCACTCAGCTTACCATTTCAGTGATGTGAATTTGAAGAACAACGGTACAGCAACTTCATCACGCTAGCATACTGTGCTGGAGTTTGGCTGTATACCTGTAGTATCGTATTTACCAACTACCAATGTAATATGTAAAGATCTGATGCCAATGTAATATTTTATATGTATTGTATTTACCAATTCTGGAAGTTGTATGTAGATGTTCATTCTTAAAGCAAATTTATACAGTGAAACTTGTAGTTAGTTATTCGTTCATTTATCTTGTTATGAGGTCTTTTACCAACCACTATTTTGATACAATATTGTCTAGCATATATTATGTAACTGCCCATGGCCTTATAGCCTAGTGGTATTGGTGATTGCCCCCCACAAATGTGGTGTAATTTCAAACCCTTGCAAGTGCAGAATTAGGTGGTATTTAGGAGTAAAAAGATTGCTGCTAAAAAGAAAATTAGTATGTTACTGTATTTGTTCTTGATCTAAATTCACAGTAACTAATTTCCAATATATGAAACTGTTATAGACAAGAGAAATATCACTTCGTCATTTAAATCTCTTGATGCCAGCCCTATTTTCCTTTTAAAACTGTTTCGTTTAGTGCTGAATCCCCACCTTTTTAATTATTAATCATGCTGTTATCATGAATTCTGTTGCTGGATTTTTTCTCTGACTTTCTAATTCGTTTGTTTTGTGTGTATGGGCTTTGTAAACTGACCGGACATCCTTATTTCTTCAGGGAGTAAGTTTCTTTTACCTACTTTATCTATTGTTACTTTCATCTTGGATGCCTTTATCTTATTGTATACACAGATTTTAACGACTTGTCTTTCAGCCTTTTTTTCATGATGGTATGAAAGAGTGGAGTTGTTGCAAGAAAAGGAGTCATGATTTCAGTTTGTTTCTTGAAATTCCTGGGTATGTTTTATCCAGTGCTGTTTTTTGGTGCTCTTTATATGCATATTTTATAAGAACAGCTAACTCACACACTCTTTAAATCTAAACCAATGTCCACCATGGTATTAAAACCCTCACCCACTTGGGAAGGAACACCTTTTCTACGCACCGTGATGCCGCTAGGCTACAAGCCCTTGGGTCCATGTGCATCTGATAATGTTCTGAAATTGGATTTGCTCACAGGCAGATCGTTTTAGTTCATTTTTTATCATTACTGTTTGTGTGTAGATGTATATCTTGTTGCATTGTACATTGTTATCTTTATAAGTTAAGAGCTTGTTTTTTTGTCTTTTAAGATGCAAGACAGGTAAACACACAACTGAAAAGCCGGTGATAGCAAAGGCTCCTGCTGCCCCTAAGCCAGCAATGAAAACATCAACACCTACAGCTAATGTGTCAGCTAAAGAAGCTTGCCCTAGGTGCCGCCAAGGATTCTTTTGTTCTGACCATGGTATTCTTCCAAACTTGACTCAAATTAATCAACTTTGTTAGCTTTTCTTTTAACTATATTGAAAATCTGCTTTTACCTTATTTTTACTTCTTCTAGGTTCACAAGTTAAAGATATGAATTCAAAACCCTCATATCAAGTCCAATCTACCCGAGAGGAAGGTAATTCAGATGTGCAGGAAAGTGTGAATGCTCCAGTAAAGAAAATTGTAGATATAAACCAGCCCCAAATTTGCAAAAACAAGGGATGTGGTCAAACTTTCAAAGAAATTGAAAATCATGAGACCGCTTGTAATTACCACCCCGGTCCTGCTGTCTTCCATGACCGAATGAGAGGGGTGAGATTTTAGCTTTTCTTATGTCTGATGTATTTTAAGTCACCATATAGAATTATCACCACATAATTTCTTTTTTATATTACTTCTTTAACCTAATATATATCTGTAATTATCATCCATATGATGCAGTGGAAATGCTGTGACATTCATGTGAAGGAGTTTGATGAGTTCATGACCATTCCACCGTGTACTAAGGGATGGCACAATGCAGATGCAGCTCCCTAACACGCACAAGCCCGCACATTTTAGGTATTTAATCAGCTACTAAAACTGGTTGTCATTCTGTTGTAGAACTAATTACTTCTTTCATCAGCATTGAGGTGAACATTTGTTCTTATGTACTTTCAAGCTTTATATAATGACAAGAGCCAAAAACTGATCTTCATATAACGATGATCGCAATAAGTTGGTTTTTATTACTTGCTTTATTACTTTTGTAGGCGACGTTGTCTAAATCATAAGGTAAAAAAGATGTAAAGATCTGCTGACGAATACATAAAATAACTTCAAACTAAATACATAAAATAACCTAAGTTAGAAAGCCGAAGGGTTTTTCTACTAAAGGAAATTGTATCCACTGATGTAACATGCATTGCAAATTACAGCATTCACACTAGCTTTCTCAACCTCATCCTTATATTTACACTAAAAACATTACTTTTTTACTATCTTTTTTAATAAAATAATATTTTTTAATATCTTTTTCATTACATTTTCTTTTTCCTACACTCACAACAATTTTTAAAAATATTAAAAAATTTATGAGGGTTGTACCATGTTTCTCCAGATATGGGGAATCACGGTACAATTCCCATAAATATTTCTCCTCCTTCACTCACAACCACTAACAACCATCCTCCAAAATATAGGACGCACACCCACATAAAAAATGAGAAACCTACTGTGAATGCTCTTACAACTAAACTTGACCACAAGCCAAAACTAGCTGACTCATCTAGTGAAGGGCTCTCACGATAAAAAAAAATTACAACCAAACTTAACCGCACGCCAAAACTAGACGAGTCTAAATTCTAAAAACAATAGCATTTGCAAATACCTATATATATAATACACCTACTGAACTGACCTACATATTATTCAGGCTCATGAAGCTCAATAAAAGCATGGGCCGAGCCCTTAATATGTTTGAGCACTACTAATATATTTAGAGCTTTTATTTCTCATGCTTGAGCCCGATTAAAGCTCAACTAGGTTGCCCTTAAATCGATTTTGAGTTCGATGAATGGTCAGTTGGGAGAATTCTAGAAGACTTAAATCGAGTTATTCATGAAAGTTGCAAATGTGTTTGATGGCCATATTGAGTTCAGTTGCATCTATGGGAACCTGCTTAATGTTAAATGATGCACACCTTCGGAAACTAATGCTTGATTCTTGAATTTATCTGCTGGTTTTAAGGGTTTTTGATAGTTTTAAGGGTTTTTGATAATCATCCGTGTTTGATTCAAAGACAGTTTTGCTCGAATTTGAATCATTTGATAGAATAATATGAGAGCATGTATGCCCTTCACCACCTCTCAATAATGCTTGCTTTTGTGATCGATTTTATTGACTTCTTTGATGATGCAACTTTGGTGGATTAAAGAATATGCAAGAATGTGATGCAACTTTTTAGTCGAAAAGCGTGTCAATGTTTCGGTGTGACAAGGGTGGGGCGATCGAGGGCTGGGCCTGGAGAGGTGACTCGAGGGTGACCGAAGACGGAGTAATCACGGGTGGAGGACTGAAGAAGAAGACAGGAGGTTTTAATTTTTTTTCAATAAAGGTGATATGATAATAATGTTCCTAAATTTAACAAATAAAGAGCAAAAGTGTTACGCGTTGATAGACCACAAAAACCAAACTTCTAATTTTCTAAATATTAGAACAAGAATCATAATCTAGATTTGAAGCATGGACCATCCATGCAATTAAGAAATAAGTAGTATATACATCCTACTTTGAAAGGAACATTACTGTTGAGTTATATGTATCGTTAAATAAATTAAAGAGAATAATTGAAAAGAAATGTAAAACGTATCAGAGTCTATATTCTTTAAAAATTAAAGGAAAACGTGTTTTTAATCTCTTTTGTGATAGTTATTAAACAAAATTTACGGAGATGCTTCAAACTACTTTGGTTTTTTTCCTTAAGACATAAAATACAATTAAAAGACATAATGCTATGCATTCAATAACATGTTCTTTTTTCTAAAAAAAAAAATCAAGATAAGTTGGATGATAAATTTATTTATATTCTTAAAATCTTGTGGTACAATGTCGCAAATCAATAATATTTTATCCATAAATCGTAATAATAATAATTATAAATAATTATGGGCCCCGCTAGACAGGCATGGCCTGCCAAACAACCCCATGACTTTTGATCGTTTTGCTGCTTGGAAACTTTAAAGTCTTAAAACAAGATTTGTGTAAATCCAAAATCTTGCGATATAGTTAAGTGCCAAACTGCCAACTAGCAATATCCATGAGACCATTTTAAAAGAGTTAATTAATTATACGAATGGTTCACAAGAAAGCTTAAATTTGTTTGGTTTTGATATTAAAAAAGGATAGAATTAAAGTAAAATATTATTTAATCTAAAAAGTATAAGAAATATTACGAGCTTGACACAAATTTTTTATTGTTTTAAAAAGAAAGATATTTTGGTTATTGTGTCAAATTATGTTTTATATGTTCAATATTTTAGATTATTTGTTATATGTATTTATTATTGTGTTTTATGATTTAAATCATTTTGTGTTAATTTTGTCATTGGTTCTATAGATTATATAAACATGCATACTTTTGAGACGTTGTGTTATTTTGCCATATTTTTTTAATGTATTAGAATAATTAGTTGTTAATTTATTATTATGTTTTACATATTAGAAATACATAACAATGTTATTCCATTATTATATTATTTTAAAATACATTAATTAGAAAAACACAATAGTATTCACAAAAACAATAACTAATATTAAGACATAATAAACTACATTAAAGATACAATGATTATATATAAGCTTAAAAATGTAAAAAAAGCATTATTATCTTTTTATATAACAATACTGTACTAATTCTAAATATAAAAAACACTCGTTTTTATGGTGTAATTTTTATTAAAAAAATATGTCATACATAAAAGTTATAAACGTTAAAAAAAACAGGAAAAGTCAACAAAAGTGGCTGTTTCTAAAATATCATTTTAACAAACTTTTCTTTACAAATTAATTTCAATCATTGATTAAGTAGATTGATGGTTGAGATCACCTCTTACGCTTTTTAGTTTAAGTATCCTTTTATTTATTTGAACGTTTCCCTTTAAAAAATTATGTATTTATTCTTTATATTATAACTGTTTACTTAGTATAACCAACTTTTGGTTCGTATAATTAACTAACATTGGATTTTATGATAACTTTTTATGAGTATATTTTTGTTTCCTAATAAAATTTTAAAATAAATTAAAGGAAATAAATTAACGTCATTCTTTTATTTATGTCTCTCTTTTAGACGCACATTTTTCTTTGCTATCTGCAAAGCCCCTTTCTTTTCGCGTCCTTTTATTTGGATCAAATTAAAATCACTCATATATGAAGATTACAATATAAAATCATCTTTATTAAAGTCTAAATAACATATATGATGTCTGATTTCAAGATCAACAATGTCTGCATAAGACAGTTGTAATAGGTTGAGCGGCTGGCTATCTAATTGTGATGTTTGTTGGTCTCATTTGAATCTAAAATAGCATCAGTTTTTTGCCCTAGTCTATAACAATTGCTATGTTTTTCTAGGGTCTTTACCTCACCTTAACTCACAAGTAAGTTTTTTTAAGCGCTGTTGTGATGGTAGATAAATATCAAAATTATTCATAAACCACTTTAATTTTAAATGATATAATAATCTTATTTTGTTGGGTTTTAGTCAAAAACAAGTTGCAAATTAGTATTATATAAATTCATTTTAAATCAATCAAAAATATCAACCCCACCAAACCCCCAAAAATGTTAATATTTCCTCTTCCGTCTTAGGTCTCATAAAATAGTTAAAAATTATCAAATTCTTAAACAGTAGTGATCTATTGTTTGCAACCTTAAACGATTCCATCGTATTACAATTTCCTAAATTTGATTTCCTTATAACTAATTTCTAGTGGGTGAAACTCGCGCGGTGCGCCGGGTGTATAAATATTTTTAGGACTATATATTTAGCTAATTCTCCCTTATTGTGCTAACTCTCATTTTGTTTTTTTATTTGATTAACGTGAGATATCAAACATATCTATTTTACTATATAGATTAGCAAATTGTTAATAACAAGTTGTGTATGCATAATTATTGGTACCAAATGTAACAAAATTATTATTAAGTGTCTTAAAAATAAATTAAAATTACAATATTCTTCAAAAAGTTGTATTATATAGTAGTATAGATATAGATAGATTAAGATAACCTTAAATATAATAGTTCAACTTTAAATTTAATTAGAAAATGATAGAGTACAAACATTTAAAACTTAAAAGGGGTATAATAGGAATAAATTTTATGACATTACACATTAAAGCTTGCAACTCTTCATATAACATCTTAAAATTAATGTAAAATTACAAATCTAGTCATGATTTTTCTATTATATAGTAGTATAGATATAGATTCAGCGTCTATCATTATGTGTTTTACATGGATACACTTCCAAGATGCAACCCTATTCATTTTCCAAGAGTTAGCAAATAGATAATTTTATAAGGTAATGACATTGGTAATTACCCACTATAAAAGTGATGCAAGTTCGAATTTTTGAAAATACAAGTTAATTAAGTGATGCTTAAAAGGAAAAGATTATTATTAAAAAAAAAAACCAAATACATAATCGTGTGGATTACAAATCCTACTTCTAATAAATCAAAATGATTTTGTACATGTGACATCTTTTTAGCCTTTTCTTCTTTTTACTTTTTCTGTTCATAACAACCTAATTAATACCTTCTATGTTTAAGTTTATACCATCTATATTTAATAATTTTGATTACAAATTTCAAAAATGTATACCTTTCTAAATATCTTAATAAATAAAAAAACGTAAATATTTATACTTTTCTCAAATTTGTAATTAATTGTTGATTGTAATTGTAAGTTTCGATAAATAATAAAAAGAAACTTCAATATTTATATTTTAGTTAAATATATATTAACAATTAACAATGCCATAATAACATTTCATCATTATACATTTTTAAATTGTTTATTAATACTTCTTTTCATAACTATTTTTCTTTATCATTTAACAAAACATAGTGATGAAATTCAAATAAATATGTTTTTGAAGATCTTGACATTCTCAAATATGACTATACCATTAAATTGTGTATCATCAGCCTATGAAAACGACCAAGTATGTGGCGTTATCATGAAACTACAAGTAAAATTAAGTTAAACTATTAATATTAGATAAAAATAATAGATCTATAAATAAAACATCAAATGTTGTGTATAAAGAAATATTTAAAGATTTATAGTTAATACATGTACTTTTATAATATATACTTATTTGTTCAACACGTATATTACAAGGGTCTATAACCTAGTAATACAATATGCAATCATTTTATGTAGTTAGAATCTTTATTGACATTTTCACTAGTAACCGAATAACAGCCAGTTATAATATCTGTGGTTTAATCTCAAGTAACTTTCTTCTAAATTTGATTTATTATTTAAATAAAACTATTGTATAAGGCCGTTATATTTATGTGTGTGTATGTGTACATATATGTTTATACACTATCTTCAATTGTAGATCCGTGTAACAGAATCCAGGCTCATGTGACTGCTAAGACATACGAACTCCACATCAAATATTTTATTAAAATTAACTGAACAAAAACGTTTACAAACACTGCTATTCTAATATACAGATCATGTTAGGTAGCAAAAAAACAAAATCTTTTAAGATCTGAATTTTACTCAGCTCAATTAGTTTACATACCAATCTATATCATCAAAAAGAATTAAATAGAAATGGAAAATATAAAAAGATTGAAAGAGGGAAAGAAATCACTTTTCTTAACTGCTATTCTTCTGCACATGATTCTTGAAATTGGTACAATTTAACAAGGCTTTAGCATTCATTTCTCTTTCAAATCTCCAAATATAATTCAAACCAACTAAAAGCTCAGTGATAGCAGCCTCAGTTTTCTGTTGATCTGCAAAGAAGAGTGTTTGCAGCAGAAGAACACCAGTTTTTGGCATCAAATTCTGATGTTCAAAGCTTCTTTCACTCTGCCATTTCATCATATTGTGTGCCAATGGTGATAACCACCCTAATATCTTCCCCAAAGCTGCTCTCCATTCTGCTGCAAGAACTGGATCACTTGCTGTAAACCCAATTCCTTTTAACCGAGACCTTAATGAAGATCGAATGCTATTCGGTAACATTGAGTAAATGTCATCCCGAGCATCAACACCAACCAATTGTGGTGATCTTATCATCTTCTCTGTTACAATGATCAAATTGGCATAATGTAAAGCAAGAGCGGCAGCACCTAAAGTGCTTGATGATGGTTTCAGTATCTTGGAATTCATCTGGAAAAACCCATGTGAGAGATTATTATTTTCTTGATGTTTCGCGCTTTTGGCCAACGGGCCGGATACAAAGTTGAACGAATTCGAGGTTTGATCAGACGGATAGACGGTGGCCGAAGCAGAAAGGCTTCTGGGGAGAGAAGGGGGATAACCATGGTTAACATTGAAAACAAGCTTAATTCTTGCAAGAATGGTGAAGATTGATTTTGCAAGCAATGAAGTCACTGTATCAAAACTCCTGTTCCATAAAGACTTCTCCTTTAGATGCTTAACCTCTTGTTTCTGCCATTGCAGCTTCTGCTGCAAATCAAGAATCTTCTGCTGCTTCATAGCATGATCTTTCTTGTGATTATCACATTGCAAACACTTCTTCAAACTGTTTTCGATAGCAGTTAGCTCATCGATCTCTCGATGAAGCGCAGCAGTGGCTGTAACATATCGCTCCATCTTCTTAATCTTGGCTTCCATTTCTTTCCAGCTCAAGATCCAATTATAAGGATCGCGACCCGTATTCGCGAAACCATCAAACAGCGTCTCAAAGCACTGCAAATTCGAGTCTTCACATCGTTTGCTCAATCTTGACACCGATTTCGCCACTGTTCCAAGGCTTTCAACCATCTCCGCACACGCTAAGCTTAAAAGAAACACATCTTCCGTTGAGACAATTCGTCGAACACCTTCAAGGCATATCGATTCGTTGCGAAGACGACCCATGTTCTTATCAGAAAGAAACTGCCACATGTGGTTAAGCTTCGGCATGATCCCTGCGATCTCAAAAGCCAAAACTCCGACCTTTGATCTCTTAACAACCGGCTTCCCATTTGGTGGATTATCATGAACGGAATCGAAGCTGTGTGATATGGATTTCTTCACTCTGATCAACCATGTTTCAATACCCATATTGGGGTTCAGAAAATGCTGAATTGAAACACAAAGAAGATTAGATATAATTGGATCAAAGAATTGAGGGATATATAGAGGGTTTTTAGGTAGGTTGATGAAGTTAATGCAATGGGGATATCAGATATGAATGTTGTAGGGGGTGGGTTTGATGTGCGTGATTGAATTGAATTGGGGGAGAATGAGGGATTAAAGATTGAAGGTTGATGGGCTCATGAGAAGTGTGAGGAGATGCATTATTATTATATGGTCTGATTTCAACCCACTGTGTGTTTGTGTGTGTGTGAGGGTAAGAGAGAAATGAAAGCCACATGCAATGAGAGAGGGTCAATTTAGTTCTTTTTCAAGTCAAAAGAATCATTTCTATTTTTTAACCTTGTTTTTTTAAACTTTTTATATTTTTTTATCTATCAACTCCCTCGTGTCTCTTGGTTGTCATTTTTTGACTTAAATGCGAGAAGTGTATTTAACACAATTATAATGAATAATTGATGCTTTATTTAATAATATTAACGGTGATTTCGTTGGTATTCATGAGATTTAGTTTATTTTAGTGACAATTTTGTCTACTAGCAAGATTTGGTTTATTAAATTAGTTTGTTTGATGTTAAATACCAAAACAAAAGAAGCAGTGAGAAGTTTTTTACATGAAATTATGATACTAATACAGTAATACTTATTTCTTCTTCTTGTTATAATATATATCTTTAATAATATTTTCAAGTGGTCCCATCATTTGACTAACACTTGTTTCTTTCTCTGATAATAAGAGCATTCTTGTATTTTCTTTTTTCTTTTTTTTAGAAATTTTAACTAGCTTGTCCTTCCTGGATCATTTGTGTTGCTCATAAACATACAATGAAAGCTATACGTGTATTTTTAAAGGACCAAACTTATAATAAAATTAACTACACGGACCCATTTAACTCTTAAGCTTATATTTATCATTAAATACATAATATCATGTACATGTCCAAAGGTGAAACGTGACAACAATGATTCATTGTCCTATTTCGTATGATTTGCACCAATCAATGGATGGTGGAGGACTTTCGCTACATGGATTTAGATGGTAGCGATAATGATTATTATAATAATGACAGATTACATATGTGGAGTAGAAAATGTGTAAATGAGTTGTTACATATTTCTAAATATGTGTAACAAACTATTTATGTATCTTGAACGTGTTCCGTCAGTATAGTAAAAATACTTACAATTAAAACTTAAAATATGTAGTCATTTACGTTATAAAACAAGGAATCAAATAAAAGGACCTGATTTGAGCATTTATGGGGCATTTTTTCGTCCTTTGTTCCGAGCATATAAAATTAGATAAAAAAACATGTTTCTATTAAAAGAAAAATAAGAGCTTTTAACCCTAGTGTTCGAGAAATGTTTTCAACTTATGCGCCGGTAAAAGTTTAATCACGCCATACATAATAAGGGTGTTATTATGAAATTACAGTGGAATTTCTGTCACACCACCTAACATGAGATTTGTGGATTAGCTGGTTAGTGATAGTGTCAAGTTGAACCCTTGAATTAGTAAAACTGGTCGGATACGGGTTGATCGTCGACCCAAATTTGCTCAGATAGGATAGTTTTCCCTTAACATGAGATTTTTTATTAGGTAGATCATTCAAATGAACATTTTGACATATATTTTTACTAAAATGACAATTGACTTTTGATATGCTTTCAAACTAAACATTGACTTTTAACCAACTTATATTTAAAATTAACCAATTAGAAAACTTCAAGGAAGCTCCACCCATTGAAAAGATTAAAACTTAGCATACACAAAAAATCTTAAAATGTTTTATAGCTTAACAGAAACAATCAATAAAATCAAGACATGTAAAAAACTTAACTTTATTCCGTCGGTTAAGATTTAGCCTACTTTTTTAGACGATTAATATTTAGTCTAATTTTTCACTAATTGCTAAGATTCAACATTTTTTTTTTGTGCAGACGACTAAGATTTAATCAACTTTTTTTTACTGATAGCTAAGATTTAGCTTAACTGTTTTTTTTAACCACACTTTTTTCCCTTGAAATAGTGAACGTTCAAATTGGTAAAAACATGTGTAAAAATGATAATTTTGATGATTTTCTATTTTTTTATTTAAAAAGAGAAATAGAATTAGATCTCCCTCAAGATGCGGGATGGGCATAAATTTAACCAGCCAATTGGCATCGAAATTTGGCTTTTACAAATCGCCTTCTAAAAACCTAGAAACCTAAGATGGTATTCATGATTCATCATCATCATCCATACCCTTAAAAACCTACACAAAATAATTCAACCTACACACTCTCACCTTTTATCCTTTACTTTTTCCTGTTTGTCTAGTTTCTCAATGCCATAATTAGTTAGAATCTTAGTGTTACATGCTGCAAAAAGATTGTGATCATTAATTTGATAGTCAGCAACACTAATATTAAATGTTATTAGAACGTGAAATGGTAGTTGAATCATCGTCTCTAACAGTTTACTAGCAAACGAAGGAGGCATGATCAGTGAGTTCATTAGCTTTCTCAGTTTTGTAATGTTCACTAAAACTGGCCGATTCATTTGTGTAATTGTGTTCATTCCTTTATCTATTAACTGAATCGGCACTACTCGTGATCCTAATGTAGCCAGTTAAACGATCGGGTTGACTCAACTTTTAAAAGCTTTTACTTGTTCAAATAAGCTATGAATATTAAAATTAAGTCATAGGTTTGTTTATTGTCTAATAATTTGTTAGCAACGTGTCAAATCCTTTACTCTTTAAGAGCATCCTCACCAAACCCGTTCGAGGGTGTTCTTCCACACGCGAACACCTCCTCACCTTCTCTCCTCCACATTTGTGGCATCTCCTCGCACTCTCCTCCACGTGAACTCAAGAACGCCCTAAAGCCAAGACGTTATGAGTGCTCCTAAAAGGGTTTTTTTTATTATCAAATGTATAAAGAGAAATTAGTGAAGTACAAGGTGGTAAAGTGTAAGATAGAGTGTAGAATGCGTGGGGATCATCATTTATCAATAGGATATAGAAGGATGGGGTTAACGCAGACAAAATAATTAAAGGCGGTCTGTGAAAAAACTAAAGTAGAGGGGCTGTTAAGTTCATGGTACCCTCTTATTATATAACCTTAAATCTTTACATTGATCTTTTACCATTTTCCCAAAATTGCCCCCCAATTCATCGGCAGCATGTCGGTAAATGAAAGGCAACCTTCTTACATGTGACCACAGAAAACGAATCAATATTAAAGTAATTTTTATTTAACCGTTAACTTATGGTGTATTGATGTTACCTCCCACGAAGATAGTGCACCATTTCGTGTAATAAAGAGAAAAAAAATTACTGTTAAAAGAAAGTAAATTTTATTTATTGTTAGATAACATACTCAAAGGACATGCTCGAGATAATGTTTCATTACCATATAGAATATATAGAAGAGGTTTTTGAGTACATGCTCGAGATAATGTTCCATTACCATATAGAATATATAGAAGAGGTTAAGTATTCAAGTCTATCAAATATACGTATAAATAATTGGCAGCGCTAAGTATTAATCTCTCTTTTTAGATAGAAATATATTATAAGACGCTAGTGGAAAAAAATATATTTCGTTAATAATGAAAAACTTAATTATTAAGTTTCACTTCGATAGGATATATTTAAGGAGAAAACTAGAAGTAAAATTTTTTAAGTCAACATCTTGGTCTAATCTGTTTTGTATGCCATAAAAGTCTAAAAGTAACAACCTTTAAAAAAATGAAATTCTAACATTAAAAAGATAATATATTTATGTCAAAATTGCATAAAATTAAATGTTACATACTTACGATATAGATTGTCCATTAAATCTTTTTTTTTTTAAATCTGTTACCTTATAACATTAACAAAACATAGTAACCCGCATTAATTTTGGATATCATTCCACTACTCACTAGTGCATATTTTTTTCCCTTTTTGAAGATATACATTTTTAATCTTTCTATTTCACCAAATGATTTCATCATGTTATATGAATAGTACTTGTGATCCCAACTTCTCGTTGGAGAGAGATAAGTCATGGAGAGAATATACTCGCTAGTAAGGCATATTGTAAGGTTGACTACAATAAATCAAAAGTTATTCCTTCGGTCGATATTAGCAAACTTTAATATAAATAATGAAAGATCTTCATTAAAAAGACAACCAAATAAAATGGTGTGATAAGATAAATTAAAGAACTTAGTAACTTACATTGGATCAAGATACATGAATCACAATCAACGACGAAGTCATGAGGTTTATTGGATTACCTAAGTTGATGATATGCATAATATATTGATACCTGGTCTTATTTTGTACTTATGCATTGTATAATATAAACTAAAATACAACCTCTAAACAAAAATGTTGTAATTTTATTTGGATGTTTCTTGTTAATTTAATGATCTCATTGTGTTCTCTTGTTATAATTTTAGTACATCGTCAATGTTTCTATTCTTTTCAAGTAAACTAATTAAAAATGATTATTTTTAGTAATAAATAGTAGTATAATATATGAAAGCTTGCATTTGGAAACAAACCATAAGTGGTTGAAAAAGGTGAAAGGAGGCGTAGGCAATGGGATTTTGTAAGATCTCAAATTGAATCAATCCACAAGAACTCTTGGAGACTCAAATTTGCCTGCTTTTCTTGATTTCACAACTATGAATCCATTAAAAACACTTTTTATATAAAAAGAAGTTCGTCACGGCACCCTCTACATATATTAGAATTTTTTCTTAACTCATATATAAGCTACTTTGAGTCTTTTAATTATTTTATTAAAGCAAATTAATATATTTACATTTAATTAATTATGTACACCATTATGAGTTTTTCTACAAGCGTCTTTTTATTATTTATATGCTTTACGTTTAAACTACATTTATATGTTGCTACTAGATATTCTTTATGTAGATAACGATGACAACTCATAGTTATAGCTTAAATTATATGTAATACATATTATTTTCTCAAACATTTCTTTAATCAACTTGTTTTTATAGACTATTTAAATTTTACCTATCATGTCGTTCAAATATTTATATTAAAAAAATTTATAAAATGAAAAGCAAAATTATAGTTTAAAAGAAAAATTCATTTGGATAGTATAAATGCAATACTGAATTTGATACCTTTTTATAAATAATATCCAAATTTGTCCACCAATGGTTGCAACCAAATCATTTCCATTTACGTGTCTCATGTAATGCCTATATTTGTTCCTGATATAGGAATTATGTCATCATCGCATTACCATAGTTTCATTATCACAAGAGATAATATGTATCCAACAATTTCTAGATTAGTCTCTGATATAGTTAGTCAAAATACCATAGTTAGGTTATGATTATTAAGTTGAAGAGGTTAATGTTGGTTGATATGTATGATCATCTACGACATATGAGACGCTACTGCACACACTTACGTATTTACTACAGTCAAATCCGTAACGTTTTAACTAGAAAAGATGTTTAGCTAAGTAACATCTATATATTTTAAGGAGTTCATCCTCTCTAACAAACATGGATTTTAAATCGCGTTTGTGGTTCAATATTCGCGTTTGTGCTTCAAGTATATTGAACGCATTCATCACTTAATCACTTTATTACTTTATTTAGAGTATTAGTAGTTGGTCTAGTGAATTCCATATTGATGATTTGGATATAAATGTAGTCTTGAAATTATTATACGTTTGATTGAGAATGATACTCTCACAATGTGAAAAGCAAAATGCACGTCCATATCATGGATCATACCAATAGGTTACAAACAAACAGAAAACAACCAAGTTATACCAAAAACATAAATTGACAAGGAAAAAAGACTTTCTCGTGTGTTTAGAATATTTGCCGTCCTTTTGTAAGAAAATACCAAATTGGGGGCCAAGTGGTATAGCAATATGAGCATTTTTAACTTTTTATCATATTAGAGATTTAGATCCGAATATCTTACTGCTGGTGTTTATGAAATCCGATGCTTCAATCTCATATGTGTTATGCTAAAGGAAGGAAAAAACGTGGTAATTAACATGATTCCTAAGTCGATGTGATCAAGTTACGTACACTTCTATAGATCGTGTTATGTTTTCATAAAGAAAATTAATAAGCATCCGATATGATATTAGACTTGCACCTTTACGCACTTAATTGATCCATAATCTCACACATTATAATATTGCATCCAACAAATTTCGATTTGTCATCATAAAGACAATTCTAAAAACATATGATAACTCTTTTTTGACCAATATGATTTATATAAATAAACAAATAAGATAGGTATCTTAAGAAAATGATGTTTTGGTGTAATACCTGTCATGTTAAATCAATTTCATTTAACTAATAACTTAAGTAACTTGATTTTTTCAAATACTTAGACAGTGCCCAATTAGAGTTTCTATTATTTAAATATTGTCTAAAAGTATACAAGATGTATAAGTAATCAAAATCTTGTTCATCTCAAACATTATCTCTCCTTAAAATTCTGAAGAAAATATTTAAAAGTTGAATAAAGTGATGCGATTAAAATTTTCCATATTCATCATGATTAAAAATAAGCACTACATGCGACTTGTAATCTTTTATGTTTGGAAATTTTGACATTGTGCACTTAACTTTATGTATGAAGCAATGAAGAAAAAGGTCAAATGAGCACGTACAAAATGGATTATGTCTTCAAATTTTGGTGGGACAGCACCTAATTCAATTAGTAGAAGATGACATCCAGTTTGACCAAGATGTGGTTAGCATTGGTTTGGTCCCATGTTTAGGTAAACAAAGGTGTCAAGTGTATGGTTTCTTTCATTGGAATAGATGTAGCACCTAAATATATATAACTTTGATATATGCATAATACTTATTCAACTACTTTTGAGCCATGGCTACATAAATGGGTTTGTATTAATGTGCATTAATATGAGTAATCTATTAATTATAATAAAAGAAGATTTTTACATAACACATGTCAACATATTAGGCATTTTCATTTTTATTTTTTCGCCTCTCTCTCCTAATTAATGATATTAGTATATATAGTAATTATATTATTTAAACATTTCTAAATTAAAAAAAATAGATATCATAAAAATAAAAAACTAGATTTTTAATGAAAGACACACTTTAAATATGTATAAGACACTAAAAAATTCTTAAATATAAAGTATTTTAATACCATTTTTTCAAGTTTTATAAGATGATTAATTTTTTAAATAAAATTAAAAAAAGACCTGAATGTTTTAAAAAACAATTAAAAAAACACAATCTTATAAAATGATATTTTAAAATGATATTATTGTTGCTTTTTACTTAAAATACTTATATATACATAACTCAATCATATCTTATTTATAAATATTATTTATAATTTTTAAATTTTGTTACAAATTATTTAATATTTTATTTATACAACACGTGTATTACACGGGATGCTATACTAGTTTTATATATGTATAAGATGACAGAAAAACATATACTTGATGTGAAAGCTGAAAATAAAACATCTGGGTTGTTACTGGAACGAGTAATTAGTGATTTAATAGAGTATGCTGATATGTGATTATTTATAAGTTTTTTATAGTAGTAAGTTCATGTATGAACATGCTATTAGGTAATCCGAATCTAATTATTAGAACCGAACTCATTCACTTGCATCGAAATCAGAAATGTTAATCTTATCTTATCTTACTACTCTAATAAAAAAGTAACTTAAGATGCCACGTGGCAGCACCACAATTATCCTCACTAAAATTTTCCCGCATCTCTCTCCTTTTAAATAATTACCTTAATTACTAATAATATTATTAACCTTCTTTCACATTTAATAAATTTAAAAAGAGATCTATTTATTAATGTTATTCTTAAATAAACAAATTTTTTATAAAATAATAAATTTTTCTAAACCATAAAAAATTTTTAAAAATACGAAATATTTTATAATTGGTATTTTTAAAAATTCAATTTTTTAAAACAAAAAATAATTAAATTTGGGAGTTATAATAAGGAAATTTTTAAAAATGAAATTTTTATAAGGTTTATTTTAGAAGAAAATGTTTACTTTTTAGAAGTTGATATTACTGTTTTATAGTTATAGTCATTTCTTATACGTAATTTCAGTCATATCATATTTTAGAGTATAATTTTATAATTAATAAATATTATTATATTAATATTTTATTTATTTAACCCTTATAATACACGGGTTTACTAAAGCTAGTACATAATATAGTATTTAAATTATATAGATAACATTTTGAATATGTTGAAGGTGTTAAAAATTTGAAATCAAAAATTCCAAAACTGATAGCATCATTATTGGGTATTTGATATTTTAATTTGTTTAAGAGCTAGCAACTCTTGAAGGTATGGCTTCATGTAACAAAAACCCCAACAGATAAGATCCAACCATCGAATTGCATAAACGGGAATCCTTAATATTTACAGGAAACCTATAACATATTAATAGAGTTAAATTCAGTTTTGCTCCTAGAGTTTGATAAAAATAATAATTTTCCTTCAAAACATTAAAAATATCAATTTACATTCAAAAGTTTTATAAGTTGTTTTAATTTTAATCCAAAAGTTTCATCAATTGTTTTAACCTGATCCAATATATTAAAACTTTTGGATTGAAAATGAAACAACTTATGAAACTTTTGGATGTAAATTGATGTTTTTAATCTTTTGGAGTAAAATTGTTACTTTTGTCAAACCTTAGGAAACAAAATTGAATTTAACTTTTATTAATAAGTATTCAGATGCCCGATAATGATGGGAGCATGAGACCAAGTACGAGAGTGACATTCCCCAAACACATCTCATTTTCATCCATATATTGTTTGCCAATATCTTATACAAATACTGGAAATGATTTATAAATAAACTTTTGTTAAAGTAATTTCTTAAGTAGAATGTTATTAGACCCACTGCTTCTTCAACTGGCAGCTTTTATAATTCGAAATTTGAAAGTAGTGTTGGTAATAATTTAAGCTGAGGATGATGAGGCATGAAGAAAGGAAGGGACAATGCATCATTAGCTGGTCTGCTGTTAGTATGATGGTCGGTTCAAGGGGTGCCTATTCAGACATTCCCTTAAAAAGAGATGGTCCCAAACACAAGTACTCACTATTCAACCACACCATACCCTCATCAAGTGCACACGTGCACCCTCATGCCTCCTGCACATTACATTCGACAACTAATTCCTACTCAACTAAAACACGGTGTAAAGTGCACACGTCACTGAAATAGATATTAGAAACCCCATTGTTCCCTTGACCCAACCCAACTTAAAGTGGGTGCGATGGCCCAGTGCATGTGGCACTTGGTGAATGTAAATTGACCACCACTTGGGCCAACAGTACGGGTTCAGAAGTGGTTCAACTGTTTATATATAAAGATGAACGCACTCCCATAAACATCACTTATTTGGATTATATGCATTTCATCATAAGAATGTCAACCATGAGCATAACTTACATGATTGCATACCAAACTACAATGGTGGTCCAGATCAGTTGACCCGATGGCTCGGAATGTTCTTGATCATCATCAAAATAGGCTAGTGGCAGGGCCCAGGAGTGAGGTCATTCGAGCTTGAAATCAAGTTGGTACAAGCTTCAATCAGTAAATAAATAAAAAGGGAAAGTTTCTGTTCTAAGCAATTGAATGACCATCTTTTTTCTTAATTTCTACATTACTAACTAAGAAAATTGCACAAGAAAAGCAATATCATTGTCATGTTCAAGATCATATGGCCTCTTGTAGAAGATTTGCAGATTTTCGGCTCTTACATTACATATTAATTCACTTGCTTCACTGTCTAATCTGTAAATGAATCATCCTGAAGCAGCTAAGAAAAGAGGGTTGTAGCAGGAAAATTGTATGAAATTCTTTAAAGTCCCCTCTTGAAGTTCAAAATAGTTTCCTTGTCCATCTGAGTATATGAAAATCAATTTTTAAATCAATATGCATAACTAGAATAATTTTTAAATCAATATGCATAACTAGAATACTTATTATTTCTAGAAGTGGCAACTTCGACCTATTTAATTTATGAATAGATCACTTTGGGGCTATGTCCTAACTGTATTTATAGCATACATCTTAAAATTTTTATTCAAAAATTAGTTTATTTCTGACATGCTACCCAACCCGTCCGACCCATCATTTTGCACAAACAAAAAAACTACCATTTTGACACGCTACCCAAACAACCAAATTTGCACAAACAAAAAACCACCATTTTGACACGCTACCCAACTCGTCCGGCCCATCAATTTGCTACCTTTACTTTATTCATTCCCTATGATTAGCAACAGCCATCTATGAGCTTACAGATTTGGCAAGCTCTTTAGCTTTATCATCATCAAAACCAGGTGTTGCCATTATTATATGACCAGCTGATTCCTTCTGTGCCCAAATTCCCAGAAGCAAATGGGAAGTCGTCACTTCTCTGGTTTCACCTTTATAGAGTACAAACAGGAAATCACACTTTTAGCAACTAGAATGACGGATTGATTTCTCACAGTTTTGTTACAATTATATGTAGTGGACCTATAGATTCCATGAATTGGTCCGTGTATATATTATGAATTGTGCATAATGAGTGTTAGATACAGAATTCAGCGTGCTTAAAGAAGCTCAGAATAATGACGCAGAAGAATGGTTATCAAGAATATTATTACTCCAATGCAAGGATGTGAAAGTGTACCTGATATTAGTTTCTCATTGATTGCCCAATCAATGGCCTTCTGAGCTGCTTCAGTCAACGGGGGATGCTCAGGGCTGAATATATACATGTCTGAGTTTCTAAGTAATTTTACAGTATCTTCTCTTACTTTGAAAAATGTTACACCACATTTTCTTAATAACTTTGCAGCCAGACTAGTCCCTGGAAGATTAAGCAAAAACCAGCAGACTGTTATAATAAAACAAAAGAATCATACATATCGGGGCAATAATATGAAGCCAATCTACAAGATTGGTGCATCAATAAAGACACATGTAATAATCAAAGGCAGCGAAAAAAAAATCAAAATCTAGGCTTTGATAAAGACACATGTATTGAGTATAATCAAGTGACACTAAATGGTGTAGCAATCATATGAACTAAATTTACAAGAATAACTGAATAAGAGGTCTCAAACAAACACGTGTTTCATTGAGTTGTATCTATAATAAGTGCACTATAACCTCTCTTTGTTTCCAATGTATGGGTTCATGATTAAAGATTATTATAGAAGCTGCACAGCTTTGTATGTATAATATCGTGAACTTTTAGGGGGTATGCCAGATAAAACCAGGATCATTGTATGTCTGCCAAAAACAAAAATTTCTGTTTCCAGGAATTGAAAATTTTTATCGATTATAAGTACAAATATAACCTTTCTTTGTTTCCAATATATGGGTTCATGATTAAAGATTATTATAGAAAACGTACAGATTTGTATGCATAATATCTTGAACATTTAAGTGTCAGCTAAAACCAGGATCATTGCATTATTTGTATATCTGGCAAAAATGAGAATTTCTGTTTCCAGTACTTGAAAAGGTTAATCTTTTAGCACAATTCTATAAAGTTTAAGCATAGAGATCTCTGGAACAACATATCTATCACCTTAATAGTGTCTACTTCGAATGAAGAACCCAGAAACATTTATACATCAGACTAATTGATTTTGATGACAAAAAACAATTCAGAAGATTATTCTTGCAGCCAACCTTATTAAAACACTCTACTAATGTCAGTGATCATGGCTTATCGGCTTAGTTTCAGATGATGAAGACATAAGTTGATCAACTAGGCTACCACCTCAAACTTAATGTTGATCACACAGAAACATTTCTAGCAAGCTGCAATGCATTAAACAAGGCTGATATGTAAGGAAATGAGTTGACTGACCCTCAACCAATATACCATCAACAGGGCCTCCGTCCCGGTGTTATTCTACTTCAACTTCCTAGCTTTCAACTCGCCCATAGCCAAGTAGCAAACGACTTTATGAATCTAAACGATCGTCTTCAAGCACTCACAACACGAACATCGATTTTGTCAGAAAAAATGGAGATGTCGATGGCATAAGTACTAAAAGCAGAGTAAACAATGAACAGATACTTGAGCCTGGAACTTTCACTGAATTTGCAGGAGTTGCCTTCTCCGGTGTCCTGCAAAATCCTCACCAAATTGCACAATTAACGTCCTTAATTTATAAACCATCTGCTCGGGAAATTTGAACTCCATTTTGACTTTTAGGGTGAAACATATCAGTTTTCAGTTATAATGCTTTTGTTGAAGATAATCAGATATGACTAGAGGCGCATTGCTCATAATAACAAACGTCTACGAATGTAATACTTCTCCTGTCAAAATTTATCAACTAGCATAAGCTTTAAAGTACAAGTTAATGTGAATTTGACTTCAAAAAGGTTAAACACCAAGGAATCATGTAATTCACATGATAGCAATCAGTGAACATAGAATGATAGACTAACGGAGCCGTAGGAGTAGAAGCAACAGTTGCAACAATGGAGGAAAATCGCCCAGAAGTTTGACGCGGAGGATTCGATGGGTGAATTGAGAGCTTAAGTCGAATGAAAGAATTAAGTATGTCCATCGAAGTGGTAATACTGGACGGCCGGAACGACGAATTGCATGAATTCCGGCAATGGCGATCGGAAGATGAAGAAGAAGTTGGGAGGGGAAGTATAGAAAGAGATTGGGCAGCCATGGAGGAGCAAAGAAACCCTAACAAAGTCGCTTGTTTAATAATCGTCTTCACGTACGCGACGTTACCCGTTTTTTCTTTTCAACGTTTGAGTCTACTCTTAGAAGAAAAAAAATACTATGACATGAGATTTTACACCTTTAGACGTTAATTGTAACGTTTCTTTAAATAATATTTTACGATATCTGAACTTACAACTATGTGTTTAGAAAGTAAATAATTAATTATCAAGCTACGTTAAAATCTTTTGTGCTACACATTTTGAATAAAAAACTAAATATTATATAGTTAGTAATAAAGATAAAATTTTCATTGCTTGTTACACATTGAACAACTTCGATGTATACTATAAGATGATTTTTTTTTGTTAATTGCATAACTTTATTGTTTTTAGAAATGTGATTGATCAAACCCAAAAAAGCATTTCATTATATTAAATTAGATACTTATAGAACATACTATGACTATTATTAATAAACAGAATTAAATGCGTTTTATTTAAGGGAAGAATGAGATTAAGAAAGAAAATTATTTGGGCGGGAAAATTAGTGTGAGGAGCTTAGAAACATATCTCGTGACAACCTTAGTTGCTATTTTATTAAATAGTATAGATATAAATGTTTCATAGCAAAAATGTTATATTGTTAAAATTTACTAGACTTAGATTATATTAAACATAGTTGAAGTTTCACTGAACCAATTAATCATTAAATTCAGATTTTCATATTTTAAAATTTAATATGATCTTGGTTTCTCTGAAAAACGAAAAATCAGCTGACGTGTTTTCATCCATTCGTAACAGATGCAGTTGACGTAGAAGATTTACATTTGATTTCTGCAAGCGAGATGAAGAAATAGATGCTACTAACGAAAGTACGAAACTACTTCGTCTAATTCGCATAGCCACACAACTTCACTGAACTTCTACGGGGTATTAATTGGGCCATGCTTAGTGAGTGTTTTAATCATATGGGCTGGGTCAACATGATTGGTCCATTATCAGTTAACAATAAAAGAGAAATAGCCCAAAATAAGTCCTTAAGGCCCTCAGGCCATGGTGCGGAATCGGTCAATCAGGTGGGTTATTGTTCATGTATAACTTTTTTGAAGTTTATTTCATTATTATTATTATTATCATGCAGTAACAAAAAACCATGTATCCTTCTCGTTTCAAATCCAGATGAAGAAGGAGAGTTGGATATTCTTCTTTTAATCCTAAAGAAGCTCTAGAAGATCAGACTATCTAGGATAAAATGTTTTGAAGGTTTATTTTACTCTTGTTCCTATCCAGGCTTGTTTACGTTATATTTGGTTTGATGGTTTCTATGAAAATACCTAAAACGTTGAAATCATTTAATAAGGACATACACATAAGAGAACAATGATGAATCACAGAAGATTTAGGGGAATAAATATATTTTAAATATTTAATTATTTAAAATTATTATTATTTAACAAGTAAGAGACATAAACAAAGATGTAAACTTCATTAGAAGCCAACAAGTGCTAACCTAAGTTACTTATATATTATAATATAAATATAAATAAATATTAGTAGTGTTTTCATTTTTTAAATTACATTATATCTTTCTAATCTCTCTAATTTTCCATTTACCCTCTTTAAACTTACACACGTGTATACTTATCATGGTTTTTTTTAGTCTCGATCTTAGACCTTCTTCTAAGAAATTCCTTGAAATTTAAGGTAGCACCCAAGCTTGAGATGACGACGAATGACTCACCGCAATCGACAAGAGGTATCCTGTTGATTTATGGTGCAATGCTATTCATTATAAAACAATTAATGTATATTTCATTACTATTATTGATATTATGTTTAACAAATAATATATTAAAAAGATGGTTTTACCTTTTTTATAATCTAATGAGACAAAGCTATAAACATCTAAAATAAAATAACTTGTTTAATATGAAGCCTAACGTAGAACTAAAAATTGCACCAAGCAAAGTCGTACTCATGATTTGAATCCGATTCTCCTGTCGGACCCCCACCAAGTATTCATATTAGGCACATGTTTGCAAATTTCAAACCATCATCTCACTTTCTCCCCAAAAATCATTTTAATCATTTTCTTTTAACTTTTAAAAGTATTAATTATCATTATTAGTTATATAAAACTAAGTTATAACTCATTTCTCTGAAATATAGAGATGGCTGCTTGTTTCTTTATCCTCAATAAATTAATGCCTCAAAACCATGTATGTGACTAGTGTAACTTAAGTTATGATATCTTTTTAAATTATTTTGGTAACCTGGTTATGCTTCTCATTATCTTATTAGAATTTAGAAACAAGCCAAATCATTAGTTTTATTTCATATTTCATATTGTAGTAAAAAAGCAATTACTAGCATGAAATAAATTTACACAGCTAACCCTTCTTTGAATTTTATTTAAGATGTTTTAATTTAAAACCTATTTCATTTATAACTCAAGCACGATATTAAACTGGAATTGGATTTGCAAAAGGGTGATTATCATATTAAATATTGAACTCAAAAATTAAATATTAAACTAAAAATCATAGTTTAATTTTTTTTCTTTTAACCTCAAAAGCTATCCAAAATAACATATTAATTTACGCGGAAATCTTTTGAGAAGTAACAAAAGAGTGACATGTTGTATCATAGTTATTCTTTTATTATATAGTATAGATTTGAAAAAATGTTATTGGATTTGATAATCCTAAGTTTCATTTATTGGCCAGGATTAATCACAACTCAGTAAATATTTATAGATACTCCAAACTTTAAATTTATTTTCCTCTAACGATCCATTACTAACTGAGAGTAAACCTTCGTTAGTTTTTTTGATAAAATGGGGCCAACGTTGAGCCATTTTTCATCTACGCTGCCACCCAGCCTCCATCAAGTCCGTTTTTCGGTGTCTAGCCTCCAACATCCCTTTAAATCTACCTCGAATGAGTTAATTGATTCAGATCAGAAGGTAAAGATTGATGGGTTTTAGGATGCAAAAGTTTTAAATTGACGGACCAGATGGTTGATTTCATCTTTCTACTTAGTGTTTTGGTCATATAAATAGTACACGTCATCGAAAAACTAACGGTGTTAACTATCAGTTAGTAAAGGATCGTTGAAGGAAAATAAGCTCAAAGTTGCGAGTATCTATAAACATTTCATGAGTTGGTATTAATCCCGGCCAATAAATGAAAGTTGAAATTATTAAAAACCAATAACCCTTTAAAAAAATATAACAAATAGAATGCATAAGTTGTTAAAAACAAAAAAAAAAAATATATTACAAACTTTTAGAAGGGAAAATTTTTTGAAATAATAACAAGTTAAAATACTTCCTTCTAAAGTCACTAGAAATTTTTTCTCATGTTAACATGAGCGAAACAATTATGAAACTTAGTTGTTTTTAGTGATTTTTTTTGGTTCACAATTACTTTCTATTATAGGTTAAGCTAAAAAGATAATAGTTACAAACAATAGTAATAAGTTTCATGTATTTTTATTTAGGTCATTTAACTTTATAAAAAAAACTGTAACATATATAAAAAAGTTTCACAAGATAAAATAATATTCTAACTTAAGTTTTCATTTTTTTTATTAAACACTTAAACTCATTAACATTTTAATTATTTTAGCCAAATACCAAATACCAAATACCTTTTAATAAAATTTAAACATATTTTAAAACTCAAACAAACAAACTTGCGATTAGTGGTGGGAACAGTAAAAAACGATCGAAACACAGGAGGTCAAAGCGATTGACGAATTTTAATCGAATTGAGGTCCCGCTTTTCTTTACCTGCATAGTGCCTAAAAATGTATATATGATTTATTCACTTTATATAATAAGAGACCTATTCTCTACTTGCCTATGGCTCAAATATTTTTGACTATTCTCAAGGATGGCTCTGCAAAGGGGTCAGACTCAGTACGTATAAAATTTACAGACAAAATACACACAATTTCATTTTTTGAGAAAAAAAAAATTAAGGGCTCCTAAAAGCATTGGCGGAGGATAGGGGAGGCCGGGGGCTCTGTTATTGTAAGCTTTTCTATAAATATCGAGTTCGTCCCCCTTAAAAATAATTAATTTTGCCCCCGCCCCCTCTACAGGAATGTTCAAGCTCCTCCACTGCCTAAAAGCTCCGTACTCGATAGTTCACTAGTTAATATTTTAAGTTGATTACACCGTGATACACCACCCATTCCATTTGATTGATTAGTACACGTACGTTTACATACTCATATACTCTTTTCTCCCACCAACCACTTTAGCAACTTATACCGTGCAACACCACCCATTTCTATGATAATTCACATTTCATCATCAACGCATTTTGTCTCCTATAAACCGTAGAGATGATGATTAATTTGCATCCTTTTGTACTAAGTTTAAATTAAATAGAATTTTAATAATTTGGTGAAAATAAACAAGCTGAAAGTTTTGTATTTGAATGATTAGGATTTTAAATTAACAATCAAAATCTATACTTCTTAATATACTTTTTAATAAACAAAGGTTTTAATCGGACACATGTTAAAATTTTTGAACATGTAACATTGTTATTCCCGCTTAAAGTCTTAAATACATAAACTCACATCAATTTTTGAAAATGTAAAATTGTTATCCCCACTTAAAGTCTTGAATAAATGTGACTTAATTTTAAATTGATTTGACATGTACATAGTTAGTTTAAATACTGATTATCTATTTCTAACAATTTACAAAATTTTCATTAGCACAATATATATCTAATATCTCGACTAAATTTAATAATTTCGTGTATTACACGGGTTAGCTAAAAAAATATTAAATAGAATAAAATTTTATTAATTATAAAAGAATATTTTAATATAAAATTATTAAAATCTTATTGATTATAAATATAATAAAAATTTTGTTCAAAACAACATTTAAAAAATGAGATTTTTAAAAACTTTATTATTATAACTCTTAATTTTAATTATTTTTTTTTAAAAATTACTATTTAAAAACAATTTTAAAGCATTTTTTAGAAAGATTGATGTTTTAGAAAATTTTCTTATTTTATAAAAAATTATTTCTTCAAAAATAACATTAACAGAAAGTTATATTTCTTAATTTATTAAAAAGCTATTTTTATTTTAAATTAAATTAAATAATACTATTAGTAATTAATGTGATTATTTAATATAAGAGAGAAGCGAAAAAAAATTGATGAGAAGGGGCGTGATGACGTCACATACCCCTTCTAGTTACCCTTTAGAATAACGAAATCTTTTTAAACATATAATTAAAATTTAGTTAATGTATTTACAGTAGTAATTTGAATATAAGTTGGTCAACATTGAAACGCACACAAATCTTAACATATGCTTACCAAAATAAACGAAAGAATAAGTTACGTAATATGTTACCAAAATAAGTGAATGAAATAATTGAAATAAACTAATAATCTTTTCATAAATAGACTTTTTATAATTTAATTTTTTTTCCTGTGTAAAATAAATCTTTATTTTTTGTATAAAATTATTTAGACATTTATAAATGACACATGTTCTTTTAATACACTGGTATTAATCTAGTCAACTATAAAGATAGTCGAAAAAACCGTCAATTTTTGTAAAACCCAAAACCAATTTATATTCAAAACTAAATCAGACGATAGCACCGATGAAGCTATAGAAAACCCACGGTTGAGAGTTGGATAAGGGATGATCATTTTATAACTGAAATCCATTAGAAAACTTTTACTTAGCACCGATACAGGAACCGAACAAAACAAATATTGGTTAAAAAATCTAAACTTTCTTGAATGCAAATAATAAATTAAGTTTAGTTATTTTTATATATTTTCACATATTTATAGAATAAAAGTATCATATTTGATATAATAGTCGTAATTTGAGATTTATGCACTTATCTATAACATCTAATAAAACAAGGTTTCTTTTGCCACTTGTTCTTTTCTTAAACCATTTTTTTGACATTTGTCATTTTTCTAGACATGCACACATCAATTTTCCCTACAAAAGGATATTATAGTAATTTAAATACTCATACAAATTTATCTCTCTTATTAATAATAAAATTTTATTAATTGCTATATTTCTCTATCTTATTTAAATTTTTTTTAAATCAAACTATCTTTTCATCTTTTAATTAAAATCTAAACAACAAAAAACTAAAGTTTTATATAATATGGAATTTTCTAAAATACTAAATATTTTTTAAACAAAATATTTTAAATCGTTTTGTTTTGGAGAGAAATTATAAACAGGTGAAATATTTTAAAATCATCTTATTAAAATAATTAGAAAAATTACAAACCAAAATTTTTTCCAAACAAGATTAAAAAAATATCTTTATTTATAAAAAATATTAAAACGAATGTTTAAAAATAAAACTATTTAGATAAGAGAATTAAAAAATGGTATAATTATTTTATTTCTTGAACTATTACGTATATATAATTTTAAATATATTTTACATTAAAATATTATACTGTAGCTATTCGTATTTATTTTACATATATACTTTACATTAAAATTTAATCCTTTTATTTAATGGGTTTTTAGCCTATCTATCTATCTATAAAAAATCTAAAATAAGCGTGAAACAATTGTAAACCTCATTATACTTACTTTCTCATTTCTATATATTATTAATATTAATATTGAATACTAATAATATTACTCATACAATATTCAAATTAAAAAATGCATAATTTAATAAATTAAAAACCTATTTTATTTAAAAATACACTTTTTAAAAACAAAAAAAATTATAAAATACAAAATACAATGAAATTTGAAAAAAAAACATTTTTCTTAAAACAATATATTTAAAAATCATAGTTTTTTTATATAACAAAAGTTTAAAAAAATACATTATTGTTTATTTACTTAGCTATTTATACGTAATTATAACTATATTTTATATTCAAGCATGATTTTATAATGCATAACTTTTTATTAATAATTATTTAATTTTTTATTTATTCAATTCGTGTATTATACGGGAACTAACCTAGTACAAATATATGTTCTATAACTTCATTAAATTTTAGAACTCCTTTAAAACATGGGTCTTGTATCGGTGACCAGACTTTCCTAAAATCACCATTGGACAATGATTCTTATTCTCTTCTTCATCTTGAACCTCGAACAAAGTAATTAACACTAGCTCAACTAAAAGTTACAAATAAAAAAAGTACGCAAACTGAAATTCACTTACATGCTCTCTCATATGTATGCCTTTGTAGTCATTAACAAGAGCAATTAGTAAATCAATCTAACCTGAAATTCTCGTAACGTTAGTAGTTGTATTAATTCACATATTTCTCTAGTTATAGGTCTTTTTTTCACTAAAAAAACTATTAAAGCAACAAACTTTCTTTGTACGAAATTAAGCTAGTTAAAGTCACCTAGTCTAAAAAGATATTATGAATACAATTATGTTATCTTAGCAAAATTCAATATCCAACTTAAAGTAAGCTAGTTTAGAAACATTAACATCTGATTTCCACTAAAAGGGCAACATAAAACAAGATTTCATTTCTATTTAAGTAAAATTAAATTGTTTATTACAAATAAACAATTTTGATTCAAGATTAATTCGCTTAAACCCAGCAAATTATTTGATTTCAACTCCTACAACACAAACCTACTTCCTTTTCTTAGATAAGTATTGTGCAATGCTACTATAGCCCCATAATATACATACATTATTATAATATGTTTTAGAAAGGGAAAGAAAAATACCTTTTGTATTCCCTACTCACCAAAGCCAAAGTTGGTTCTTGATGAAACATAAATGGGTCACACCTATTCATAACCACTTCACCAAATTTCAAAAGTATGATTAATCCATCACTATCAATTTGTTATTCTTTTAATTTTTTTTTCCACCAAAGGAGGCTTTTATTGGTATGTTTTCAATTCATGCTTCCTATGTGTATATTATTTTAAAGAAAACACATCAAATATTATATTATTTAATGGATTGTGTATTGTGACACATGTTTCTGACTTTATATCTAGACACCAATCAGACTCCATATACATTGTATTTAGAATTTTAGATACAGAGTTTAAGTTTATTAATATAGTACAATAGTACTTCATTAACTGGTTACAAAGGAAAATGAATTCTACATAACTAAAACTAATCTAAATTCAATAATTACATTTCAATTTCGTAATTTAAGGTTTTTATTTTGTCTTTCTTATGATATGAATAATGTTTTAGAGAAAATTATTATTTTGACCCTTATGGTTTGGTCATTTTAACTCATTTGATTTAAAAAAGAATTTTTTTGCATGTCAAACCCTGACATTACATTTTATAACAGTTTTGCCCCCTAACCATTAACTCTGTTAATTTTATCAGTTAAATGCAAGGATATTTTGATTTTTTTCACTTTAGAGGCTGATTGAATGTTACAAAGTTATTTCATATCAAAGGGCTGTTTATGTAATTATTTAAACTAACAAAAACCAACCTCAAGTTTAATAAGTTTTTAATTATATATTTAAAAATTATTAGCATTTTCTTTTTAAAATTTTGGTTATTTTATTTTTATCGTTTCATTATTTTTTTTATTATTTTTAATAAAAAATATTATAAATATACAAATAATTACAAATTTTCCAAAGAACGATTTTAAAAACAACGGTTTTAAAAAAAAGAATGATTTAAAAATGAGCGATTTGTTTTAATAAAAGATATATTTGAAAAAGAAAAGTTGTTCATTTATTAAACCTTTTGTTTATGAAAATAGTTTATATTTTTTAAAACTGTTCATTTTCAAAATTCTTTTTTTAACCTTTTACTTTTTAAAAATGCCTTTTTTTAATATTTATTTTTTAAAGAATTCCATTTTTAAAGAAAAATAAAATAACAATGATTTTTAAAGTGCATTTAGGGTTGATGATATGTTAATAATTACAAATACAAATAATGAATATTCATTCCCATTTTATATTCACAAATCCGAATTCAATTGACCGGTTAGATAGTGATAACGGCTTAGTATTGAGGGTCATTGTGTCCACGAACCAATTTTGGTTTTTATCAAAAACTATACTACTATGATGTAGGTGGACTTACCTAAATATGTTTTTAGTTAGTCTAAATATGATAATATTTTTTTATTAAAACTCAATTACGTGAAAATTCCTTATTTAAAATCTATATACATTTACACACATCTAATTGACACGAACACAAGTCATTAATCTGAAAAAAATATTATTATTTTTTGTATATCATCACTTTAAAGCTATAAATTTACATTTTATTTTCATTTATTAAGCATTTATGTTTATACTATGTAAATTTACTTTTATACTTTCAACTTTTGATACTAAAATATCCAATAAATTATGAAATAACGTAGAATACATAATAAATAAATAAATGGGTTAAAAAGGTTACATGCAAACCTACTGACTTAACACAAACATGACCCTTAGCTAAACACATTTGCAAGTTCGACGATAAGTCAACCCAAGCTTGTCGGTTAAATTTAACCTAAAAAATTTAATGCTAGTTCATAGCGTATTTTAACTTTGTATATGAAAATCAGACCCTAAGGGGGCGTTTGGTTAGAAGGAATGTAATGGAATGGAATGGAATTGAGAAACTAGTAATAATTTTCAAGTAAAATTATGTTTAAGTGGGTAATAAAATGTAAAACCCAAGGGAATGTTTCACCTCAAATTCCCTTGGTTGTGGGATTTCAAATTCTCTATCTAGGTGGAAGGATTTTGAAATCTTACAACCAAAGGAATTTGAGGTGAAACATTCCTTTGGGTTTACTTTTAATTGCTCATTCAAACACAATTTTACTTGAAAATTATACTAGTTTCTCAATTCCACTCCATTCCATTCTATTCCTTCCAACCAAACGTCCCCTAAATTTTCGTAAATGAAAATCAGGCTCCTAAGTTTAATCAAACTTATAATAGTTATAATTGACATGACACGTTGAATCACCAACATTTACCATACTTTGCCATTCGAGAAAATTTTATGCCTGTTTTATACGCTGCCCCTCTCAATTTTAAAACATAACCTAAAAATGTTTGAGAAAAACAAAAATTTTATTTATTTTTTTATTTATATGATTTAAACTAAATACATCCACAATTTTACTTGTTTTATTTTAATACACTTGATAAAAGTAAAACTCCGCTAAACTTTTAGATATACTTAAAAACATAACTAAAATATAGATTGTAGGCCAGATAATCATATAATATATCGGTTCATGAAAATAAAGTTTTATATGTACAATTTATTTATATATTATCAATAAAAAATCATTTAATTTCAATTTTCATGTTATGATATCTCTTTTTTATACGATCTCCAATAGAGAGGTTTTTTTTTGGTGTTTTTAAGTAAAGAAAAGATGATGTGGAGTAAAAAACCAACCACCAAAGGCTTACAATTATAAAATCCTAGTCCAATTGAAACGTATTACGCAAAATGAGACTCTAACTCGTAATCATTATTTTGAAAAACCATAGAGTAGCACTTTACAAATATATATATAATACTAAAATAATAACTTATGAGGACACTTGCCACATTTTTAGGCCTCCTAAGTTTGCTTTTTCCGACTATCTCTACTTTAAAATAATTACTTAAATTAAAAAATATTAAATAATTTTAATTTTTTAGATTAAATTTTTTTGATAAATTAAGAAATATGTCTTTTTATTAATATTATTTCTAGAAAATAATTTTTGGTAAAATAAGAATTTTTCTAAAACATCTAACTTTTTTTTAAATATATAATATTTTAAATTTGGTTTTTTTAAAAAGTAAGTTTTTTTATAGACTAAAAGTAATTAAAATTAGGAGTTATAATAAAATTTTAGAAAATGACATTTTTAATACGGTTTGTTTTGAAAAGAATATGTTTAACTTTTTTTTGGAAAACAATTTAAGAACAGAAATTTTAAAATTTGATATTATTATTTTATTACTTATCGTTATTACTCATCCGTAATTTTAATCATATTTTATTTTATAATATCATTTTATACTTCATAAATTTTTATTATATTTAATAATTTATTTTTTCAACTAGTATAATACACGGGTTTACTAAAATTAATATTAAATAAATAATAATCAACAACTAATCATAGATATTATGAACATTCATAGACCGATACGATCCGATTCAATACTATATCTCTATATCCTAACACATGGTCAAAATAAGTTGAAATTGATCTAATTATTGCAAATAAATTTCCGGTATATATTATTCAAATCTTAATTTCTTAATACTAATATCCTCATACCCACTCAATATCTAGCTCACTATTTGACCTATCAAAATGATTCTTTTTAAGTCTAAAATATGACAGTTATCTTTGGATGCATATTTCGTTATGACAATAAACAAAAATAAAGGTCAATATTTATCAATAGTCGATTTGTACTTAAAAGAGCATGTTTTTATACATGGTTAGCTTTATGTCGTCTTGTCACAAGTCAAGAGTAAAGATGGATTAAAACTCTTAACTTTAAATAATGAGAACAAATCTACTAATATTACTACAAATGTAGTTTACAATGAGATTTTTGCTAATTTATGATCTTATTATCAAAAGTTGTTATGTTTTATTTAATATATAACACAATTGGTTTTATTTATGTTTTTGTGTTATTTAATAATTAATTTTTTTTTTTGTATAATACACGGGTCACTAAAGATAGTTAGTTGACTGGACTCATTCTTACTTAAATGTAAATCTAATAAAAAAAAGAGTTTATGAATTATGATGTAATTTAGTAAGAGTGTAATTTTGTTGTTTGAAAAATATACTAAAAAAGATAACCTTAAAATTCATTGGTTGATTCATATAACGCGCTTTATTGGCACGTGGGAAACTACCACTTCTCCTCCTACAAATCTCATTTGATTTGCTAAACCTGCAGCTGCTATATTTTATTTCTCTTCTGACCACCAGCATCATTCTCTTATTAGTTTCCTTTTTCTCTTTGAGCATTTCATCAGACCACTTATGTACATAATAAACCAATCTTTTCTTTGTCTCACAGCGACAACTGAAACCCTTTGTCGTCGTCTTCCACCATGAAAACACACCTCCATTAGACCTTCTACAAGCAGCTGTTAAAAGTCTTGTTTTTTTAGTCTGTTAACTTGAGGCCTTCTTATATTGAAAAAACAGAAGAACCTTTATACTGTAATGGCGGAATCTAAAGAGCCCCAGAATAATGATAATAATAATAACCAACTGGTAGTGGTTGCTACAGAAGACACAGCGGTACGAGCTGTAAACAAGAGATATGAGGGGCTAAAAACTGTTCGTATGAAGGCCGTTAAAGGAAAAGGGGCTTGGTATTGGGCGCACCTTGAGCCCATTATGGTTCGAACCACTGATACAGATGACCCGAAAGCGGTGAAGCTTAGGTGCAACCTTTGTGAGGCTGTTTTCTCAGCTTCAAACCCATCAAGAACCGCTTCTGAACATCTCAAAAGAGGCACTTGCCCCAATTTTAACTCTCATTTGAAACCCTCATCATCATCATCACCTTCACTGCCACCATTATCTTCCCCTTCTTCTCACAGTTATCGCAAGAGGTTTTCGTCTGTTGGGACTTCAAATGATCAGGGGTTGAATGATTATCATCAACAGTTTCCATACCATCATCATCATCAACAACAACAACAACAGCAGCAGCATTTGTTGTTATCTGGTGGGAAAGAGGATTTGGGGCCATTGGCAATGCTGGAAGATAGTGTGAAGAAGCTCAAAAGTTCAAGACCATTACCACCTGGTCCTCAATTAACCAAAGCCCAAATCGATTCCGCTCTTAGCTTATTAACTGATTGGTTCTATGAATCTTATGGTTCAGTGTCATTTCAAAGCTTGGATCATCCCAAGTTTAAAGCTTTCATGAAGCAAGTTGGGTTGCCTGAGATTTCAAGACAAGAGTTTATGTCTTCAAGACTCGATTCAATGTATGAAGAAGCAAAATTGGAATCAGAAGTTAAGATAAGAGATGCAGAGTTTTTTCAACTTGTGTCTGATGGGTGGAAAAACAAGACTTTTGGGCATGGAGAAGAGGGGTTGATTAAGTTCATGGTTAATCTTCCTAATGGAACTACATTGTTTCGAAAAGCGTTTTTTACATCAATGATCGTTCCAGCATCGTATGCGGAGGAGATCATATGGGAAACCGTCACAGGTACATGTAATGCTGCTAAAAAATGTGTTGGTATAGTGGCTGATAAGTATAAAGCTAAGAGTTTGAGAAATTTGGAAATTCAAAATCATTGGATGGTTAATCTATCTTGTCAGCTTCAGGGTGTTGGAAATTTAATCAAGGATTTTAGCAAAAGGCTTCCTCTTTTCAAGATTGTCATTGATAATTGCTTGAAAATTTCTGGTCTTTTTAATAACAATTCTCAGGCTAGGAGTATATTGAACAAGTTTCAGTCACAAGAGTCAAGATTCTCTGATTCTTTTGGAGTTGCACCCCTTTTATATTGTGAAAATTTACAAAATTTTCCTTCAATTGCTGCAATGTTGGACAGTTTCTTGAACTGCAGTCGGGTTTTACATTTGGTTGTAATGGATGATTCATATAGACTTGTGGTTATGGAAGATTCTAGAGCTACAGAAGTTGCAGAATTGGTACAAAATATGGGGTTTTGGAATGATGTTGAAGCTATTAACACTTTAATTAAAGTGATTAGAAGCATGGTTGAGGAAATTGAGGCAGAGAGACCATTAGTTAGTCAATGCCTTCCTCTTTGGGAAGATTTGAGAGCCAAAATGAAGGATTGGTGTGTAAAATTCAGCATTCCTGAGGCGATTGTTGAGAAAATCATCGAGAGACGTTTCAAGAAAAACTATCACCCTGCATGGTCAACCGCTTTCATACTAGATCCAGTGTATTTAACAAGGGATGCAAGCGGTAAATACCTCCCGCCTTTTAAGTGTTTAACTTGTGAACAAGAGAAAGATGTAGATAGTTTGGTTACACGTTTAGTTTCAAGAGAAGAAGCTCATGCTGCATTAATGGAGCTCATGAAATGGAGGTCTGAGGGACTTGACCCTTTATACGCACAGGCGGTTCAAGTTAAACAGCGTGACCCTTTTACTGGAAAGATGAAAATAGCAAACCCTCAAAGTAGTAGACTTGTTTGGGAGACCATCTTGAAAGAGTTCACCATATTGGGTAAGATTGCAGTTAGGCTTTTGTTTCTTCATGCAACTTCTTGTGGGTTCAAGAGCAATTGGTCTTTCAACAAATGGGTATGGGATCAATTTCAGGTTCAATCAAGGGTCGGTCTCGAAAGGATTCATAAAATGATATTCATTGCAGCCAACTCAAAGCTTAAAAAGCGAGAATTTGGTAACGAGGAGGAGAAAGAGGCCGAGTTATTTGGAAGTGAGGATGATGACATGCTTAATGAGGTCTTTGTGGATCCACACTAATTGCAATGTTTTTCTTTTTTTTCTAACTCCTGCTGTATGTTCACTGTTTGTGGCATTAGATTGTATTCTTTTGGCTCCCTTATAGATATTTAGCCTAAGCTTTTGCAGGAGTATTGCAGATGATAACAAAGATCCATGGATATTATACAAGTTATTATATATTGAATCAAGATTTAAAGTTTCAGTCTTTTTAAGGCTATAGTACTTGAATTTGTTCTTTAGTGATTATACCATCAATTATGCATGTGATGACAAATCTCCAAGAATACTTTATCATTCGACTCTATACCTGTAGAATTTTAATCTTTTGAAGGGTACATTTGTTTTTAGACCAATTGACGCAGTTTGACAGTTTCGTCTCTGCCCGACTCAAATGATGCATTTTAAAAGATCATTATATCGATAAGGAATCATATTTGTATTGTTCATATTTTGTTTGTTTGTTTGTTTATTCTGGTCTTATTTTTTACTTCTTTAATCTAATTCTTCCCATCTAAAACAGAGTGATATGCTGTTGATGCATAAATATATTTGTTGGTATGATGGTTCTTCTTCCTAATCTTTTCAAAGCAAAAGTTTCATTAATATCTCCATGTGATTCAATAAATATACCATGCTTTTTAATCTATACAATCAAGACACTTCGTCTTTTGTTCATTAGCAAAAATCCACCATATCTTATTATTATTTTTTTATTTACAAAAGCTTACAAACATAGAAAACTTAGTGTTATCTTGAACTAGTGAGTTTATGTATAAGAATACAACTCGCTCTGACCATTGTACCGTGTGAAAGAAATACGAATAATCACAAAGTCTAGCTCAAGAGAACATATTAATTATGTGGCCTCAAGATGATTATTGAAGCTATAGATACAGATTTGAATCATATTACATTTATGTAATATGTGTGTACTTTATACTTAATTATAATATGTTTTTTAAAAAATAAATAAAAAATGTATTTTTGTATTTATAAATGGCCATCTAATTTCACTTCTTAGAGCATTCAACGTCAAATCTGATGACTTTTTGACGACTACTCATTTAATTCTAGTTAACATAGGAAGTTGCTTGAGAAAGAAGTTGCCAAGGGACAAGAAGTGACCATATAGCTTTAAATATTCTTTTAGTTTCATTCTGTCCATGTTTTTCTAAATCACATTGATACAACCTCTTGATAGCTCAAGCCATCATAAAATCCGGGTGGCGCTGGGGACACTGCAGGTGTTTTCTGAGAGAAACCGGACCAAACCGTCACGTTTTGGCCAAAATGTGACGGTTTGAAAACATAAAGGTGACGGCTAGGTCAAAGTGTCACGTATAGACTGACTCCTGACAAAAATACACTGATAAAAATATACGGTTCTGAAACAAAAGGTCACGGTTTGCCCTAACCGTGACGGTTAAGGTACGAGGTAAGTACCAATTTGAACCGTCACGGTTTGGCCTAACCGTGACAGTTTCTCGTCCATTTCATAGTATATGCACAACACATTCATGTTTTTTTATAAAAATGTTTATTTTTTATAAAAAGAAGTATAGAATCCTATACTTAAAACCATACATAGTTATATCACAAAAGTAAACACTCTACTATAGATATTAATATTATAAAAAAAAGTATAGAATACTAACACAAAACCAAAAATTAATGTCTATAGTAATCAATTTTATTCAAAAAGTTGTATGGTTTTGAGAATAGTATTCTATATTTTTTTTTATAATATTAATATCTAAAGTATAGTTTTACTTTTGTGTTATAACTATGTATGGTTTTTAGTATAGTATTCTATAATTTTTTTTATAAAAAATCAACATTTTTATAAAAAACATGAATGTGCTGTGCATATACCATGAAATGGGCGAGAAACCATCACGGTTTGGCCTAACCGTGACGGTTCAAAGTGGTACTTACCTCGTACCTTAACCGTCACGGTTAGGGCAAACCGTGACCTTTTGTTTCAGAACAGTATATTTTTATCAGTGTACTTTTATCAGGAGTCAGTCTATACGTGACACTTTGACCTAGCCGTCACCTTTAGGTTTTCAAACCGTCACGGTTTGGACAAAACGTGACGGTTTGGTCTGGTTTCTCCCAAATTTCTTACGGTGCGCCTAAAATTTCCCTAAAATCTGCGTAAAGTTGAATTTGAGACTTTAATATCAACCAAACCAACCTGTAGCGGCCCAAATCATAAAAGGCAAGGGTCTAATCACCATCAAATCTTCAATTATGTCTCCTGTATAACTCTAATTATAGCTTAACATTCTTAATTATGATGGCTTTTCAAAAACCTTTGTTTTGTCATTCTAACATGGACCCACGCATATGATTCTTGACACCTCTAATGGAGAAAGAACAGAAATTTTCTACTAATCATCACGCTAATCTTATAATGATTACTACAAAAGATTTTCTTGAGGAAATGTGAAGCAAGGGGGCAGTTGGAACTAAGAAAAGTGTTTGTGAAATTGCATCAGAAAGAAACAAGGTACCAAACTTTAACTTTTTGGCTAAGTCACTGTAGACTTTGACTTCAGTGAAGCAAATTCTTATTTTTCATCATGTGGGTCCCCTCAAATTAAATTGAGCACATTATTGTATACATGTTTTAATGTGAAACCCAGAAAACCAAATGCCTAAAAGATGAAAATAAAGAGAAAAGGCTGAATTGTAGTTTCTAGGTAAAATTTTCTAGTACATAAAGTAACAAGTAGAGGAAACACTACACATGGACCATACCAAAATATTACTCTACAACTTGATAGTTGTCAACCTGTAATGTAGTGACTTCTGTTTTTACTTTAAGATGTTTTCACCTTATGGTAAAAAAACAAATGCACACATACGTGTATATATTTATAGATTTTTTGTAATTTCCTGCATAAAATTTGTCGGTTACATTGGCAGCACTAAGAATTCTTCGCCTGCCAACACTGATATTTGGTGTTTGGTGGATTTTTAGGTTGAGTTGGCTCAAATTACATAATAAATATACAGCACAAAATCCATTAGAAAACGCATAATAAAAACAAAATGTTATAAATAGTGGACGCAAAAACTTTTTCATGCATGGACATCTCTAGTTTTCGATACTCGAATATCTATAAACTTGATTATATATTTTTCAATTTAGGTTAGGCCAAGCTATTTTAGAAACTCAAATCAAAGATCATTCAAAATCTAGATCGTAACTTACGGTTTCATGATTTCAATTATCTAAGTAAGCTTAATTTATAGTTTTACTACGATGTTTGGACGCTCTTTTTTACCTGTTTCGTATTTTTTTTTAAATATGTCATTTTAGAAAGTAAGAAACTACATTTGTAAGAAACTACATTTGTAAAAACTTTAATATATGCCATTCATATATTCATCACCAATCATATATATTAGTCAATTTTGTTGAAGTACTTGAAGACCATGTAGCAATTTAGCTTTCAAGAAGGATTTGGTAGTTATATCATACTTAATGGGAGCAGGAATATAGGATATTTATGCAATTATATAAGTGATGTATATATCGCAATTAAAACGCAATATGTATAAATGTTTATCTGGTTCACACAATTCTCTATTTAAAACTAGTTTTGTATCAAATGATGTATATGTATATATAGTTTCTAAGTTCATTTTGTATCTATTATTTGTATGTATAAATATTATGTTGTAATTTATATGTTATTTTTGTGATAAGTATAGCAGGAAGTGAAAACAAGCTTCCCATCTCATGTAGAGTAATCTAGTTAGTTTTTACCTGTCCTTTTGTTTCACTAGCCCTTATAAAACAGTGAAGATATATATAATGATGGGCATAGGACACTAATTTGCCCATATTCTTGTCAATATTCCCTCATTATTACGCTTTGTTTTTCCTCCTACAATCATAATTTACTCAAGTTTCAATTCCAATTGTAACATTTATTTTTCTAACAAGCAACTGGTAAACTCACGGACCTATAATTATCATGTTAAAAACAAGATCTAAGTATATTGTTGTTTACACTAAACATTTGACCTTTAAGAGCATATGTCAAACACGAGTGGAAGCATGAATCAAACTTGAAAATTTTTCTAAAGAAGAATCAAATAGTACACAACCTATGAAGGTTAATATGTATGGTTTTACTATATGCTTACATATACTTCATAAAACATGCATATGTGTTACATGACATGTGGACTAGGGCGATTAGAATGGACATTTTTGTGTTCTCAGGCGAAGGACTTTTTCATCTTGCTACCATGAGTGAAACACAAGAAATAAGAATTTGATAGAAATTAAACTTCTTAAACTCTTAAAGCCACGAAAAACAAAGGTGGAAAATCATTTTTAGAATTTTTGTTAGTTAAGATAAGAGATGAGAAAAGTATGCAAATCACATGGAATGCTTAAATAAAGGCATGACCTTTTGCACTGTGTGTGTACACTCTTGTCTCAATTAATGTTCCATCTTTCAAAAACATTTGCTTTTTTCTCCTCAAGAAAGCATGGCTTAAGTGGTACAAGTATCCTTTTACTCCTTTTTCAATAAAGTTTCTATATTGACCCCCTCTAGGCCTCTAGGGTTTAAAGCTTATTTAGACGACTTAAATATCATATTTACTATCTATAAGTAATATATAAGCTTTAATTTATATGTGGAAGTGGTTGTTACATTATACAAAGTTGGCATGTATATCATCAAATCACGTTTCAATCCGCACCCTACAACATGAATTTATGTTTGTGCCTTGTGTATAACTCCTATCGTGTAAGACGATCAACTAAGTTAGAGAGCAGATATTCTATTCATTCTTACATTACGCACATGAACGAACAGAACTCTCAATGCCTCTTATTTGTCCGAAACATAGAGAGAACCAAATCAAATCAAAAGGATTTGCACCAGATAAACATTTGTTACAGTCACGAAATGCGGGATTTTGTAGAAGTTTTATTTTCTGATCTACCTTTAGTTAAGCTCCCTAAATTTTATGTAAACAACATATCATCCACTTTAACTCCTTTCACTTCATCTTAACCCAAAAAAATAGTTTAACCTTCCTTAACTCCACCTCACTTTAAAAGATGTGCAATATGCATCTTTACACTACTATTTTTACTTCCGGCACGAACAAACATGATGCTTGAGCACCGCTTGTTTAACTTAATACACACACAAGCTATAGCTTGGCTCGTGTAGAGCTCTATTTATAAAGCTCAAGTACGGATTATGAGAAGTTTTTCACGCTTAAACTTCTCTTGGCTCAGCTTATTTATTATTTATTGATAATATAATCATTATATTTATATATATTTATAATTATTTTTATAACATAACATATATTATGAATTTATGAGCATAATTTTATATATCCCTCTCTAAACTTATAAAATTGTAAATCATGCATTGAAAACTTATGTTCTCGGAAAAATATATAATTTTACAAGCTTAAAATGAGATATATGTAATTCCCCCTTTATTGGTTATTAAATTTAGCATAACTTTATACACAATAATGATTATTTGTAAATGTATATTTAACAAGTAGATGTAAACTCATGTCATGCGGAAGAGTTGTTGATGTTTGTAAAATCTACAACGCTCAGTTTAGAATAATATTAATGTCGACAGGTTAATAAAAAAGAATGACATCTCAATGGTATATATATAATTTATAAAATGAGAATGATAAATCGTATCACTTTATATAAAAAAAAATCATAAAATGTTTTATTGGGTTGTATTAGGGATGTGCAATTTTTTACCGAGTAACGATACTGTATCTGAGCTTCAATTAATATTTATGTATAAAAGCATGATAAGACCGGTTAAAAATGTCCCGTATTTTTGTAATCAAATTTTAAAAAATAATAAGTTGATAAATGTATGTTGTAAGTTTAATTAAAGTTGAGGAGGCTATATGATAATTATTTAAATTTAAAAAAAGATTTATGGCCAAACTTAAAAATGCAAAACTTTTACAAGCAATTTATATAAAATAAAAAATAATAACTAAACTATTCATGAAAGTAAAAACTTCTTGATCTTTCACTCTCTCAGTTTCAAAATACAGAACTTTTGTAGTAAAATTTTAAAAATAAAGTAAACTATATATGGTGTTCCGTTAAAGTGACAATGCCTAAATTAATAGTATATTAAATTAAAATTATATAAGTAAAAGATTTGTTTAAGTTTATTTAGACTCACAATCATAATCAAACTCAATATATTAAGCTCAGACTCAAACTCGTTTATTAAATGAGCATCAATATTAGCTCGACCTCGTTGACCTCATTTAAATATGGTTCAATTCAAAATTATCAATGAGCCTATCTTAAGTAAACTAGGAGCGACTTGACTTATTTACACAAATATACAATTGCACCTGTCGAAGAACTTACTGTATTCAAGAAGGGTTGTAATGTTTCCACAAATCATTGTGTTGCTACCCCAATGATAAAATGTAGGTGATTGATCTGATTTCATATAACATTTTCTGGTTTGATTCCGCAACTTTTAATCTTACTTATATTGTGTTTGTATTCGAAACATCCAATTAAAAATTTAAGAGTAACATCAAACACCTCAATTTAAAAGTATCCGATATATGCTTGAAGAGATTACCATATCCAAACATCAGAACTATATAAGTTTTGTTGATCAAATATATATTTTTATGTATTTAAGAAATTGATGTGAAAATCTTTATCAGTTCTGACTCAATCATTTGAAAATTCGAAAAGTCCTTTAAATGACTAATAAACTATCTTTATATTCATAATTACTGGAAAAAAGCCATCACCGGCGGAAATTGTTCATCACCCAACGGCAAAAATAAATCATTACTCCAATAAGAAATCATCAATAGCCATGTTATATTATTATGATATTTTTAAGATTAAATACAACTACTACTTTTTGTCGGCTCATAATTTCTGAAAATAAAATACGATCATTCCCTAAAGACTTAACCGATTGTTTTACACCTACTTTGGACGTAATTTCTTAAAAGTAATTAGTATCGATTCAGGTACTAAAATAAAACAGTTAAATTAACAAATTAGAACATTAAAAATTACATTCAGATATTAAATAAAAATAGAAAATAATTTACAATAATTGTATTACTAAAATATCATGTCTAGTTGTTCAAGTCAAGAGAAATATCCACTTAAAAAAGAAAACGTAAAATGAAACAACCCCGAACATGGCATAAATGTGCAAATAAACCAATATTGTGTTAAAAACACAATAAAAAAGAAATGAGGTTCAATATCAAATAACGTTTTAAAATTGGTTTTAGTAGATATACTTGTATATTGTTCATTATAGAACATAAAAGAAAATAAAAAGTAGTTGCTACTATATCCAACCCTACGAATCCAATTCTTAGATCAGCTTATCATTTTTCAAACTAACTTGACTTGTTATCCGTCTTTTCCTGAATTGACCTGATTATTTTGCCGCCTCAGATACTTCTTCGGCCAATATATATCAACCCAAATTTGTGGCTTTATCAAATACTTCTTTGTGTTTTGGAAAAATTCAAACAGCTCATTTATAAACTATAAAAAAAATTTATGTTGTTATTGTTTGTAAGAACGTAAACATATACTACCGTTACTGAACAATAGAGAAAGATGACGTGCCATCCAACCTACCGATTGGCAAAAATTAATAAGATCATGTTTTTTTTTCTTTTTAATATTCATACTAAAATACACATGTTATCAAGTCATAATAACAAAATTTGCATCAACATAGCCGTAACTGGGCCTGTCTATTGGGCTTTTCGATTCGAAACAAGGCATTGAAAACAAATCAACGTAATGGACTAATTGGTAAGTTTTTGGGCCATCTAACGCTCGCGCGTGCTGGTCTGAAAGCCTTCGGTTTACCACTGTTTATGGGCTTTCTTGACTGTTTAGGACTTTAGGGTATTGCATATAGGTCCTTTAAACTTATATTCTTTGAATTATTATATATTCAAAATTCGTGTTTTAAAGAATATGCTATACACAACTTTAGAGAAAGATACATAAGTAGTTTCTTTTTAAAAATTTTGTTTGCTCATTTTTTTAACTTTTTAATCAGTTGGTTTGGTTTTAATATCTCTCAGGTTTAAGTTTAAATCATTGTATGTTTGGGTTATTTAGTCTTAATTTTGTATCATATATGAGGACACAGGTGTAACATTAAATTTATCAAAAAATCTACTAAGTTTGTATAAAATGATTATATTATAATTTCTAAAATTAGTGAGAAATAAAAACAAATGTTTAAACCTAAAACCACAAACCTTTTCTTTCCGTACATCAGGCGACCCTTGCCCATGAGAATCATCAAAACCAGCAACCGAAAAATTCAAGGAAATGCTTGAGTGAACCTTAGTAGTTGAATTGCCGTTTTCGTCGCTCGACATATGGATGACTTGAACCGATCTACGTAATTTTTCAACAAGTTACTATAAACTCAAACATCTTTGAAAACAATTCCATTCTCCGAGTTCTAGCACTATCCGGAGAATATTTACCATCCAAAGGTCCATTGTGGTAAAATATCTGGCCCACTTGAAGCATATTATACCTAGCGAGACTCGAACTCATGATCTTCACTTTGAAATGCCATGAGATATCTTATTTCAAACCAATTGATCTAGGGTTCAACATCAGGATGCTCGACAACCAAAGTTTGAAACTTCAAGATTCCTTGCGGACCCAAATCGAACTTCTAGTGACCCAAATCGAACTCCATTTTCAATCCATTTTCCTTTTGAAATGTAACACTTATGCTTGTTATTGCTCCATTCTCACTTTTTCTTCTTTTAAGATCTAACACTTGCGTTTCTTATTGCTTAGCATTTCGTTAATGCTTATGACAGGTCTGACGAGTAACACCTAAATAACTTTAAACCTTAGGTTTATTTATCTATATTGGACTCTTCAGTTATGCTATAATGTTAAAACTTAAAAGACAAATTTTAAAAAGGAAGGAGTGATCATTACTCTTTCTATTTTCTCTACATGACATATCAACATAACAACATTATATCACCACTTTTTTTTTTTTACTTTTTTCATTTTCTGCATATACCACATCAACAATCTTTTCATTTTTCATATTTTTATTGTTTTGGAGGGGGTAGTTTTATCATTTCCCTAACTTTCTTAGTCTACTTTATTTATTTTTAATTATATTTTAATATAAAATTTTAACTAATATAAAAAAGTAAAGTTTCAATAATTAAAAAATACAAAAAAAAAAATTAAAAATAAAAAATACTTCAACAAAAATAAATTGTCATTCCTAACATTGTGTTTTTCTACGTTTTATTATAGCACCATCTTCATTATCGGTTTGGAATATTCAAAGTGGTCTTATTTATTTGTTTTTGTTGTTCATTCAACGCTTTTTTTGTTTTCACATCAAGCCAATTTCAAATGAATTTTTTTCAAGCTTCTTCTAAAATTTAATGTGAAACGTAATAATGATAATAATAGTAATAATAATATCCATGATTAGTCAACGTCCGAAAAGTATATGGCACCCATCCATCACCACAAATATGTATTCTTGGCTAATATTCACTTTGATCTACTCATGGACCTCCCTTATCATCGCCATCAACCATCACCAATCATTATATCCAAACACAATCGATTCACTTGTTAGTTGTATGCATATGCACTTTAATTATGGAGATAAAAGATCCCGTGATCACTCGTTTTTGTGCCCATAATGTACGGGAGATTGAACTTGATTCTTGATATCCGTCTTCATGAATCTTTGTCGTTATTGTTCATGCCTCTTAACAACTATTTGACAATTAAAAGGTAAAACAAAGTTTCGATGTTGACCGATGATTCCAGTTCGACCTAGTAGATAGATATATGTCTTCTTGTCACCTTAAGTTATGACCACAAATCTCAATGTATGTGTAGCCCACATCTTGTTCTCTTTCAGTTGAACAAACCCATTGAATCTTAACCAAGAGGTCAGTATTTTGGAACATGATAACTTTAGACAATGAGAAATGGGCACCAACACTTGTAAGCATGTGATAAACTGTGAGCCAAAGTGACTTGCATTTTTAGTACTAGACATAACCATAGGGAAACTTGCTATGTTTTTGTAATGTTTGGTTTACTTGGTGTATGACGACCCATTCGTTATCAAGATAATATTTTTACTTGTACGCATGATTCTTGGTGGATGTTTTACGCGTTATAAAAACACCTCCTAATTCTCTCTCTCTTTCTTTTTGTAAATTAAGTGTATATTGACATAAAGATTATGCATGGCATGGGTCGTCGCGCTCTACCAGAAGATATATAAACACAAGTGGTAACATATGTTTTTGTTTTCTGAATTGTTTGATCATGAAACATCAAGTTGAATAGTGTTTTGGTGTGTGGCAAAGGAAACAAACAGAACAAATCTAGATCTCAGTTAAGATTTTAGGAGGCAAAAACTGCAACCCACTCCTGCTATCTGCAGAAACACAACTCACCTTGCATCTATTTTAAATTCTCTCAACTTGCAAAAGCTGACCCCAAAGTGCAATAAGCCAACAACTAATTAATCACAGGTTCAAGGGTCATATAAAAGATTTCAAAAGGTTAAACACTAAAAAAATAATAATAATAATAATAAGGTGTTTAATAAAGAAGTTTTTTAGTTCTAATTATCAAGATTTGGATCTAATTAGACACAATCATTGGTGGAGAGTTTAAGATTAAGATTCAAACATGAACAATTAATAAGTAGCGGTTTAAGATTTGGCCCATGGTTTTACACTCCTTAAAAAACACCAACTTGAAAACTTTAGAGATAATTAAACACATGTTTTTGCTGGATTAGTGTCAGCTCTAACATGGGTTTAGCCGATAAGAATTCTAGCGAATTATTAAATAATAATTAAATAAATGAAGTCATTCATGGAAGCTTTCAATTGTCTATTATCTAAAGAACATTACAGCTAATAAATCAAGCATCAGTGAATGCCATTGGTCAAGAACCACCGTGGAAACTGTTGCATTAGTTGACAACCAGTGGATTATTATTATTATTATTATTTTTTTTTGAACGGCAAATTTTATCCTGCTCCTACTCCTAAACTACTCTTAATTACACCATGTCTGGGTTTGAACCCAGGACCTTTAATAAATTTTAGTGGATTATAGTTTTAAATTTTAATCTTCAAGCAAGTGTTGTTGAAACCCCCTACATTCTTGTAAACTCTTTAATAAAATTAAAGGGGCAAATAATACCTAACTTTCAAGGTAAGTAATAACGTCGTGTTTGAAAATTTTAAGTGGATAAGTACGGAATCATCAATACTCTTTGATAATAGGTTTGGGTTAATAGTTAAAACAAGTTTAAGTTAGGGCTTGGTTGATTAAAATTTTTTTTTATTATTATAAGGGTAGTGCTATATTAAAAATGATATTTAACCTAAAAACAATTTCATATACCTACCTTTAAACTTATAAAATTACATATTTTGTTAAATCATGTTTAAAAAGCATTATATTTATGCATTGAAAACTTATGTTTTGAGAAAATATATCACATATTTTCCAATCATAAATTACATATTTCTCCAATCTAAAACCTAAGTTACATTTTTGCCCTTCCTAAAACATATATAATATTTTTATCCATTTTATTAAAATCAACCTACTAAATGGTTATTTTATCTTGTTTTTACTAAGAGATTTATATATATTGATGTTTTATTATTATAATTATTTAAAATTTTTGACAATAATATTTTGTATTTGGAGATATAACTTTAATGATCGGTTATTGTTGTTTTCAAATACAGTTTTAAGCGAGATGTAATTTTATTGTTTCTATTTATATAGAATAGTGAATCTTGAGAAAATATGTAATTGATAATTTTAGAAAGTGAAATGTGTACACAAAAATGTTATTCCATCGTTATATTTTTTTAGAATTAATCATTTTAGAAAAATACAATACTATTCAGAAAAACAAAATAATTAACAAAAAAACACAATGAACTGTATTAAGAACATAATGACAAACAGAATTCATATTAATTTATATAAAAATTATTATCTTTTTATGTAGCAATATTGTCCTTTTTTAAGATAAAAATTGCTTATTTTAATGATTAAATTTTTATAAAAAAAAAAGTGTTAAATAAAAGTTGAGAGAGGGCATACCCCTTTGACACTAGCATTGCTGTTGATTGCATTTTATATATTTACTTATTATAAAGCTTGTATTGTTTTAGTAACAATATGCTTTTTAAATTGTTATGAGCTTATATATATCAGATATATTATTGTTAATCATTTTAGTGTTAACAAGTCATTTTAACTTGTTAGATTTGCTTATGAATAATCCGGAATCATAATAAACATTGATATAAGTTAAGAAGCAAGGAGTGTAAGTTCAATCAAGACAACTCTGATTTTTGGCACCGATGATTTCCGGAGGTCATGGGGACATTGCCCCTTTGGCGGGTTCTCAATGGAGGTTGTCCCATTGAGGGGGTCCATGGGCAAAGCTCGTGACCGAGTGAAAATTCTATTAACATGTTAAAAAGTCTTTGAAATTTTCCTATAATTTGCTTGGTTAATTGGTTTATTAGTGAGTATCTATTGAAAATGACCGTAGTAGAAACTAGACTAATCTTTATGTAACTATAAGCAACCAATTAGGTTTACAAAGAAATATTAAAAATCAATCACTTATCTAATTTAGCACCTTTACTATAACAACTCTTAATTCACTCTTATTACATGTGTTTTACAAGATTTGAACACTCAATCTTTTACGGAGTGTATTTTACATGATAGATCTCAACTAAAAAATTAAAGAATAACAACAAATAATTAAATTAGTTAGTGCTCGTGTGTATATTTATTAATGACAAAATTGTTTTAAGCACCGACGATAAAAACCCATCTCCAAGATAAGAGGATGGATTATTGAGCTCTGATTTGATGTTACCGGACGTTTGAACCCATTTATTTGTTACAAATAATTGAATCATTTAATGATAAAAAGCCAAACAAACCGTACCTAATCAATCTTCCCACAAGGTGATGCCACCCGCACATGGACCTTAATTAAACTATCTCCTTCATTGCTTGTTTGGCCTATATATATATATACACCCTCGATCAATACCCATGTCAAATCATATACTTAAGTTATAATAATCTTTTATTTTCAGTTTCAAAAGCCTTCTACTTCTGCAAGAACTTCAACTCATAAGTTCAAGATTTCCTACAAGTTCTAAAGAAAGATGGCTTATTGGTTAACTGAAAATGCCACTGAAGCATACCTCAAATCCATGAAAATGGTAGGTTCATCAATCATCACCAATCTTTGAATGTTTTTTACCATTATCTTCATGAATGTTGATAGTTGTACTTATGTTTTTATAAACTTGATCATGCAGGGTAAGATGGGTAATGAACCAGATGTAGCAGAGTTCATTTCTGCCATTGCAGCCGGAAACAATGCTCAGCTCATGGTGGTTGTAGGTGCCGCCACCGCCAGGTCCACCACCCTCGGCCTTGTGGCGGCAGCTGAGCAAACCGGTGGACATGTGGTTAGCATCTTTAAAGGAACAGAAGAGTTGCACTCCTCCAAACAAGCCTTAGGGTCAGATGCCAGCCGAGTTGACTTGATTGTTGGGAACGCGCAAACTTTGTTGTTAAACAATTACAGAAATGCTGATCTTGTGGTTATTGATTGTAATCTTGAACATCATGAGCAGATTTTGGGCGCCATACAAGGAAATGGGCGTGAAAAGAGTACGATTGTATTGGGGTATAACGCGCATTGGAAAGATTCGTGGCGGTGGAGTAGATCAAATAGTCATTTGTTGCCTATCGGAGAAGGGTTGTTGCTGATGAGAATAGCCGGAAAAGCTGCAAATGGTGGTGGTGTTAAGCATACCCACGGTGGCAGCCATGGTGGGAGTAAAAAGAGTCATTGGATTGTTAAAGTAGATAACTGCACAGGTGAAGAGCATGTTTTTAGAGTAAAATCACCAGGCAGGAGAGTTGTGAAAACTTGAACTACTGGCTTTCTGTCTTGTTACATTGACTCTTGAGTTTTGAAAGGTTAGATCTTTTAGGGATTAGTTGATTCTTAAATGTATATACAACAGCTAATGATCCAAATATGCAATTGTCTTTCTGGATTTAAATTTGTTAACAAAAAGGAATGTAATTTTTATGTCTTTTTATAGTCAGAATTCAATTGGTAGGATTTAGAGTCTAAATTAAATTGTCTAGCTTGAGCTGGTCTGAGATTAAACACTGCTTGAGTTTGAACTCATTTATTATTAGATGAACTTTTAACTATTATATTATTAGGTAAATACGATAGGATGCAAGTTTTGATGTATATAAATGAAGTTGCACATAAAATAATAGGCTTGCATGAATTGCAAGCCTAATCAAGCTTAACATGTGAAGCATGTGCTCGTTTATTAAATTATAGCTTGAGCTCATTTAAACTCAGCTCGAGTTTAAATTATAACATGTTAAGCATGTGCTCGTTTTTTTCAGAATTAATCAAGCTTAACATGTGAAGCATGGAGTTTTTTACATATTGGTCTGACTTGTTGACACCATTACACCACTAGTTAGACAAACAGTTTCAGAATACCTCTCAGGTAGTTTGCACCTGAAAATTACATAGTTGAACCTTCACTGAGATTGTTCAAATTGCAAGTTTTGACTGGTATATACAAGCAACAGTAGGAATTCAAAACTCATCTTAAATTAAAAACTAAACTTTCAAAAACTACAATAAACTTCTAACAGTTCCACTAAAAGTGACAAGTTAGTAAAGCAGGACATCTATTTCCTTACAAATACTTTCTAAAAGCCATTAACCATGAAGAAACAAAGCGGTTAAAAAACTAAAAAACAGTTAGCATAATGGGTTACAGAGTTCTTGTACAACTTCTTCAATAGATGGCCTCTGATCAGGAGTTTCATGGGTGCACATCAGTGCAATTTTTGCAAACTTTGCAGCTTCTAGCTCACAGAATTTTCCATGGAGATTCGGGTCAATAAAGTCAATGAAAGTGCACGATTCAGCTGCAAACCGGGCTGCACTAGCAAATTTCCTTTTACCAGAAATTATCTGAAAAACAAGAACCCCGAATGCATAAATATCACTTTTTTGGGTGAAGCGGCCTGTGGTGGCATACTCGGGTGCTAGATAGCCCATGGCAGCACTGGCTTTAAGTGATGAGAAAACAGTGTCTTTTGTAAGAAGCTGATGCAGGCCCGAATCAGAGAGTAATGGTTTGAACCTCTGATCTAGTAGCACATTTTTTACTGATATGTTTTGATGAACCAGAGCTGGTTTGTTCAGTTTGCTCCCATGTAAATACTCAATACCTGCCCAGGTTAATCAGAACATGTCAGTCTAGCAGTTGAAAGAAAAAAATAACCGACTGTTAAAGTTGCCCAAAACAGTCAAACAGCTAAAGCTTTAAATACTTGGCTAAAAATGAAATGGGCTAAAAAGATCAAAAGTCACCCAAATCAAACTCAAATACTTACAATTTACAAATTACAATTGCCCAACTCGACTAGACCCGTCTTGACCACTTACCCAACTAGTTCAACCCATTGTGAAATGGGTCAAATTGTTAACTTTAAAACTGGATAAAAATGAAAGAGGGGGAAAAGGTCAAAATTCATGAAAGTGCTTTCAAGTCACAACTACGAATTCACAAGGTTAAATTAAAATTTTAACAGTACAATTGTATGATCATTACTAGAATTAAGAAAAAACAAAACAAAAAAGAAGTTGACACATTAATCCGACCCAAACCCATTTCAACGATTTACACAACTAGCGTGACCCGCCCACTTTTCCCCCTCTAATCATGAAAAAGGAGGTTAGTTTTGAAAGTTTGAGGTCAAAATATATACTTTATAGATGGAAATTTGATGTTTGGAGCTATTATCAACCATAATTTATCAATGTTCCTTAGGAAAATATGTTCTCACCTTTTGCAATACCGTTGATGATGGACGCCCGAGTAGACCAATCAAGAACATGATCGCCATCCTTCATGTCAAGATATCGTAACAGGTTTCCATTAGGTACAAAATCATAAATAAGAAAACACTCGCCGCGTCCTTTTGAACAACAAAAACCTCTTAATCTTACTAGATTCTCATGTCTCAAAGATGTTAAGACATTCAAACCCTTTAAAAACTCTGCTTCTTCAGACTTGCAGCTACTCTTTATGATACTTTTTATAGCAACAACGGTTCCATCTCTCAACATTCCTTTATGAATAGCTGAAAAAACACTTTTTCCTAATAAATTACCAGGAGCAAAGTATTGTGTAGCTGACTCAATCTCTTCCAAATTAAACCTAAAACTCCTTATTATATCTTGAGAAACCCCACCAAATCGACGACCCTCGGCTAATGGGTCCCACCCATTTGGATACTCAAGGTTGATTAGAGGAGAACCGTTTTTCCTGCAAACTTCCTTTGACTTTAACTGGGCAACAGATTCGTTAGAGGAGTCAAACCTGCTTCCAGATTTACGAACTCTATTTAGGTAATGTGAAACTGCTAAGAATACTATGACTGATAATCCCACTATTGCTACAACTACTCCAACAATAATGGAAGCTTGTGGAGTTTTCGAAGAATTTGAGCAATGGGTATCACTACAGTTAAGCTTTAAATCGGCTGTTTCTGGAAAGTTTTTTGTTGGTATGCCGTCTGGATTCAACTTATCTAAAGGACTGCAAGCTCTCAAGGTTGCAAATTCAACTCCACATAATCCCAAATTATTTCCATATTGAAATCCTTCAGCTAATCTCTTCAAACCTTATATTCAAAAATGAAAATACACATTGATTAGGTATGACAACAAAAAAAAGTTTGCATTTTGAGGTTGATACCAATTACTTCTAAAAGAACCCAATCAATATAGTTTAGCTACCAATATCTGCTACAATCTTTTGTGGTGATTCCCAATTCTATTTCTACTAAACACAAGCTTTAGAGGTGTTTGAGCATGCTTTTTGAAAGTCTGTATGACTGAATCTGAGTATATTGGCTATTTGGCTCTGACTAATCAGAATATCTTAAATTAATGCAATAATAAGTCTAAATGCACATCAAAACACCCTTTAGACTGTTTTAAAGTATAAAATGATGTTGTTTGACAGCAAAGATTCAATCTTTGCATTTGGAACAAAGAAGATATATGATGAGAGGCAATAATGAAGCACATAACCATGAATGATAGCAATACCTAGAGGCACATTGCCGGAGAGAGTATTATTTCGCACATCTAAAACTCGAAGCATAGGGGCATCAGCCAATCTTGTAGGGATAGAACCAAAAAGACGATTAAAACTTAAATCCAGCCTCTTTAATAGCTCCAAATCCCCAAGACTTGCAGGTAATGCACCGCTAAGGTGATTAGATTGCAGAGATAGAACACTAAGCTTCTTCATGGATCCAAGTTGAGTCGGTATGCTCCCACTTAATTGGTTGTAGCAGAGCTGCAATACTGCATAAGAATTAACAAATTTGACTCAGAAACAGTACCACAAGTCACAACAAGTTTGAAAACATAAAATACCTCTAAAAGACTCTAACTTGACACTTACTATACCAAAATCATGGAGGATACCAAAAAAACAAACAAATTAATTAAGAGATTAAGTATAACATACTCCAAAAAACAAGTCAACACTCAGCAGCATGCAAACAGAAAACTGATTCGATTTCAAGATTCATTTTCTTGAAGTGCTAATTATATATTAAAGATTCAGTAAAGATATACATTACCTTGTAAGTTCTCCATGTTACCAATTTCAGCCGGGATGATGCCGGAGAGATTGTTAACATTGAGATACAAATCAATGAGCTCCGTTAAGTTAGCAATCTCCTTAGGAATCCCACCGGACAATGAGTTATAATGCAGATAGAGACCAGTTAACTGCTTGAGCTCTGCAAACGCCGGTGAGAGCTTGCCGGAGAGACCTTTACCCTGTAAAGAGATATTAGCCACCTGACCCTTGTCATTACACACAACACCATCGAAGGAACCATCACATTGGTTGCCTACAACAGTCCATGAGCCCAAATATGCGTTGTCTGGATCTAGACTTGCTTTGATGTCCATTAGAGCTCTCAGCTCCGCATTTCCACAAACAGTTGGTGTGCAAAACGTGGTGAGCAGAAGAGGGAGCAACAACAGAAACGATGAAACACCCATGTTTTTTCTTAACTCTCTGAAACGATTCCTCAAGTTTTGAGATCAAAATGTTGGAATATCGACGATTTTGTTCTTTGTTTCTCTCTCTCCTCGAAGTGTGGTTTAAGCACGAGCTACTGGCTTATTTGGAATTTTCTTTTTGAATATCTTTCTCTCTCTCTCTCACACACACACAGTTACACACACATACCAACACACTCTTTATCGCTCTCTGCAACTCTTGGTGGATGAAGATGTAGGAGATGATGGTGCAGTGGGCTTACGGAAGACCAGCTGGCAGGTCAATATTATTTAAGGGGAGTTAATTGGAGAGGGAGTTTAAATCCTGACCGTCGGATCGTATGTCTTTGATGAGGGAGTATATGGTTGCAACCCATCACGGGTGTATGGTAGCCCGGCCGTTCAGGGTGGACAACGACATTTGATAGTGATTGGACTGTAAAGAGTGCGAAGAAAATGAAAAAGAGTAGTAAAAGGAAAAGACAAGGAATATTATTTTAAAGTTATGTCTCTGTGTATTTTCTACAAGAAAATCAAGTAGTATTTTTGTTTTATGATTAATTTGATCATTGATAGATCACTTACTCATTTGATTGCTTGAATAAACAATCTTAAGACACCAGAAAGATTCGAATTAATTCCATTAGTCTTGAATTTGAGACACACTCATGAAAAAACACACGACCCAAAATCTCATTTATTTAAATAAAATGTTGGAGTACTTCACCTCAAACATTTGCCCTAAGAATTGTTAGTCTAATATACAATTTTAATAAATCTTTATTTACATTAAGTATGCTAAGCGGTGGAAACTCACACATTTTGATGGATGCCGAATCTTGTAAGTTTTAATTTAGACGATTTGTAAATTACTCTTTTATTCTATGAAAAATTCACTTTGAAACGTTGATTATAAATAAAAATGACGCACTTTTAACTTATATAATACGTGACTTTATAGTATCATATTTTTTCACTACCATCATAAGAACAAACCCATGAAATGCTTGACCTTCGTATGTTTATTCCATTAAAGCAAGAAAACTTGCATTTAGAAACATAATAATATACTTTTCTACCGAAACTTAATTTACTTATGTTAACTAATATCACAAACCCGCATGATATTAGTTACGAACGTTAAGTAGTTGATAAGACGGAATAAATCATTTACCATTAAGATATATGTTTTTGCACAAACAAAAGTAATAATTCGTATACCTAAAAAAATTTCATTTCATGATTCCCCATGTGTTATTATTAGAGCATTCACAATGTATTCATCAACTTTATTTTTATCATTAAAATTTAAAAGAATGATTAAAAACATCTATCATCAAATTATTAAAGGCTTGTAATAGTAATCCATCAAACTCACAAAAAAGCATTATCAAAAAAAAATTCACCACTACATAAAAACCCCATTTAATCAAGTTTACACTTGAACCTTAAAAATTTTAAGCTCAAAACATTATTCTCTTATTATCGAGAAAAAAGACTACATAGGTTCATTTCAAATATATAAAAGTAAATAAGAAATCAAATCAAAATTTTGACCATCATCGAATATGTTTTAACAATAAAAATTATTTAACTTACCCTATTAAATGTGATGCTATTTCATGTCTCAAACAAATGCATTAAATCCATTGACGTCCCACTAACATTTATGATATTTTAAACTTGTATGCTTCATACATTTCATTTCATTTCATACATTTAAAGAAAGATAATATAAATAAGCAACGTCATCAACAACCGTTGTCTTTCAATCTTCCTTTGAGCAAGAGATTGAAACACCAACTCTTTCTAAACCTCCAAATCACCCACCATATATGTAGAGAAAATAATACCCTCTTTACACGCAGTTTTCATCTTCACCATTCGGTAATGTAAATCTCGTGACTTCTTTTGATACTGAGATACCACCAATCTCGATCAATGATGGACAGTGGTCCTTTGTCTTACAGCAGTTATATGAATTTCGTTGTGACATGTGCGTAGGTGGTTACCACCCTACCCTTTCGTTTTTTGTTCACTTCCATTTTCCCCTCAATTTCTTTTTTTTTTTGAGCAATAAAATTGTTAAAATTTTATATACTGTCTTTAAAATACACTTACTATGATAAAATAATAAATGTATCGTAAATGTGTGTTTCTCATGTTATATAGATTTAGAAGTATGATTAAAAGATATATCTGAGTTACTTGTTTTTTTTTTTAAAAAAAAGAGTAAAATTAATTATTCAAAAAAGTAAGCACATAAGTATGATAATGTGAAAGAATCAAGAATACGTTAAAGACTATTTGATAGTTTTCTTCATTCGACAATAGTTAATAGTTTGTTGTTTGTTAACAGTTAAAAAGTAACCTTAAGTCTGAATATGATTAAGATGCAACCATTAAAATGTTATACATTAACTATTCAGACTTAAAACAATCTCTTAATCATTAAGACTATAAACCATTATAAAAATAGTTTTTAATGACAATTAATAAGTTATCAAACAATCCTTTAATATTAGCCATAAGAATAATTAGCTCTACTCTTATGTTGTGGCTATGACTCTCTAACGATCACCTTGATCCAAGAGACATAAACTAGAAAACCACAAGCACCGTCATTATTCACAAAACGCCCCTTACGCGTGTGCGTAATGTACAACAAACAAACGTACATTTATAATCTCACTTATATTTTAGCATAACAAAAGTTGAGTATACTATGTAAGTGAATATGTGAACTAATGTTTTACAATATGAGAACCATACAAGGTTAGTTGATATGTAAGTTTAACTTTATCTAACCAATAATAAACGGCCAATATATATCAGCATATTTAGGCAGGATTGAATTTGTTCTATTCGTAACAATCCATTTCAACTATCAAAAATCAGGACATATTATACCCGTATAAATCAATATCCACCACAGAGAACCCATAAAAGGTGCATCCTTCAATTATTTAGATGAAAAATATTTTTAGACAAAATTCATTATTTTAAAATGCTAGTGGTGTTGTCAGAAGCCTTCTGACAATCGTACTGCCACTATAATGTTGACCTCAGTACTCCAACTTACAGGCTTGACCAACATACACCCTTCGTTTTTTTTTGACTTTACATACATGCCACCATATTTTTATCTTATCTTACAAATACACATATATACCAAAAAAATAGAACTCCATTAGAGATCTACATATAGTATGACATTCTTTTTACCACATCAATAGAAACAGAGTCGGTCATAAGGATTTTAGTGCTCAGGACGAACCCGAAAAAAAATACCTTTTGGCCCTAACGAATTGAATTATATAAACTAATTTTTTTAATAAAAACAAACGTTTAGAAATAAACATAACAAAATCAATGTTTTACAATGACATAGCGTAATTGTTCACCAATAACTCATTAGGTTCGGGTATTACAATAAATATAACAAAATCATTTATTTTTTGGCTGCTCAATTAATCATCTAAATAATTAAACAAGTAATAATAAATCATGACAAATAAGATTTAAATATTTTATTTTTTAAAAAGAGGCTTTAATTGAGTAATTAGGTTAATAAAATGAGCCTAAAAAATTAAATTGGGTTTAAAATATAATTGGGTTAATTTTTATGATTGAATTATAGTTTATAACTATTTTTTATAAAATATATATATAATATAAAAAACAATTTTAAAAAATTTTATAACCCCTGAGCAAGTGGGCCCTAGACGAACGTACATCTCACCCCTCCACAGGGCCAAGGCCAGGGCCTGGGCCTGCCATGAATGGAAAATACGAGATTCATTTTGGAAGTTTTAGAGCGAAAAACTGTAATATGTCATTTTTTATAATACTAACTTTTACATGTAGATGAGATGCACCCCTTAATTACTAATAATATTATTTTAATATTTTTAATATTTAATAACTTAAGAAAGAAATCTATATATTAAGGTTATTTCTAAATAAATTGATATTTTTAAAAAGTCAATTTTTTTAAAACAAAAAATAATCAAATTTGGGAGTTGTAATAAGAAAATTTTTAAAAATGACATTTTTATACGGTTTGTTTTAAAACAAAATATTTATTTAAAAAAAAGTTGTAAAAACAAAATGTTAAAAAGTTAATATCACTGTGTTTATTCTTTCAGTCATATCATATCTTATAATATCATTTTATAATTAATAAATTTATTATATTAATATTTTATTTATTCAACCTGTGTAATACACGGGTTTACTAAAGCTAGTAAATTATATATTTAGAGAATCAACAAAAATTAGCCTTACCATAGCGACCAATTTTCTAATTAACTCAAATTTTATATATAATAACAAATTAAGTTAAAATATTAAAAGTAAATAAAAATTATAAATTAAAAAAAAAACTAAATTTCATTAAAATTAACTAAAAGATTACAAAAACCTACATTTCATTAAAATAAAAAAAAATAAAAAAAGTTACTCTCAGTCTTAATTAAAAGTATCAAATATACCGATCGATAGTAAATTTATATTTCATAGGACTCCTTATATTATAAAACTAGTATATTAAATCATATATTACACGAGTTAAATAAATTAAATTTTAAATAGTTTTAATAAAAAATTAAAAATTATAAAATGATATTTTTTTAACATATGATTGACTTACGTATAAGCAAGCACTTCAAGTAAACAACTATAAGAACATTTTAACTTACCGTTGTAAAAGATTGTGTTTTTTAGTTGGTTTTTAAATATTTTATTTTTTTTAATTTCATTAAAGAAAAAGAGTCATCCTTATAAGACTTAGAAAAATACAGTACTAAAATTGTTCATTTTTTAAACAAGATTTTTGTTCAAGAAAATTTATGTATCTTATATATTTTTTTAAAGTGAGTTTTTTAATAAAAAAATCTAGTTTCGAATTCTTACAATATCTATTATCATTTATTAGGACAAAAATGCATGAAAATGAGAATGAGAAACCCTAATATGCTGACGCGTGAAATCTCAAAATATTTTCTTATTATAGATAATAGATAATAGATTTATATCTCAATATATAAAAATAATATATGTTGCAATATACTTAATTTTTGTCAACTAGAAGTTTATGAGTTTATCTACAAAACATACATTTTCAACTTTCACTTTTCCCCATTACTTATATCCATTAATCCACATCTATCCTTTTATTACACTTGTGTATTAAGTAAATAATTATCTATCAGGTTTTGTATGTTTTTAAACTTTTTTTTTTTTTTTTTTTTTTTTGATATTTCTTGAATAGAATAAGAAATAGGGAGAAGATCGAAATAAAAACCGTCTACAGTCGAGGAATTGGAGATACCAAAGGCATACGATTCCAATGCTTAGAAAAGCAACTCATTTGCATGCTTCCTTGCCTTCAAGACACACATGTCCTTCCAAAGTCTCTTTTTTATTTCTCTACACCCCAAAAGTAAATATTTTCTTTTTCATTTCTTTCAAAGTTTCAATACAAAACAAAATTCAAAATACAGCTTTATATAACATAAAAATAAAGGATTGATTTAATGAATGGCACGCCTGTTGTCTTGGTTTTCCCTGAATAAAAAAGGATTTGTCATTACATTTGGGATTTATCTCCAAAGGTCCGATCCGATGGATGGTTAAGTCTAATTCGACACCTTAACAATCTACTATGGAATTGGCTTGTAATTTGACATATGAGGAGTTTTGATGTGGATCCATTGAACGAGGTAAGGTAGGTGTAAAGAGGAGGTGGAATTTGATGAAATCAGTGATAAGAAACAACCTGTTTGAGCTGTTGGTGATTCTAGTAGGAGATCTGATAGGAGAAATACTCGAGACACTCATAAAGTTGTTAAAGATAGAAAGTTGTAGTAGGAAACTAATTATGTAATTATTAAAAGTTTTAGATTGAACTATGTGAGTTGATATGACATAGAGAAATAAGACTAAAATTCACTTTAATTTAAAAAACCAAACTCTTTTATACAATATAATACAATAGTTGATATCAATTAGTAAAGCAATACACGAATATAATAGTTCGAAAGCTATTTATCGAATCTGTATGTGCTTTACACGTGAATCGATATTGTAAGATTAAAAACTTACTCCCATAAAAAAGAGAGGTTTTGTTGTGAATTGTTTAAAGATTGTTGCTTTTTAAACATAGTTTAACAACTAAACATGAATTTGTCTTTATTGACATGTTTGTGAATAATAATTTGATAATAATGTGTGCTTTTTAGATTTTAGGATAACATTACAATGAGTTAATATCATTATAGAATCATTTCTTATTTTAAAAACTAACAGAATAATTGATTTACATAAATATAAATTAAGTTTGGTGATAAATGAGTTGTTTCACATATATGGGTATATCAAACATAAATAATGAATTTTGTAAAAGAACTAAATATCACCGGATCTAACTTACATTTATGTAAATCAATAGTTCATAATTTACATTTATATAAATCAATTGTTCTTTTGGTTCATAAATAAAACATGATTCTGTAATGATCATGACGCACATTACAATAATTATTTTGGTTTCTTTTAAATTAAACAATCAAAAAGCTAAAATAAAATTTATCTACTCAAATAAAAGGGTAATTAGGACTTAGGAGAGACATGTGGTAACACCACATATTTTCTCACTAAATTTTTTCGGCTCCTCTTTTCTATTAAATAGTTTCATCAATTACTAATGATATAATTTATTTTTTTTAGATTAAAATAGTCTTTTATTAATTATAAAACAATGTAATAAGATATGATATGATTGAAATTACGTATGAGTAAACACTATAAATAATAAAACAATGATATCAACTTTTGAAACTTTTTTTTGTATTTTCTAAAAAATAAATTAAACATTTTGTTTCAAAACAAGCCTTTAAAAAAATAAAATTTTCATAAATTTTTATACTATAACTTCCAATTTAACTATTTTTTATTTATAAAATTTTACTTTTTAAAATACAAATTTTAAAGTATCTCGTATTTTAAAGAAAAATTGATGTTTTAGAAACATTTGTTTTTGTAAAAAATTATTTCTTTTAAAATAACATTAATAAAAGCATCTATTTCTTAATTTATTACAAAATTATTTTTAATCTGAAAAATTAAATAATATTATTAGTAATTAATGTAGTTATTTAATAGAAGAGAGAAACGTAAAAAATTTGATAATGAATTAATGTGATATAAATACTTGTCACCTTTAGTTATTTTTTTATAAGAGTAAGAATATAGGTTGACATTAATTACTATTTTTTCTATAGTTTTATTAGTTTAAATAAACTTTATACCAAAAATAAGTAAGAAAAATGGTCGAGAAGATTTTGTCGTCACATTTTACATATCGTCAACGAAAATATAGAATATATTCACAAAGTCGCTAACTTTTGAAACCTAATCTTGTGAATCAAAAGTTAGAAATGATAACATAAAAGTTCTGTTTTAGCACATAAAAAGTTTCACATGGACCTCTATCGCCTATGCCTTTCGCTATTTTATAGTGGCACCACTTATCTTTGCTTTTCTATCGTAAAAAATAATATTGCTTTTTTTAAGATTTAACATTTGGATTATGTATTTATGTTTCTATTGCACTAAAATACTATGCACTTTTATTTTTGTATTTATTCAACTACAAAATCTTTCGTTTGATATTAATATTATGCATATATACTTTTTCGAATGGTTAGATATAACTCAACACCTAAGCCACATCTTTCACATATTATCTGAGATTTAAACCCGAATATGTCTTAATCATTTGAGATAGCTGTTCATGGCTTTAAAACATATAAATACCACTAAGGTTACTAATACGTGTGATTATTGAACATCCTTTTCGATTTACTCTTATGCAATCTTTTGAAACATTTTCAATCTTTTTAAATGTGATGAAAGAAACACATGTGAGTTTCTTAACCCACATGTTGAAAGGAAGAGTAACGCTCAGACTAGTTGACATTTTGGTCTTTAGATGGATACAAGGGAAACACGCATGTGTGGATCTAAAATGAGTATCCCTTCTTGTGGACTTGGAGATTAGTTTTTCTTAACGTGCCATGTTGCATTAAAAGATGCTTTCTGTAAAACGACCTAGCACGAGAAAGCGTGCTTTGACAATCAATACATGTTTATATCATTTGCAATTGATATATTTGTTTTCTTTGTGCGTGGGGTCAAGGAACTACTTATTCGGATAAAAAAAATTTAATCATTTTTTTTCTGTTTCGATGTAAAAATCGAATCTAAATTAAAATATATGTAATTGTGCTAAAAATGTTATTTGAAATACGGAATTATCAATGAAGAATCCTTAATGTTGATTGTATAGGAGCAACAATTTCACTTTTTTCTTGGCTAAACTTTTCGTGCTCTTCATTTATATACGAAAATGGCAGTTAAAAAGACAAGACACTATGAAAGTTAGATTTGTTGTTTAATATGTTCGAATTAACCCTACTCATAGATTTATATACATATTCAAACCAGCCACAATGTGAACCTTAGCTATAACAGTGCACCATCATCAAACTCATAATAACCAAATGACTTGTAGTCTGATAAAATTAACTATTGTTATAAAAATAAAACCAAACTCATAATAAAGCCTCTTTATTTCAACAAGTTTCTTTCAAATAATATCATGTAGCATATTTTAAGTTATGCAGCTTGTAGGGACACAAATCTTTGAAAAAGATAAGGAAGTTACTTAAGTTTATTTTTTCAAAATAATTAAATACATATTATTGTTAATTTGTTTAAGCTTTCACTGACCGTATATTATGTATTTATGCTTATATAACAAAAAATTTTCATAATATAAATTAAATGTTCACAGAATAGAGATAAGTTATACATAGTAGTCCCACACTTGGCATCTTTGTAATGAAAAGGAATTTTGAAAGTTTTATAAAGCCGGTTAAGCATTTAGTGGGCATCACAAGAACACAAAAGACACCACTGAAAAAGTAGCCTAGATCCTCCTTTCCTCTTTTTTGTTTTTATTCAATAAATTAAATGATCATAAATATTATTTAAAGTTATTACAAATTTTAAAGTATTAAAATTTATGATTGTTAAAAGATATATTTTAAAATCTGAAATTTTAATTATTTTTAGATGAGTTTAAAATGAATTTTTTTGGTCTAAAGAATGCTAACAAGTATGGATGTCAATTATGTTGGGTTGCGTTTACGGATTGAACTGTTCACCTAAATACAACTAATATTTTTATTCATATAAAAAACATAAATACCAACCCATACGCATTTAAAACCTATAACCAAAACACGACCCATTTATCTTGTTTATCCAAACGTGTCAAACTGTTTGGTGAGTTAACGTATAACAATCAAGTTGTAAACATGTTAATTGAGTTTGTTGTAAATAATAAAATTTAAAACTTTAAATTGGTCGACTTGTTTGACTAGATAGGTTAACCATATCAACTCGGATATGACCCGTTTAATTGAAAACGTCAACCTTGAACTCCCTAAGGCCTTTAACCAATAACCACTTAGATCAAAATGGACTTGCCCGATTTTTCTGGGGGAACTTATAATTTCAATGTTTATGATATCACCATCGGGCTTCGGCCCGTCGTGATCCTATTCGTTATTGGGCTATCGAAATTTCTAAATGGGCCAAAAGTTTTAGCCCTAATCAGACTTCAATGATCAATCTAGCATTCTAACCACAACTCAGTGGCAATCACGTTTAACGACTTGAGTAACAATAGATCCCGAAGAAGAAATCAGACAGAAATCGAACAAACAATTTCCGAAAAACAAGTTAAACGACAACAATGGTGAAAGATCTGAGCGACGATCAAGTTTCTTCAATGAAAGAAGCCTTCACGCTGTTCGACACCGACGGCGACGGCAAGATTGCTCCATCGGAGCTCGGAATCCTCATGCGTTCACTCGGCGGAAACCCTACGCAAGCTCAACTAAAGACTATAAACGCCGAAGAGAAGCTCAATTCTCCCTTCGATTTCAACCGATTCCTTGACCTGATGTCGAAGCACCTCAAACCGGAGCCCTTCGATCGCCAGCTTCGTGACGCGTTCAAGGTTATCGACAAGGACGGTACTGGATACGTCGTCGTTGCGGATCTCAAGCATATACTGACGAGTATTGGGGAAAAACTTGAGCCTGCGGAGTTTGATGAGTGGATCCGAGAGGTCGATGTTGGATCCGATGGAAAGATCAAGTATGAGGACTTCATTGCTAGGATGGTTGCTAAGTGATTTGTAAGTGCTTTCTTCTTTTCGTTAATAGTTTTAGCTTTCTGAATACTGTGTGTAGTAGATGTTTCTTTCAGTTTGTTCAATGTTTAGTGCCCTAATTATCATTCAGTGCTTGATGTTGTTAATACATAAGAAATTTCATGATTGAGGCAAAAACAGTTATACATACTTGCATACGTATACATTATACATGTGTGTATTGAGCTGCTATGTCTCCCTGTAATGCTTTGTAAAGGATACATGATCTAACTAAGATGTAATGTAACACCTTTGTTGAATGTATACATATCAGAATTAATGGGGAATGTTGAAAATTTGTGTTTTGATTTCTAAGGATCTCTCATATTTACTTTCTTTTCCTATTGGTATACATAATGGGCAAGGTTGTCATATTACAAATGTGTTATACTGGTGTGTCAAGTTGTGTAGAGTATATCTGGAAAGCTTTGCAATTTGCAAAGATGGTTGATGTAGTATGATGCATTTTATAATAAGAACGCGCCACTTTATTCTGTTAATGATTTGTGGAACTCAAGATTCCTCACTAAACTTATTCCTATTCAATTAATCATTCCCTTAGTTAAGTTATTCCTCTGTTTATGTTTCATTTACATATGTTAAATCTAACATATAAGAAGAGTCCAGACCACTCTGCTGATAGACACATGTTAACATTTTGCATCAGATAACCTAATGCTGCTTTCATCTGTCTTGCTTGTCTGAAGCCACAAGACTTTACTCAAATCCCTTGCAATCACAGATCCTCATTTTGTTCTCTCTGTTTCTCTTCATTTCTTGTTTTTCTCTTGATCCCTAGTTTTGTGCTCGCATTTAGGCTTTAGTATTGAGTATTGACTATTGGCACACATTTGTAAACATGCTACCTTTATTGTTATTATGATTCATTATATCTTAACTTTACTTGGAGGTTCAGGTAAACTACACCTTTCGTTAGAAAAATTTTCCACTTGCTTGTTGGCTTATTGTGGTAGTTTACCAGACATCACACAAGTGTCATAGAACCTAATTTAGTCATTACTCATGACCACTTGAGGAAGCCCAACTGTTAGTGTGATTATTACATCTATCATGAGGTCCTTTGTGATGGTTAGTGTGTGTTTGTCACGAGTAAACAATAATGACTACATATGCGTATTTATGAATTACTAACCGTCATGAATGCTATTTTCAACTTAAAATATGTGTACTGTGGTGATATGAACTTCAGTTTATTGATACTGTTTTAAACCAAAAGCAAACAAAATCAAGGTTGTGCACCTATAAATATGGTCCATTTAAAAGCCATAGTTGTGAAAAGCTGAACTAGAACAGTGATATGAACTTCAGTTTATAAAGTGTCAAACCAAGTTGTATGTTTAAAAACTCTCAGATGCTAACATTCGGCTTTGTCATCTCATTTTTGTTTATTTATCTTCTTTTTATGCCATTAACTCATTGACCACAATAATTGGTTTGCTGTGCAGGTTGTTATGATCTAAGTATCTAACCGAAGGTGGACTGATTATCTAAACCCTCCTGGATTTCTATTTTTTAAGAAGCAGTATTTCGCGTGTGGTAGTTTTCAATCTTCTAATTTATGAGTGTCGTGTTTGCTAGTTCATGAACAGTTTGTACTTGTTGGATAACAAATCACGGAGGGGTATTGCCATATCTTTAATGCTTGTGAATAGCTTAACCAGAATCTCTTCTGATATAAAACAATCGTTTTCTGTTCTTATATTTTATTCCTGAATCCAACATTATGCATTAGTGCGTTTTGATTTGTTTCAAGGAAATGATCTTAATATTGAGTTTTAATTAAATAACAATTGTTTGCTTTAATCCATCATCAATAATCAATATAAAGTTCACTGCTTTGCATTCTCTCTGTTACTGGAAAATGATGCTCATAACGGACAAGTGAGTTGACGGTATCAAGTAGTGGTGTGCAAAAGCCGGGCCAGACCAACCTAACATATGGCCTGAAATGGAACTGGCTTGAACATGCATGAAATGGTCAGTCTTAGGTATGTGTTTTGGAGATATCCCATCTCCTTGTCCGGTCCAGTTCAAGCCAAATTTGGATGGATCATCATATATTCTTTACAAAAGCCATTTTGGAGAAGGCAAGTTGGAGTTAACAAGTTCTTAATATCTCCTGCCGTATTAGCACAAGTTATATTTGGACTTTTGTATAAAAATACAAGCTGTTTAGAGTTCATGTTTGGAAATTTGCTTTAGTTATTGGAGCATAGTTCAGCAAGTGCTATAAAAACTTTGGTTGTGATCGTGCCATTTTACTCCTTATATGCAGGTTTTTGATTTAAGAATATGATTCTCCTACGAAGCTGCTAGAAGAGATGGTCCAGACAGGTTTTAATCTTTAAATGATCGAAACTGAGACTTTTTAGTTTGCAATTTTGCCTCACATGTGGTCTCTGGTTATCTTATTTACTTTTTTTTTTTTTTTTTCGAACAACAATTTTTTAAACTCTTATATATCATCTAACCTTAAGAAACTAAAATAAAAGAGGAGATACACATTCTAAACTATTTAGATTAGAATACAGTCAATACACACCTCGAGTATAACACGCTCTACAATTTTTGTATTTTCATTCATGCATAAAACATATACAAATGGAAATGCTAAATATAAGAAGTCTCTTACTGAGATATTTTGATAGTAAGGTGTCTCCGTTCTATTCATGAGGTCGAGACTTCAAATCCTGCAAAGTAGTAAGTATTAGTGATTAATATGATTATATTAATAAAACTAAAAAAAACTAAGAAAATAAATGACTTCCAATAAGTAGACCCACACTACTAGACAATCGAAAGGTAATTAAAAATTCAGTGATATGAAGTAATAGTTGAATAGCACATGTCAACTGCAGCTTAAAGATACTACGCTGAACTAATGCACATCCCTACTGTTTTACTCCTTAGAGCATTCACATTGAGTATGTTATATTTATGTGAGTGTGTTTATTATACTTTAAAAAATAATTGTAAGTAGTCATGAGTAGAGGAGAGAAAATTTTATTGTTTATCTGTTCAGTTCTTATAAATTTTTTTAATATTTTTGAAGTGATTGCGAGTGTGAAAAAGAGAAAAAAATATTTTATGCGGTCTGAACTATTGAACTCGATATGACAAAACAACAATATAAGGTCCACCCTCATTTATTATTAACTTAAAATCAATGTAAAATGTTTATCTACTATTTTTACTGTTGTTGCTCATGTGAAAAAGAAATGCCTAATACAACAGTCACTCCTAACATTATTTACCCGTACATTTTATTTAACCAAAAGAGAAAGAAGAAAAAGCCTTATGTTATGACGACCCAAATTATGATTTTCTGAACTTGATGATTAAAGTAAAAGGTAGATGTAGCTATCATCTTCGACATCCAAAATTTTAAACTATTATGAATAATATTGGACTAAAACAACAGTAGTAAGTATAAAGTTACAAAAAATCAATCTAATGTTGGGTTTAAATAAAAAATAAGAGAAATTATAAAAACTAATAAACCAAATTTTCACATTTTATTGTATTAAAATTAATGGTTTATATATTTTTTTTGACTTTTTGTACGGTGCCAAAAAAAACACAAGCTTTGACTTTTTGTACGTATGAGCCCAAACAATGTATATACAAATATCATAATCCAAAAGATGCATGACAAACTACATTATTAACATTGATGTCCATCGAAGTCCACTTCACAAGTCCAGAAAAAACCTTCACTTATGGTCTCATGATGCACATTCACAAAAGATATATCACAGAAACGTTACTAATTCAATGTTGGTAAGTTTGGAGGCTATCCTATGGGGACTATTTAGCGAATCCAAACTTGAACATCTATAAACCGAAAATATGTTTGTACTCATAAATTTCAGTAAATAAAGAAGGGCCCATTTTTCGTACCAAAAATGAAAAATGGGCTTTTGTTGGCCCCAAAGCATAAAGGAAGGGAATTTACATGGAGGGTAAAAGGTGGTAAAAGCTAAACCTAAATTATATCAACTCATGATGGCTTTGATGTTTATGAGAATGAATGATGGGGGTAATATTGTAATATTCCGTGTAAAAGTTGTGTGTTTTATAATCAAAGTTTGTGTGGTAAATCTTAGAATTTTATGTATGTTGATTTTATTAGTATAGTATGTGTAAATTATAAACAGCGTTATGTTTGTCAGATAGATAAAATCTACAAAAATGTTTTTACCATACGATCTAAAATTATCACTGTAATAATCCCAATTCTTATTAATTGGCCGGGATAAATTCTAACTCAGCAAATGATTATACACACTCTCAATTTTGAGCTTATTTTCTTTCAACGATCTCTTACTAACAGAGAGTTAACCCCGTTAGTTTTTTTATGACGTGGACTGCTTATGTGGCCAAAACACTAAGCAGAAAGTTGAAATCTATTATCAGCTCTGTCAATCTGAAATTTCTGCATCCTGAAACCTATTAATGTCTACCTCATAATCTGAACCACTTGAATTGTTGAAGGTAGATTTCACATGATGATGGAGGCTAGACACCGAAAAAGGGACCTGATATAGACGGGGCGGTCACATAGTTGAAAAATGGCTCAAAGTTGACTCCATTTCATCAAAAAATCTAACGGGGGTTAACTCTCAATTACTAAGAGATCATTGGAGAAAAATAAACTTAAAGTTTGAAGGGTTCGCAAACATTTACTGAGTTGGAATTAATCTCGGTCAATAAATAAAAATTAAGATTATTAAAATCCAATAACCCGTAAATAACAACTTTCTAATACACCTGAATGATAACACATCAGTTCCGATAGGCAACCAAACTACCAAATTGAGACCGGACATGACTAGTATGATACCGTCAATAACTTATTTACTTGTAGCATAAATCCGGTCGTTTGTTAACAGTGTTTGTTTTGAAAAGTGCATTCATCTTGAACTAGAACCAAATTAAACCCAAAATGATGATTTTATGCAAATTAATAACATGCTTCTGTTCAACTCACAATAAGGAGTAAGAGCATTCACAATCTATTTTTATTCTTATACGAGTGTGTGCGGAATAGTTGTGAATGGATGAAAAATAAAATATTGTTGTATATTAAAAAAAAACATTGTTCAACCCTTATAAATTTTTTTAATATTTAAAAATGGTAGTGAGTGGAGAGAAAATATAATGATAAATATATATTAAAAGTATTATTTAGTTATAAAAGAAAGAGAAAAATAATGATTTTTAGTGTAATTATAGAATTGAAATGAGAAATCACATCAGGTTCCATATCCTTATCCTTATAATTACACTAAAAATTACTATTTTTTAATTAAATAATATTTTTTTATATTTTTATCATTACATCAGATACCCTTGACCTATACAAAACGGGATCTAATTCAAGCATTTAGTTATCATCTTTAAGTTGTTAATAATTATTGTTCTTATGACATTCTAACTATAATATATTTTGTGTTATTCATGTACACGAATAATATATAGTTACATGATTGTTCTTTATTATTGTTATTATTAATAAAAAAAGAGTGAAAATACTAGTTAAGTTTAGAGAAATGAGGTAAGAGAATAGCTAAAAAAAGAGTGAAAAAACTAGTTGAAGTTTAGAGAAATGAAGCCATGAATAGCTAAAAGTACCATGTTAATGTAGAATCTTTCACCTTTCGCTTTTCAGTTTTCAGTCTTCCTTTGCATAGCAAGCAAGATGCTTTAATATATTATATCTTTTGTATTTAATAATATTTGTTTAATGAATACATATATTACAACTTTAAAAAATAAAGATGAAATTATTTCCAAGTAAGAACAAGTCAAGATATGCAACTTGCTTTAATCATGAGCATACAATGTCATACATATATTATAGGAAAGCAATACCTTAAGCTATATCACCCTGACTTATTTTTTGAATAAAATTACTTTATTAGTTTTCAAACTTGGACAATAAGCCAAGTTGGATTTTATATAACAAAAATGATTTCACCAGACTCATTAACCGACTTGTGGTATCCGTCCTAGAAATCCACCGTAGACAATACTGCTCACAGGGTCATAAAGAGCCAAAGTGTAGGGTTCGAACTACTATATCTTCCCCAGCATTATTTTCATACATTGGTCTAGAATTTCGATCAGCTTTAACAACGGAGAATCAAACTCGGTCTCCTGAAAGATTTATAAGAGAAGGAAAGTGGAAGGGCCCTTGATTGAAAAATATGACAAAGAGTCAGTCCAGTGTAGCAGTATAGTGTAGGTGTGATTTGTGGCCCACCTTAGGGGGCCCATGGGCCTGTCATTGTTTAAAAAATAATATCTCCTCTAGAAAAAGGGAAGTGGGCCTCATTCGTCACCTGCTCCTCGGTGTCGTATCATCTAGATTCTAGAACCATTTGGACCCCAAAATCCCCGCAACTTGTTTCAACCATCACTATTGTCTCAGTACAACAAGTGACATAACACCTTTTTCTTTTTCTCACTTTTTTCCATTCTTCTATGTTAATTAGATTTATTACATCGTCTTCATCGGACAGGGGACTGGCTCTCTGACTGCCCTTTGTATCCGATTTTAATGTGGAAAATTATAAATTTTTTATGATGGGTCACTTGCAAAGAGATGAAAGGAATGGATACTATTCAACTAATATAAATTATTAGTTAATTGATAGTGAGCATGCACATCCTCTACATGCAACACTTAACTTCAAGAAGTAAGATAGATGGAATTTGGGACGTGCTCGTTACAGGTACTGTACTGAACCGAAAGTACTGATCCTGAAAATTACCGTAAATACAGATCCCGAAAGTACCATACAGGTACCAGATACCGTAAATACCGATTCTGAAATTACTATAGGTACCGAATTGATACTGAAAATAATTCGATATGGGAAATTCGATACCAGTGTCGGTACCATACCGGTTGGGTTTTGGTATCATGCTCTAGTTAATTTTGTTTAACAAAGGATAAAAAGATAATTCTATCGATTTGACATTAAATGCGTTATCTAAAACGTGCAATGTTATTTGTAGCTAGGTAATATAGGTGGGAAGAAAGGAAAACCTATTTTAAATACGGTAAAAAGTTGAAATAGTTTAATGATAGATTAGATATTTCGAGAAAATTTGTTCAAGATACTTACCAATTACCATGTACTTTACCTTCTAATCCAAAACCCCTAAACTCTAAGCCGTCTGGCTTTTGGCTTTTGGACTAATGCCACTTGATGTTTATTTTCATTAAAATGATGCAAGTTTAAGTTACAGAAAATATGCAATAGGTGGATTTAAGTGTATTGTTTATGGGATCTTTGCATTCGGCTTATTTTTTTTTATTTTTTTTTAAGATTATATGATGTAAAATTTTTGGATTATTTCTACTCACCATGTATACTGAAATAAAGTTAAAAGAATAGTTTATTTGACAACGAAAAATGAATATTCAGTTTTCACTTTCTAATTACCCTTTTACTTGCAAGATTAATTACTATCCTTTCTCCTTGCACAAAATCTATAATTATTTAGAATTTAACAAATAACAATTTATAGAATACAGGTTAATTGTTAGAATTATACTTTTTATTACGTCATTTTAGTCTCTTATTTTGAAAATTTTGAAAACCAAACATATACCTTAGATAGAGTTTCTAGAATAGAATATGGAAGAAAAGCGATGTCCCCACCAAAGGGATGGCGGGAAACTTAAATACTACCAAATATTGATTGACCATTACAAATTGCAAAATATTGACTAGTGATACCAAAATTTGATAACTAGCTAGCTATTTAAGTTTGACGATGACAAATTGACGACTAAAAGCATCACTAACACATTATAACACCTACAAACATGTCACGTCCTCTGACATTCACCTGCACATCACCTCGAATCCAACTTTTTTCCCGTTTGAAATATCAGACGGGATCCTCCAACGTAGCGTTCGGTGCCATCAAAACGTTGGAGAAGCTCTAACGACCAGGCATAAAGTGATTAACTTCATTAATGATAGATTAATGATAACAATCAATAAACACATAAATGAAAAGGAAACAAATAAGCAAAGTGCAAAAAGTCTAAACAGCCCCGAAACGCTATCCTCAGCCAAACATTTGTCCTCTGGTTCAATCAAGCGCATTGGGGCCAGTACAGTAATTAACAACATGGTTCCACACCCACTGCACCAAAAACCTCCGTCGAACCCCTAACATATTATACGTGGCACCATCTTTATCATTCAACATCTGTCCCGTATACGACCCACCCCCACCGGTGCCGTAAATCCCCTCACACAGATCCGCAATCTCCACCGGAAACGATGGGTCTTCACCCGCGTACCAAGCGTTGACCAACGGGTTCGTAGCAAGCTCAGCGATCTCGTGAGCGATCACACTAATCATCCCGTCGATCCCCACATCGCCGTTCGGAGATTTCACCGGTTTCAAACTGGGGATATACTCCGGAACGGCGAAAGGGTACGCGCATACGCCTGGGCAGAGTTTCGCAGAATTACCCACCCAGGCGTATGGCAGAGTGTACCCTACGATCGACGGGTATGTGAAGTAGTGGAACCCGCATACGTTCTGACAAAAATCCTGAACGTACACGTCGTCAGCTGTGAGTAGAAGGTACAATCCACCCTTGGGGTGTACGGGTAAGGGTTTTGTTTTGGCTGTAACAGCAGATTTGATCACCGATTGTATTGACAAACGGGTTAGGGTTTTACCGTGAGATAATAATCGGTCGTTTTTCTCTTTTCCGAGATGGACCGTTCTGGAGACGTTGGAGTCGGTTTGATCGGTGTACAGGCGGACTGTTTTCCACCAGCCGGAGACCGACGGGGAGCGGTGGTCGGAGGCGGAGATGGAGTTGATGAACTCACGGATGATTCGCTTTTGGGCGGGTTGCCAGTGTCCGTACCAGATGATGTGTACGGTGATGTCGGCGGTGAGCACTGGGCCCATGTGGTACTTGAGTTTGACGAACTCCGACGAGCCTTCGTACTTCTTGTTGGAGCCGAATTGGAGGTCTGTGAGGTTGTGGTGGGGCCATGGGCGCCATGCGATTGAGAGGGGGGTGAGGAAGAAGAAGATGACGATGATGAAGAAGAAGGAAAGTAGCAGCGGCGGTGAACGGCGGTTGCCGGCGGAGGAGTGGCGCATTTTAGTAGTGGTTGGTAAAAGGGGGTACAGGTGACAGATGGTTCGGACTTCGGAAGCAATGCGTCTATATATACAGATTTTATGGAGGAAGAACATATGTTTGAATGTTGGTACTTGAATTGGGTAAATTACATAGGGTTCTAATACAGAGACACTCACCCAGATAAATCAAAACACTCCTATAAGTTGTGTATGGGTCCAATACACTGAAAACGAGGAAAATTCAGGGGGGCTGTTAGAGAGCTATACGCCCCATATAGACCTATACGACCCCCCCAATACGACACATATAGAGCTATACGACGCGTATAGCGAATTTCGACACTGATTACCATGAAAAATTCAGGGGGCTGTCAGAGGGCTATACGACACATATAGCCCCCTACGACACATATAGCCCTATACGACCCCCCCCCCTATACGACGCGTATGGGGCTATACGACACGTGTAGAAATTTTGGGGTGTTGATTTAAAATATTGGGGTGTCTATTTAACCGAACCCATTACATATTCTACCCAAAGTTTTATAAATATTAAAGTATTCACGTTGTTATTTGTAACTTTTTATTATTATTTTTTCGAGTGAGAAACACCTTAAATGGTATTATTATTTTTTTGTTAAACAGTCCTGATGTAATCCTGTTTTAATTAAATTTTAAGTGTATTTCACGCATCAAGTGATGTTATAATTCAACATCTTTTGGATGAGGACATTCATTATTGACGTCCACGATGTTATATCGATGGTTGTACGTTGATATTTTGATTAGTTTAGTATAAAGCACTTCTCTGATTATGTGCCATTGAATGATAGATGTGAACACACCATACGCTACAGGACACTAAATTTAATAAACTTTTAGATGTTTACAGATTTATATAAAAAAAACAACTTATATAAATATGTACAAGACTAGTTGAAGTATATGAGACCCGCTTAAAACGCCTCACCTTAAGCCATAAGCCTAATCATAGATATGTTCCATTGTTATTAGTTTCTTAGACCATATGTAAGATAACGTTACGTTAATCGATCTTGGTGACATGGATCATGGTAGGTTTTCGTCATATAAATCTCTGTGATGTTCAAGTTTTATTTGTGGGCTAACATTATCAAGAAAGCGTAACATGTGTGAACTTTTATTAATATTCAACCTAAACATAACTAGTACGAGTCTTATGTTTTATTTTGGTGGTTTTTCACTGCTTTAGAAGTCAAGTGGATTTTTATTTACCTACACATTTTGTTTAATAGGTTTTATAGCCAAGATTTCAAGAAAGTTAGTATAAGAATATTATTTTTGGGAAGCTTAGCTTGCTATATAAGGTATTCAAAATACTTCATATTGTTTCATTGTTAAATGAGAATTTTTTTTAGCAGAGATTCTTTCCAACAAAGTAGATTCTTTCCAACAAAGTATTATCTTACATAAAAAAAAAAGAAAAATTAACCCAAAAACATCTAGACACATATATCACAAGTATAATGTAGGAGCTACAGTCAACAACAACACAAGTTTTGCCTCGGTCATGCTGTTTAACAGCGTAATCAACAGCCTCCTTGGCATTTAGTGTAGAGGAATGGTTATGCAAAAAGGATTTGATTACCAAAATATAACACTCAAACCATTACACCTATTGAACGGAAAAACAACTCTGATGCACATCCAACACATGCTAGAAGCCTAGAATCATAAAACCAGAAAGTCAATCGAGCAACGCCTTCTGCAAACCTAGTGGAACAAATGAATACACTGTCACCTTCAACTACATCAAACATTGATCAAGAGAAACAACCACTCGATAACACACATACAGTAGAAACAAAATGAGAGTTGTTGAAACTAGCAGTAAGCATTTGTCACAACCAACAACCACCAAAACATACACCGGGTCATAAGGCAAAGCAACTAATATACTCGTCAACACAATTGCAGGTATAAGCGACATGAAAAGGTCAAGGTACCTAGACTAGTTGTAAAAAGCAGCTAAATAAAGAAGCTCTTTTGCACACGCTAGATTATATAACCAACACTTTCGTAGAAACTAATTAACGGTATGACGATTTCAATCCGCATGGAGATGTAAAACACAATAGGAATAACACATTCTTTTGGATATAAAAGAACACCACCAAATGTATATATAAAAAAAAAAAAAAAAAAAAAAAAAAAAAAAGAGTAAAAACACCATGGTAAATTGGTAATCACAAATGGTTTTGCTTCACTCCCCTGCCATAACACGTCTGCACATCCAACTCGTTATATATATATAAAAAAAACAATTGCAAGGACAAATAAATATAACTAAAAAATTGAATAAATAACTCAATTGATGTGACAGCGTTAACATGTAACGACTTGTATAGAGTAAACTAAATTGATACAATAATATTACAATTATAAAATAAAATAACATGTAACGATCCTTACAACGTAGAACGGTAGAAAGATATAAAAAATGGTTTCATGGGTCGGGCAATTAGTAGCGCAATCACGGAGTGGATCGCTCGGTGCTTTAAGAAATATAAAAACACTGCCCATACATTAATAATCATTGACTTTTGTAAAACTGTACAAAAGTTTCCATATTTATAATCATGCAGCTCATTTCCATATTTGACCTTTGTAAAGTTTATATTGTTGTAATAATGGTTTCTGAAACCGTGTGAAGTGACGACTTTCACCGATCAAAAGGGTTGATATATTTTTTTTATAAAAAGTTAAACCTATTAAAACTTTATAAAACTGAGGTGAAAACATATATACATAGATGGTATGTTTTATAAACTAAGGAATAACTAACCCGAGAAAATATAGGACAAATATAGAAGCAAGTCCAAACTCCAAACTAACAAAATCAATTAATATAAGTAAAAGCCTATAATCATATTCAAGATTTCTAACCTCACGAATACCCAAATCTGTCAAATCACTTCCCAAAGTCTTAATAATATCATTGGAACCAACCCTTGAATCATATCATCTGTATCTTTTACAGTATCTCCTCTTCAACGTCCACATCTGTGTTTTCTTTTACCACTGCAATGCAACATTACTCACATTTTCGATCAAAAATTTCACCATCACTAATTGGTCCAACAGTCCAACAATTTTCTTTTGAATGGTAATTCCTAAATTTTCTAGAATAAATATACCTGTAAGATTTAAACTCTAATTTTTTTGGTTGTATGACACACCACTTACCCACCATGACGTCACTTTGAGACTGTCTTTTTGCTCCTACGCAATGGTATATCAACTTGAAGTTCTAGCTAACCGGCCTACGTGTTCATGAAACATCATAACTATTTATCAACGAGTAGTGTACTTATTTACGTACTAATTTCAGTAAATATGAGACCTTTCAACTTTCTGTGAAAAAGAAAGCGTAAGTGTTAGGACCATCATATGAACACCGGTTGAAGACCCTATTGAAATTTCATTTATAAACTTCTGATTATCACGTCAGCATGAGATTTTTTAAGTAAGCAAATTTTACACGAATCAATAGTTTTTATGAAAATTAAAATTATTTTGGTTTCTAGATGTTCGAGTAGCCAAACTAGTGGATGTTGCCTATGCGGCATGAGGTTGCAGAAGTGTATGATGATGTGGCATGGGATGGGAAAAGCAAACTTCCACTAGTTTGAGTAGCGGAAAATGCCATGACGATAACGTACGCTACTTTGACTAATTGAACAACTAGAAACCAAAATGATTTCTAGAAACCATGTGATAAGTAACCACGAGTCAACCCAGATGTTGTGGGCGGACTCAACTGGCTTCTCGGGTAATCTTTGAATCAATCCAAACGGTTTAAAATATATTATGGGGATGGTGGGGTAGTTGGTTAGGACCTTGCTTTACTATTTATCTATGTTTTGTGTTTAAAAGGTGTCGAGTGTTTTTAAATTTTAGTCAATGCTTATTTGGAGACTTGCCATCTCGAATTTGGCCTTTACGTTCAATCAAGCCAACTTTTGTAATTATCAATAACTAGTTCGTATGACCATCCATCATACAAAAATTGCCTACTTCAAAAAAAATTATCATGCATATAGTCAACTTGATAAGATCCGCATTGAAATATTACTGTTCTATTGAACCTGAAGGTTAAAGATTCTAGTTGTGAAAACAGCCTTTTATAAAAATAAAGGATACGGATGTGTACATTAGATCTAAACTGGTGGTAACACCACCAGACCCCTGCATACGGAAGCCTCATGACTCAGGTTTGTTTTGTCAGGAGTTCAAATTTCTAAATTCTAAGCGACCATCTCCCTTGAATCGTCTAAGCTGGAGAGCATACCACCATGATTGCATACGCAGCTTATTAGACAAATTTTTGCTGCTGAACACACATAATCAAACTGCATTAAAAAACATAAAGATGAGTGTTGACTACTTCTACTCATAATAAACCATTTCTGTATTTTATATATATATTTTATAAACAAATTAACCTCACATCTTAGTTATCACAAATGGTGCTTTGGTGATTATCTACATTATCAAAATTTCATCTCCTTCAATTGGAGGTTAGGCAAAACAGTCAGGTCGACAATCGTATTCCATAAGCCACTTCTTAGATCAAGCTCCATAGAAACAAATAGAAACCCACCCACCGACCCGATCCAGCCCTAATTAAGCTAAGGAACAAAGTAGTTGGTCCAGTAGGTCTTGCCAATTTAAACTGTCTTCTCTAGACCCTTTTTTATCTATGTGCATGTAATCACATCTAATCCACCATGTGCTTTTGTAGTTCACCACTCCCCTACTCATGGACCACTCTTATCCACACATAACTCAATTTCAAAACCAAAAGTTTCATCAAATTAAGATTTATGCAGAGTAGCTGCAGATAGATAGGCTAAGTGTTGTTGACTTGTTGTAGTGGTATAGGATTGGGTTAGCACTTACCACTTATGAATCATCACCACCAACTATGGAGGTGTGGTAGGGGGCCTTATGAGCAAAGGTGCATGTATTCAATATAAGCCACCTGAAAAGTTGACAAGACAGTTGTTTGTTAATTATTACAACATTTAAGACCCAAAAACACATATTTTAGTAAAACAAGTTCATGGCTATCCATATCACTGCTATAGTGATATAGAGTTGATCCAAGAGTCAGCATACTGCATACTCTTCCATAAACCAAATGGAAAAGGGTAAAAGGGCTAGAAAGAGGCTCAACTTGATACGAGGCTGGAAAGGTCCTTAATCGTCCCAAAAGCAGTTTGCCCAACTCTCATACCAAAATTTTCTCATCTAGAGCTCCAATTTTGACATCAAATCATTTCCTTAAATTTGTTGTTCTATATTGATTTTGCTTTTTTATTGTAAAATGTATAGATCGTGGGACGTCATCGATTCACGTATTTCATTAACTGTCTAATTTAATACCATTCTGTCAATATTCAAATTTCAAAACTTGGCAATCACGCTACACTAACAGTATGATATAGGTCTTATGCAATCAGAGAAATATACTACTTTCTCTCAAAATGTGTTTTTCCATTTTGTGTATGTGCTTCCCTTTTGCTGCTTATAAGTAGGAACCATTTTGTGTATGTGCTTCCCTTTAGGCCTATTTGACTTGTTTCTAAATGAACCGTCCGGCTCTGACAGTCCAAAGGTTAGACCAGTTGGTCAGAAACTGCGGTTGGACTAGATGATAGGATTTAATGATGATGTTCGCTCATAAATGACTTTTTAGATTAAAGAAAGACACGCTACCACAAGAATTGTCAATCCCATCATTTTCGTTTTTTGTCTTTTTTCTTTTTTGTGATTGTGGCCACATCATTTTCTTATTTAATAAGCAACTAGTTTTTCTCTTGCGTTACATGACAAGAGTTTGATCGTATTTTCCACGCTTTACACGGCATGAGTTTGTTTATTATAGGTTCGGCTTATCAGTTTGTAACACTACTAGTCCTTCTTGTGATAGCCGTCAATTTTTAGCGTAAATTTTATTAATATCACCATTATACCCGCCCTATGTATATTATTATTAAAAATTGTATTCAATAAATTTTAGATGATCCAAACAAATAAAATTTTAGAAAAAAAAATAATAGAAGGATACAAATTTAAAAACATAAATAAATAATACACAGTTACACACCGACACAAAACATATAAGAAAGAAATGGGCTTAGAGCATTCACAGTAGGTTCATTAAAATTATGTGAGTAGAATCCTTATATTTTATAAAATGGTTGTTAGTAGTTGTGAGTGAAGTCAAAAGAAAAAGTTACTGTTTATCTGTAAATTTAAGTAATCGCTGTTCAAACTTTATAAATTTTTTAATAATTTTAAAAGTGATTGTGAATATAGGAAAGAGAAAAAGTAATGATAAAAATATAAAAAATATTATTTAATTAAAAATAAAAGAGAAAAATAGTGAATTTTGATGTAATTATAAGAATAAAAATGAAAAAATTGATATGAATACTTTTATTAGGATAGGGAAAGTGGGTCCAAAAATTTACGAACCTTGTTCCAGAGCATCACATATTCATTACTGGATCTACAAACCAAATAAGCTATTTCTACGTTAAAAGATTATACATTTTACATCTCAAAAGAATTGTTCAAAAATAAACAAATATATAGGAAATTAACTTCGTATGACAAACATTGGACGATCAAATGCGGTCGTTTATAATAAAAATATATGAAAAACGATTATAAAACAGAGTAAATGATTTTTAATAAGAAAGAAAGATGTTTAGAGCATTCACAGTAGGTTTTTATATTTATTTGAATGTGTTTCTTATATTTGAAGTAATGGTTGTAAATGGTTGTGAGTGGAGGATAGAAAACAATTACTGTTCAATTTGCATATTTTGGGAATCATCGTTCAACCCTTATAAATTTTACAATATTTTTGAAAGTGATTGTGAGTAAAGAAAAGAGAAAAGATAATGATAAAATATAAAAAAAATATTATTTTATTAAAAAAAAAAGATAAATAGTAGTGATTTTTAATGTAATTAAAAAACTCTTATGACGATAAGGAATATTATGAGACTTGTTCGAGAGCATCATGTGGTTCAAGCAAAGGTGCGGTGGTGGTCCGTGTGGAAAATGCCCCTTCCTCCTCCTCTTTGGCTTTCCCCCAAACCACCCCATAAAATCCTATTGTTATTATGCTGCCCCCCAAAACACTGCACCAAACCAATACAATAAAACAATTTCAAATTCTAACGCATTACATAAACTTTATTCTAATTGTAACTTTATGTAAATTCACTTCTTACGAACTACAATCATTACAAGGTGTCAGACTTGTTTCACATCGTTTGTCCGAACTATGATGTTTATAGACCAAATGGGCTCACTAGGCTTTTGGAATCAGTTTTTTTATTTTATTTGTAACAATGGTATCAACAAAGTCAAATTTAGAGTGATGACCCATGAAATAATGGTTTGGAGGGGGGCCAACGTGACCAATAAGGACATTGGCCCTTAAGGCCAAGAACTTATTGTTAATCAAAATCATTACAAGATATAAGATTATCTTACATCGATTGTTTGGTCTTTTCGAATATATATATTATTCATAGAACAAATGGTCTTTTGGTAAACAAGTATTTGTAGTTAATAATTCACACATGGGTCCAATTTCCTACCTAGATTTATCTATATTATCTATATGATCATATGATGTGAACTGAAAATTTATAAGTCTTGAGGTGGATGACTATTTTAAAATGCGCTTTTATATAAAATAAAATTTTAATTATGTTCAGAAAAGATGCCACCTAACTCACACACCACCTACTACTGCCACTAACATCACCACGATAGCGCCATCCCCACCAACAATACCATCACCAAAAATTAAACTCACTACTCGTAACTCGTTTGATGGTTTGTTCATTGGTTTTCTGGTAGACTCGCTTAAATTAAGCCTGAACAATATTTTATATAACTTGTAAATTAAAACTAAAACATATTGTTTAAATAGATATGGTTATTTTAATATTTTCACATATAAAAAATATAAAATATGATTATAGTTTTTGAAATACCCTTCTTGTATAGTTGTGTAAATGAGTTAAATAAAAAATATAAAAAAATATTATTTTTATATATCTTACTATATTTGAAAAGTAACAAAACTAATATTTTGAAAAATAAACAAATCGGCTCACGAACAGCTTCGGGTCGACTCATTTATAAGCGAGTCAAGCCCGAGCACAAAACTTGAGTTCAAGAATATAAATGAGTTGACTCGGTAGTCTTGATTTTTAAACAACCCGAGCACGAGCCCACCCTGACTCGATTTAGCACAGCTCGTTTACATTCCTAAGCGCCCCATTAGTATTAATCAACTCATAGAAAGCATAAACACATGAGGTATTGTTTGAAGGTGAGAATGAAAGTGAATAACCTTCCAAGATGTAGTGAGTCACCAAGAATCAAGACACCCATAGCGACCGCTATAACGATTGTTAAGGGCTTGAACATGGAGACATACACAGGGCCTTTCAACCGCAACACCCAAATTTGTACCACAACATTAAAGAATCCAGAAAAAAAACCCTGCACACAATAAGTACAATAATAATTGTTAGAATCTAAGACACCATTTAGCGCGTGGTCATGTTTTAACGGTTTATGAACGCCCCAAACATATACGTGTAGTCTCACCATGTATAGAATGGTGGCCAAAACAACATTAGGCTTTAGTTTCCAAACTTCTAAATCTCTTGCCATGATTAACGCCGCTACTCCAGCTACAAACACACCACTTATCCCAAAAACAAACACGACGATGAGGTCCACTGAATACTCTGCCAATATCTTTGCCTGTATGGTCATGTTTTAACGGTTTATGAACACCCAAAATATATGTAGTCTTTTTAAACCATTTATTACGAAATTACAACGAGTACCTGTGCAACTAGAGCGAAGGAAAGTAGAAAATATTGCCCTGCAAGTAAAATGCCTCCAATGATCCAGTCTATGCTCATTGAGGCTGATAAAAGTGAAGGTCCGCTATAAAGTGTTGCTATAATCGCTCCTGATATCGACAATAGCGTTCCTATAATTTTCGCCTGACTCGTATAGCTTCGGAAATGTACCTTTTCCATCCTAACTTAACAAATATTTTCAAAGAGTTATCATGGGTCCAAAAGCGGACATATCATGTTCTTGCTTAAACAATCAACGGTTAATCTAAAAGACCGATGACGGAGAAGAGAACCTGAAGAAGAATGCAAGCACGAAGGTAAAAGCAGGTGAAAGGTTGCTCATGATCGATGATAGAGTTGGAGAACCATATTTGAGACCGATATATCCAAATATTTGTGACAAGTACCTGTTATATGACATTGTAGCCTTGTTATTATATTGTTAACCATGGAATAATACATATAATATAATTCAGCTGAAGGTGAAAGTAACCTACATGATGACACTAAGGATAAATATTTTCCCAGCGAAGGAGATTTTGACGGGTGGGATGCTTGTTCTTCTGCAACCAAACAATCCAAATACACAAGTCTAGTTTTCATATAAAGAGTACAAAATACTTCTCAGTCCTATATGTAAAGAAGGAGCTAACCGAAGAAACCTTATGAGTTTGGATCTGAAATAGGTACCTTTGGAGGAGAAAGAGGCATGGCAAGAGGAAGAGGAAACCAATGAGGAAGACATAGAAGGTGAAAACATAAGAGTTGATCCCTTGAAGACTTGCTGATTTATAGAGTGTGTTACCACCAACAAGGGTGCACTCGATCATCACCATCCCTGCAAATGGCACCACATCTTTATACACCAACCTCAACCGACCTCTATCTTCAACGCCCATTTCTCTCTTTCTCTCTCAAGACTCTCTCGCCTATTTTATTCTTGCTAAAGTAATATAGAAAGCACACAACTCTATGTTTGCGATTTTACAAAATTGTCCTTCATTGTTTGATATAGGCATGTGGGTGTGATATTGGTATCAAAATCAAATGATTGGGTTTTTATATTTTTAGAATAGTTCTAAGAGCATTCACAACTCACTGTTCATGTCCATCTCCATCTTTATAATTACATTAAAAAATATTATTATTATTTTTTTTAATAAAATAATATTTTTTTATACTTTTATCATTATATTTTCTCTCTACTCCACTCACAACCACTTTCAACAAATATTAAAAAATTAATAGAGATGAACAGTGTTTTATCAAATATAGAGATGAACAGTAACATGTTCTCCATCCTCCACTCACATCCACTAATAACCATTCTCTATAATATAAAAAACACACTCACAGATTTATGAAGAGCCTGCTGTGAATGCTCTAAAGTGGATAATGTTCATTTGAGAACGATTCTATATTAGATTACTTGGTAGAAAATATTTTAAAATCATCACAAATCTTTTTTTGTTTTATTTTATTATAATTTCTGAATTATTATATGATGATTTTTAAATTTTTGATATATAAAATAGAAAATGATTCTAAAATTACTTTTTCATTTTTTAATCAAAACACATACTCTCTCCTTCATATAAACTCTTCTTCTAACTTGTAGGTTTGAGCAACTTTCTATTTTTACCTTTTGGGTTCCTTTGGGTATGTCTAAACTAAAGAACATGTCAACCTAGATATCAAGAAAGTCTGGACAAAGGAATAGTGGTTTTCGAAAGGGTTAAGGCGTGTGATTTAACAAGACAGAATGGGTTCCTATAAGTTAAATATACAACAAAGACCTTACAGAGGTGGTGGTAAAAAAACCCCGTCTTGAGGGGAAACAGCATCCCATGATTCCTTTGACCAAACCCGGCCGGTAAAAACTTACAGGTGCTCACCGATTGAATTTTTGTCATTTGACTTGTACCGTAAAACATATATAGCACTAAAGGAAATTTGAAGAAAAACGAGACGACACTCTCAAACTGTAAAAACCTAAAGATATTTAAAAAAAAAATGATTTAATGCTTATGTTTTATAAAAACAAAGACAAACAAGATGACTCCCACTCCCCTTTGGGATTAAGAGATGTCCGTCTATTGCCTCTGAGTACTATATCTGTGTGGTCAATTATCAAATTTTATTTTAAAAGGGGTGTTGTGTGGTCATCAATTTAATTCATTATAATGATTAACTTTTTAATTATTTTATTTAATTGTTTTTGTTTTATTATAATGGATATAACTGTCATTTACAATAACTGATGCAAAAAAATTAATGTCCATTTGTGTAAAGACCACTCGTATAAAGTTTCAGACTACCCATGTAATTAGTTTCTTTAACGTAACCCTTGAATGTAATACTTTAATGATCTTCTGTTCTTTTTTTTTCCCATTTTATTGTCCTTTCATTTTTATTTTTTTATTAAAATTTATAATGTTATTATTACTATTAATATTATCATTATTATTCTTATTTTTATGTGGCCAATCATGGACCGGTGACCGGGTCGGACTCACCTTATGAAAAAAATATGGTATAGTATTAATAAAATATAACTGACTAATTTTAACATCGTTCTCGTAAACTTTTAACACCAACTCTTTTTGACATCGACTCCTAAGAAACTTTGATATCGACCCAAAAAAATTAATTAAAGATTTTACATTATATAATAATAAACTTATTATAAATTAATTAACAAATATGTTAAAAAATATATAATTCCATGAATTTTTTTTACTTATTTATTTTTATAAGCCGAGTAACACAAATATCAAAAAACTTTTTTCTATAACAACAAATACAAATAACTACATTTATTATGTCATTACTAGAATACTCACTAACTATATAAACATCAACGCTTAGGAATGTAATTCTAGATGGTATAATGACTAGATTTAAAAAATATGAAGTCCTGTAGAAAACAACTATGACGACATTGTATTCCTATAATTCGTTTGTATAATGATTGACATACTTGTATTATATATATTCGAGATTTAGTTGGTTTTATATGTTTATTGTATGACTTGAATTGGATTAGAACGGAAAATTTTAATATTCAGAGATGCACAAAAGAGTTTTCAAAAATTTCGATCCGAATGAAAACATTTTTTCGGAGCGCCACTAAATGTGGCTTATATTTTTTTCAAACAATGTTAATGTAGCTTATATAAACGTTTTGAAAGTAAGCCTTGTAAATAAAATAAAGTGATAATTAATTAAATTTTTTTTCCGAACAACATGAACACATAATTGCGATTACCAAAAAAGACTATATGCATAAAACATCTTACGTGAGGTTGGTTTTTTATCTTGTGACTGTTTTGACTAAAATACCCCTCGTGTTATAAAGTTGAAAAAAAAATGGTGTTAATTTGTTGTTGCCAAATTGATTCAGTGGCAACTTTAAAGAAACCTTTGAACTTAAATGGCAAAATTTATATCTTTAGATTTAAATTGCAATTTTTTATGAAACCACATGCATAAAAAAACATTTAAACATTTAACTATTAATTATATTAACTAGCTTTTTACCCGTCGCATGTTGCGGTGGTATTATACGCAATGTGAAAATTTATAGAATACAATCAACTTAACACATTTCTAAGCTAAATTTACGTTATAATGTAAAGTAACTTGAACTTATATCATTGAATGAAAATGTATTACATTTGACTCAACATTTTTACAAACAAATTTATATTGAAACGTAGAACAACTCAAAACGTACATAAAAAAAACACGTATAGCGGCGCCGTATGCGGCATGATAAAGTATAGATTACAATTGCCTCAACTTGTTTTCAAACTAAATTTACGTCGAAACGTAGAGTACTCGGATTTATACAATCAAATGAAAATGTATTATATTTCAACCGACGTGTTTATAAACAAAATTTACGTCGAACTTAATTCACAAATCTTGATCCCATATTCCTATGTGTAATATTTTCATTGGTTCGCAAAACCTCAAAAGTACATGTCATTTAACTTTTGGATGGTTTGAATTAACCAGTTGTAATCAAGTACCAAAAGAATTGAGTTTGTGATCAATTGCATAACTAAAATAAATTCTGTGATTAGTTGTAAAAATAGAAAACAAAACTGTACCTAATAGTTTCTAATCATATAGATATATGATAGACATATGTAGTACTACTAACATTTCATAATAGAGACGGTCAAGTATATTTTCGAATCAAGATGATCATTGTTTGTATTCACAAATCCCGAAATGTATGTTATTCTTGAAATTGGATTATTTTGGTTAATTTCATTGCCCCGACCCACCCACTAAAAAATTAATTAGATTTGATTTACAAAGACAGAAGATCGAAAAACGATGATGCTAGTAAAACCTCTTTATGAGTTTGCCGCTGCTGATACCACACATCATGATGATTATTTCCATTCTTCAAACTTTTGACTCAATTACATCAGATATCCAGTAAAAATATCATCGATTTGGGTTACAAACTTTTAATGATTCTACTTTAAGTTTCTACCTTTTTACAAATTCTCGAACCCGGGTTCAAAAGGCACACCTGATGCAGGAAGCCATTGGTTGCCTGCAATGAACTCAGCAACAGTGAACTCCTTGGCGACATTAGGATCAGTTATGTCATGATAGCGAGGCCATTTGACCCTTTGATCAGTAGATGAACCTGGGCCTGAATTCTTATACTCCCCACAATAAGCCGTTTTGCTGTAACCCCAACTATCCAGCCATCCTTGTGGGTCCAACATGTCATCTAGAAACGATTGCATAAAAACGGTTCGAGCATATGCGAACCATGGTCTTCCTAGAAAGGCTTTCTTGTACTGACCGATAACGGGCTTAAGATCGCTTGCGACACTTATTTTACACCCTTGTAACGAATACCCGCCGCTTTGATTAAGGTACTTGCGACCATTAGCCGTCACGACTAACCCTCCTCCCAGAAGTGGTTTCCTAAGGAAGATATCACAATCTTGAAACACGGCTTGAGCGCCACCGAAAATGAAATCTACGGTTCCGAAGATTTGGCATTCTTTGTAAAATTGTTTGGAGTGGTAAGTATAAAGGGTGTCTTGGTAGCCCTCAATACTGCAACGGTAGAGGGCTGATTTGTCTGAGCCCGACAGGAATGCAATTGCTTGCTCACCTTCGGGCCCCGCTGTGTTCCGGAACGTCATGTCTAGAGCGATAAATCTGCGGCCCCAAACTTCTACAAGCCAAGTAAACCATAATCACTTTAGCTGGTTGTGATAAACATATATCCCCATTGTTTGTTAAAGAAGTGTTTATTAGAAGCAATTGAACTATTGATTTAACGAAAAAAGAACCTTTATAAATTAAAAGCAAAACCTCATTCCAGTATGTATTAATCGTGCAAAAGAAAATTTAAAAGGTTTAAAGAATTTGATCACATAAAATTAATTAGAAAAAAAAAAAAAAAGCAAACGATCGACTTTTTTGTTTCAAAGCTTTTTCATCGAGACTTCTTAAACTTCAACCATATAAAAACAAGTACGAAGTTAATTACAAAACATTAAATATGATTATTACGAGAGAAAAAAAAAATGAATAAACATTAATTGTTTTAACTTTTATCGATGTTTCATATTTTTAGAATTTTACATTTTTTATATACAAACATGTATTGTTATATATAAACGCATATCAATTAAATATTTCATATGCATTTATGATATGTTCAGATTATGTAATATAATCTACACATGTGTAAATTATATATACAAACAAAATTTATTAACTTTTTAAATTTCAGTACGTGTATACAAATAAAAATTGTATTTGTATCATTTTCTTTTATTTTAAAATTTTCAAGATCAAAAAGTTCAATTTTACCTAATTCTATGTTCTCGTAATAATTAGTGTTCTACGTATAGAACCCTATATACTTACGAAAGGTCGCGGTGTCCTTCAAGTCACCCGCCTTCAACGTTCCCCTCATGTCACCACCGCAATGCCGGGCCCCGGTGATGATGGTCTTGTTGATCCCATCACCATACATCGTAACATAGCTTACTTCCTGCGTAATAACAACATTTTCTTCGTAAACACCGCTTTTCACGTAAATCACATACCTCTTGCCCCCACGCCGGTGTCCCGCTGAGTTCACAGCCTCTTGAACCGTAGTAAAATCCCCCGAACCGTCTTGAGCCACAACGACATCCGGATTATGGTTCATCTTCAAACCCGACAACTTGTATTGGTCGCTAAAGTCGATCCATTCGTGCGGGCCAAGAGAATCACCACCCTTAATAACAACACTAATAGCCAACGAGTTGAGTAATAGTTGCGTCAAATTAGTAGTTATTACATGTAACATGGTGTTGGTTACATTAATCATCTCGAACCCTTTTTCACTCACGCTGACGTAGGTTAAACCCGCACTGAGCCAAGTGTGGACGTCAAGTGGGCTCGGTTGGTCGGTGCTGTCAAGGACCATGTTAAGTGTGAACACGATCCCGTCAAAGTAGTCAACGCAACTGCCCCATAAGCTTTTTCCTGGAGCATTTGGGTATTTGATCTCGATCTCTCGGGCTCGTTTTGCGACCACATGGGCTTCGTCTATCGCCGCGTTGACCGTCAGGTGTAGGAACTGGTGTATGGATATGGTGGTGGAGATGTTACTCGCGGCGGCAACGTAGCGGTCGCATGTTTGGTAGTGTGGGGTTTGAGTGCACCACCAGTTTATGCTGCCGGTGGTGGTGGTGGTGGTGGTTTTTGATGAGCAAGAGAAGATGAATGTGATAATGAAGCTTATGAAGATAGCAAACTTCATAGTCATATATGGTTTTTGTGTTTGGATGTTTTGATTTGTGTATTTCTTGAAATGCTATTTATAATACTAAAATTAATGTGTAGTTAATCCACTTTGATATCTTATTTCATTTGTTGCATATTTGATTTTTGTGCTTAAAGGTTTGTATCGAAATAAATGCAATAATAGAACTTGACGATGGGTAAAGAGACCTGTGTTAGGGTAATAAGATTAGGTTTGAAATTAATTATGATGGCGGGTTTAACACCGGTGTAGCATAAGTTTGAATCGAAGACTATATAAGTTTGAGATTGTTGTTAACTTGTTATATTAAGACTATTACTAAAGGAGCTTATAAAATCATTAAATTTGAGAAAAACATGAGCCAATTATCCCGGCCATGATCATAGTGGAGTTGGAGATGAGCCGAATACGAGCTTGGTTTCTGATTCAATTGGAAATAGAAAATTAAGCTAGATCTACTCATACTATTGTTTAAGTTCAAGTCAATGATGGCGTGGCTTACTACATTCACAACTCGTTCTTTATATTTATTCATATAATTATAATAAAAATTATTATTTTTTCTCTCATCTTTTTAATTAAATAATATTTTTTATACATTTATTATTATCTTTTCTTTTTTCTTCACTTACAATCACTTTTAAAAATATTAAAATAATTATAAGGGTTGAACAATATTTTTTTAAATTTACAAATTGAACATTAACATTTGTCTCTTCTCCACTCACAACCACTCAAAACCATTCAATATTATATAAAAATTCTACTAATATATTTTTAAGAAATGGACTGTGAATGCTTTTAAACTTGCTAGCTGAACAATCTCTTTTTTTATTTCTTATTCATATTATGATCAAAACGATTTTTTTCACTTAAAGCATCATATAACATGGATGAAGTTTGTTAATATAATGTTATATTACGTTAGAAACCTGTGTATAACACGGAATGCATATTTTCTTAAATATTAATTTTAAATAATATATCCATTTTATTTTTAAAAGATGTTTATAGAAAAAATAAAGAATATGACTTATGGTTTTTCTAAATAGACCTACACTATTTTCTATTTACATCATACTTAATGTATTTATATTAAATTAAATGTTTAACCATAACAAACCAAGTAAATTTATTCTCACACTCTTAAAGTAATCAAATGTAGGAATGAAAGGAATTTATGAGAGCGTTAAAAATTAATTGCAACATAATATAATACTTATTATTTCTTATTTTGAAAATTTTAAATTTTTATAAAAGTTTATTATTTATTTCAGATTTTAATGGCATCCCATGGTCGTCAGGATCATTAAATTCATATATGAAATTTATAAGTTTAGTAAATAAATTTTAATTTTACATGATATATTTTTCAAATTGTATATTGATAAAAGTTTTGTTATATATGAGAAAAATTGTTTGAGAAAAAAAAAAAAGATTACATAAGCTAAACAATATTCATAATATTTTTGACGTTTGATATACACTCATGTCATCCTATGTATGTTAATTTTTATAACATAACTTTTTAAGAAATGTCCCCGTAAGAAACTTCTATAATATTATATATATGCCCTAACCAAATTAGAAAAATATATATACCGCTAGAAATAAGGCTAATATCATATAGACATGTACTAACATCAAAATATCAAATATAATCTTTTATTTTATTATTACAAATTCAAGATATAACATTTTATTTTTTTTCTTAATACATGAAAATTCAGTTTACTACTTTGTTTTATTACTAGTTATTATTATATGTACTACATTTATTAATTTTTTATTCATATGACAATAATTTCTATTAAATATTGTTGTTTTTTAGATTTTGAAAATTAATAATACACATCAATTATCTAGTTAAAAATCATAATGAATATATTTGCTAAAAAACACATCTTTCTAATCTAATAAAAAGGTATCTTTGAGTAACACGTGGCAGCACCACATTTATCCTCACTAAAATTTTCCTGCTTCTTTCTCCTATTAAATAATTACCTTAATTATCAATAATAATTTTTAAATTTTTTTATAATAAAAATAACTTTTTAATAAATTTAGAAAAAGATCTTTTTATTAATGTTATTGCTACGAAAATAATTTTTATAAAATAAACTTTTTTAAAATTAGTGTTTTTAAAAAGTAAATTTTTTATAAATAAAAAATAATTTAAATTGAAAATTATAATAAAAAAATTTTTGAAAATTTTATTTTTTAATACGGTTTGTTTTGAAACAAATTATTTATTTATTTTTGAAAAAAGAAAATTAAAAAAAAAAGTTTAAAAAGTTGATATAATTAATTTATTATATATTGTTCTTACTTATACGTAATTTCACTCATATTTTCTTGTAGAATATAGTTTTAAACTTAATAAATTTTATTATATTTAATATTTTATTTGTTCAATCCGTGTAACACACGGGTATACTAAAGCACATACTTTTATATTAAACTCTTATATTTTATCTTGAATTTTATTATATTATCCCATTTATTACAATTAAAACTTAATTGGAGAAATTTAAGAATTTTGAGTTGTAAAACCTCATATACCTACTTGGTAGTATAATTTATAAAGGTTAATTACTTAAAATTTTAAAAATAAATTTTGGTTCCACCCCTACCTTATAAACATATAAGGCTTTTAGAAATAATATGAAAAAATTATTAAATATAAAATTTTAAAGTTTTTAAAAAAATATACGAACGAACGTATTCTAAGTCCTTTTTCAATAAATAAATTAATATGAGAAATATGATATTTTATCCGTAGAGAAACGTATATATGATATTTTATATTTAGTTTGGATATGTATGCTATTTGTAAAGTTTTATAAGGGTATATATGATATTTAAAAAGTTTTTAGGGGCATATATGATATTTTTAATTTAATTTGGGCATGCATAATATTTGAAAAACTTACTAAGGGTATATATGGTATTCAAAAAGTTTTATAGGGGTATATAAATTATTTTTAATGTTGTTTGGATATATATGATATTTTAAAATTTATAATGGCATATATGAAATTCTCTCACTAAAAGTTAAAGGGCTTTTAATGCTTAAGTAATAAATAATAAATGATGTGGATATTGTGACACCCCAAATTATAAATTGACACCCTAAATTTTTATACGGGTCGTATAGCTCCATGCGCATCGTATAGGGGGGGTCATATAGTCGTATTTAAAACAAAAGTACATAAAAAGTTTTTTAACCGATAACATAGTTTAAAGAGGTAATAAACGGAGTGCGAAGAGGTCTCAAGCGGAGGGCGGAGACTCGATAAGTGATACTGCAGTAGTCGTATTTGATTGAAGTGGTTGGGCAAAAGATAAGGATTTTAAATTGAACATGAACAATAATGACATATATCATATATATATATATATATATATATATATTTAATTATTTTAATAAGCTAAAAATATAAACAGATGCGTTAACAGGTTAACACATGTTTGATCTGTTAAGACACAATTTTTATCGTGTCTTTAACGTGCCGACCTGCTAATGACACAAACCTGTTAAGCTCAAACAAGAAACTGTTAACTTTGTGTCATGTCGTGTCGTGTCGTGTTAACATGTCCATGTTAGAAATTATCATCCCTATTTCATACTACACAACAACGTTGACTCTATTTTGACATCAAATTATTGTTTTAATTTAATCTATGGATCATATATAACAAAAAAGAAGTTTTATAAAAGCCTAATCTATAGTTACTAAATTAATCTCCAAGAATAGAAAAGTAAAGTCCTCTCCACCCCCTCCCTTTCATCGTTGATGGGATTGTAATCTACATGTACCCTCCAAATTTAAATTCCTAGAGGAATTTAAACATAACGACAACATCAGGTTCATATTCGTTTACCCGCCCGTCAAAATTAATCTGATTTACGTGAAACCGGGGTCAGTAGTGGCGAAGCTTAACAGGGGCCAAGGGGGGCTGCCCCCCCCCCCCCCCCGGTTTTTTTTGCCAATAGTGTTAAATTTTAGTCCGATAGTGTAAATTTTTGGTCAGGTAGTGTAAATTTTTATATAAATATCGAGTTCGCCCCCCTAAAAAAAATTAATTTCGACCCTGCCCCCCCTATCAATGTGTTCAATCGCCGCCACTGCCGGGGTGTGCAAGGTTCGGTCCGGCCGGACAGAACATAAGAATCCATCGTGAAAACAGAGACCGACCCGGGAGCTAACTTATTATACGATGAGGTTTTGGTCCCCATTAAATAGCCTAAAACGGGTTTGGGCCTGTTTTGATCCAAACCAGAGATCTGACGGGGCGCATAAGGCACAAGAAAACCTGATTTAAACCTAATTTAATAATATATTTTTGGGTTCGTGGGTCTTCAACAGAAAAATAATAGAAGCGTGAACTGAACCGATTTATTATCATCATCATCATCTTTATCGCAGCTTTCGTCTTCAATCTTCATCATCAGTAAGTTTTCACATAGTTCTTCAATATCATTCGATCGTGTTATTCATTCGATCATATTTTTCTTTCTGTTTCTTCATAATGCTCCGTGTTTATCTCCCGATAAATATTATCTTACGTATTTTTTTATTTTGTATTAAGTTCTGGTATAATCATCAAGATTTTTTTAAAAGACTACATGGTTTTATGTGGATTTAAAAAAAGTAATGGAATCTATGAAGAACCATGATCATGTTTCTGTCATCAAGATTTCTTTAAAAGGCTACATGATTTTATAGTCATCAAGATTTTTCTAAAAGACTACGGGGTTAACAAAAGTAAGACTGTATGCTTCTGTTAAGTATCATATGAAAGTTTATTGTACATATGCTCTAAATTTTATATGTTTCTGGTAAATTTAGATTATAACAAAAGATTTCAACATTCAAGAAACAATGTACGTTAATTGGATGTGAATGCATGTTTGCCTAAAAATTTCCTGTGTATACATCATTAATTTGTATCTTTTTATGTATGTATTATGTGTACCAGTGTGTCAACATATGTATGTAATAGAAAGGTTTTAACACTTATGTTGTTCATAATTCCTTAATGTGCAAATGATCTCTCTATGCAACAGTTGTGCCCTTGCAATGTTTTTGGATGACTTTTGTTATTCAGTTTAGGATTTTGTTAGATGATGTAATTATGTTCATAATTCCTGTTGTTGGATAATGCAATTATGTTGAAACTAATACTATTTCCTGTTGTTGGATTTGCAATCAAGATGTGCTTTTTAAGTACCCTTTTATATGCTTTGATGATGTTACTGTAGGATAATTTTACCAGTGCACTGATCATATCTGTTTATGTTTCAGTGGGGTTCAAATCGCAAAAGGATCACAGGAAGCGGATGGAACTAGAAGAAGCACGAAAAGCTGGACTTGCTCCAGCTAAGGTTGATGAAGATGGAAAGGAAATCAATCCACATATTCCTCAGTATATGTCATCTGCTCCTTGGTATCTTAATGCTGAGGGACCGGTATGTTCTTTATTTTCATCTTTTACTTTACTCCTATAAAAGTGTTCAAATTATTAAGACTTTATCTTCCTGTAGAGTTTAAAACATCAAAGGAAATGGAAACCAGCTTCAAATCATACAACATCATGGTATGACAGAGGTGCAAAAATAGGCCAAGCTAACAAATATAGAAAGGGTGCATGTGAAAAGTAAGTAAATTGTCTCTTAATGTAAAGTTTGTGGTACTTGTCACAAGTATGTAATTTGATATATTATTATCACAGTTGTGGAGCCGGGACACACGCTATGAAGACATGCACAGAGAGGCCACGAAAGCGAGGGGCAAAACAAACAAGTAAACATATTGCACCGGATGAGAAAATAGAGACAGTTGAGCTTGGTTATGCTGGAAAAAGGGACAGATGGAATGGATACAATGCTTCATTGTATGCTCATGTTATTGAAAGATATGAAGCTAGAGATGAAGCTAGGAAAAAGTACCTAAAAGAACAGCAACTAAAAAAGCTAGAAGAGAGGAACATTAGTGAAATTGAAGATGGTGATGATAAGGACAGTGAAGATGATTTAAAGGTGGACGAAGCCAAAGTTGATGAAAGTAAACAGATGGATTTTGCAAAAGTTAACAAGCGTGTGCGTACTACTGGTGGTGGCAGCACAGGGACGGTTAGGTGAGCCCCACTCTTCTTAGATCTTTATTCTTGATTGTTTGTCACATTTCTGATGCTTATGCTGTGATGATAAATTTTGTCTATGTATAGGAACCTGCGTATTCGAGAAGATACAGCAAAATATCTGCTTAATCTTGATGTCAATTCTGCTCACTATGATCCTAAAACTCGATCCATGCGTGAGGATCCTCTTCCAGATGTGGACCCAAGTGAAAAGTTCTATGCTGTAAGTTGCCCCCCTTGATAGTATTATGTTGCGGGATTAATCCAATCTGTATTACAAACAATTGATGTATCAATTATTATTGTAGGGTGATAATCAGAACAGAGTAAGTGGTCAGGCTTTGGAGTTCAAGAAGCTGAATATGCATGCATGGGAAGCATTTGATAGAGGGAATGATGTGCATATACAAGCAGCTCCAACTCAAGCTGAATTATTGAAGAAAAACTATACAGTTAATAAAGAAATACTAAGGTCCAAAGTGAAGGAAACTGTTCTTGAAAAGTATGGCAATGCAGCTACTGAAGAAGTTCTTCCTAGAGAACTTTTAATGGGACAAAGTGAAAGAGAGGTCGAATATGACCGTGCAGGTAGAATCATAAGAGGCCAGGTAAAATATGAAAAATTCAAACTTTTTTTTTTAAATATGCGTATTTTTAAGGGTTATTTGGAAGATAAATTTGTGTCTGGTTTTGCAGGAAATGACCCTGCCAAAGAGCAAATATGAAGAAGATGTTTACATCAATAATCATACGACAATTTGGGGTTCATGGCGGAAGGATCAACAGTGGGGATACAAATGCTGCAAACAGTTTGTTAGAAATAGTTATTGCACAGGTGCTGCTGGAATACAAGCTTCTGAAGCTGCAGCAGCTTGGAATTATATATGAGGTTGGTTTGGAAACTTAACACACTTAATAACAACAGAACAGAATTGTTGCATTTATTAGACATAAGAAACTACTTATGAATGATCGTTTCACCAGTTGTTTCACCCTTTTTTCTCTAATAAGATAACACACAGGGTGGTGCCATCTGTTTACTATGCTAACATTTACCATTTTAACTAGCTTTGATTCGTTACTTAACCACCATATTCCACTTATAATATCACACGTCATGGCGGGGCATCTGTTTCACCACACTAATAATTACCAATTTTGATTTGTATTCAACCCACTCATTTTTCAACTTATGTATCTTATCAAGGTCAGGCACATGCCATGGAAGCTAAGTGTTGATGGTTTATACATTTTGCTATTTCGGGTGACAACTGAGGACATAAAAGCATATATGCTAAAAAAGATCATTATAATGACTCAATTAACATTTCACTTTTATACACACATTTAACTTTATACTCATCACTCCCAACCATGAATCTTACAACCCCGTCCACCAAAACAATTTCAACCTAGCGGGCTTACAAAAAGGTTCACTTGAAATGTGGATGATCGACGAAGAAGCGGTTTGGTGTTGGCATGGGTCGATAACTCGATATGATCAATGGTTTATGGGCTGGTCACACCCTTCGATTTTGGCTAAATGTTTGTGACAAATTTCACACACCCGCATGGGACGAGAAAGGTACTATTTGATGGAGCAGATTTAATCAAAATATAGACATATGCGCACAAGAGTTGGAAAGTTTAACTTGGTCTATCTACGTGTCATGAGGAACTGGCTTGTCGAGTGAACTGACGTACCAGTTATGAATTCTACGTTTGGAGATTATGAGATGACATTTGGTTCCTTGTTCAAAATCATTAATTGTTGGAGTGTTTTACAAGAATATGTTTAATTTTCTGGCATTTTAATTGTTATAATTTTTAATAAAATATCTGTCTTTTATGTTTAAAATTCTACTCTGTAGCTTATTTTATAATTTTTTGTCACAATGGCATTTTGAGGTTAAATGAAAAGGGAGCAATTGAGTGATGTGACGTTTAGATGAAGTTAAGTCGTGTTAAAATTAGAATAAAGCCATGACCTAAGTAAATTATTCAAACAACATAAAACATTAGGGTTACCTAAATGCTTTTGATGGTTGTTATGAAAATCTTACGACCGTAGTCTTTAAACAATATAAAATATTAAAGTTATGAGATTAAATGTAAAAACTTTTGATGTCCAACATACATTAGAAACCAAATATTCAAGGAAGAGGTGAAAATTTTTGTTTCTTTTAAAGATCATGGGTCTAATCCCTAATATGACGAATTTCGTAATTATTAACTTGCCTTAAAAAAACAAATATGCAAGGTGGAATACTGGTATACATACGACGTTTCTAAATTTACTTTTTATTATTAATAAACCCGTGTTGATTCTCCACTTCCCGCGAACATCTCTCCCCCTCTTCTCATCAAAACTTCCCCAAATCGAACCAAATTTTATACAAGATCTACATCAGTAAACCCTAGAAATCATCATCATTGTCATCATCTTCTTCTTCATTCGTTTTGTATTCTATTCAATTTCGTCTTTCGTAATACTCATATTCACTCTCACAGAATCACTGAAGAACGTGATCATCTCAATCTTTTTATTTATTTGATAAAGCAATTAACGCCATGTAATATCACTTCCACAACCTTAATCAAAATTCAAAGAGAGCTCGAATAATCCCGTTGAGGATGATAACGGAACCTGTCATCGTAATCATCAAAGCTCACGATCACTCGTCAAATTGAGGAAAATACATCCATTCCTGATTCGTCGGAGTCACACCGTAGCTGAAATGAGAGATTGTAACGATCGAGATGGATTTGACGATGATAGCAAAGGTAAGGAAGATCGTGATAGTCAGAAGGATGAAGCTGTTATTCTCGATGCTTCCTCTCTTGGCCTGAATCACATTCGCAGTAGCAGTGTGCAGACACCAAAACAGCCTGCTAAAGCCAATCCAGGTCCCATATCATTCTTCCAAAATGTGGTTTATATGACCTAATATGCATTGATAGAGTTTATCATATTCTGTTTAGGCATAAGTACTGGTTCATCTTCTCAAATTAGTGTTGGAGATTGAAGACTTAATATTTGTTGCAGGAAGTTTGTATCTACATGAACACAGGAGAATTGGACAAAATAAATCTTTATTGACTACACATCCATACACACATAATAATCTGTTTAGTTCCTAACTTCCTATGCATACTAATGAAAGGGTGCATTTGATCCATTGCAATGATTCATATTTGGCCACCAATTAACTACCTTTAACTAATTAATATAAAAACTTATGATAACTATAATAACACTTTATAATAATAATACCTATAACATGTAAAATCTTCATTATAGTATTCCAATAATTAGATGCCACTCTTGATCATTATGAATGGTTCTTTGTCTAGGTAAGAAGGTGTCCTGGGGGCATTCTAAATCCTTAAATGTAGAACTACATTCTGATGCTGGAATGGAGGTAAATTATGAGTTATTGGATGGTTTAAATTGCTAAACTGTTTTGGCATTGTTTTGTGTTTTCAGCAATTTTAGTTGGTTTCATAGGTTTTGTATTTTGTTAAAGAAACAGGTAGTTCATACTAACTTTTTTTTCATGGAGCAGGGATCTGATCCAAGGTTCAGCACCATAATACATGTCACAAGTGGTCGTAAAAAGAAAATTCCTGATATAAAAAGCTTCTCTCATGAACTTAATTCCAAAGGAGTGCGGCCTCTACCAATTTGGAAACCTCATGCACATGGGCATGTGGAGGTAGCTGCTCATTTGATAGTTATTTTCAAGTGCATGTATATTTTTTGATCATCCTTCTAATTCAATATATTATTCAAACTTCCAACATGTATCAACTTCAGGAAATCATGGTAATGCTTAGGGGAAAGTTTGATAAGTTAAAGGAAGAAGTCAATTCCGACCTGGGTATCTTTGCTGGAGATTTAGTTGGGATTCTTGAGGATCCTTCAAAATCCCTACCAGAATGGAAGGAGATGTTAGAAGACCTGCTAATTATGGCTAGTAAGTGTGCAAAAATGTCGTCCAGTGAATTCTGGTTGAAATGTGAAAGCATCGTTCAAACTTTAGATGATCGTCGACAGGATTTACCGATGGGTATTCCTAAACAAGTCCATACCCGCCTCCTGTTCATACTCACTAGATGCACTCGACTTGTGCAGTTTCACAATGAGTGTGGTCATGAAGATAGCCACCATATTTTAGGTCTTCATCAGCTTAGTGATCTTGGTGCCTATACAGAAAATGTTACCGAATTTACATACCAAAGCCCATTAGGGAAAACTAAAGTTACAGAGGCAAAAGCCACCAAGGAACTTAAAGGGGGTCAGGAAACTGCAAAAGGTACTGCTTCATCTACTAGTAAAACGATATCATCTTGGAAGAAGCTTCCATCTCCCGCTGAAAGGAGTTGTACAGGCCACAATGCCCCTGAAATTTCAATAAAGGATTTATCTGACCATTTGGAACTTAAAACGGAGCAACATCATGTGGCTCATGTGAGTTCATTAATATGCCGTATATGTGAAGTTGAAATACCAACTATACACATGCAGCAACATTCTAGAATATGTACTATTGCTGATAGATGTGATCTAAAAGGTCTGACTGTCAATGAAAGACTTGAAAGAGTTGCAGAAACTCTTGAAAGGATAATTGATTCATGGATGCCGAAAGGGGCTGACATGGCAGTTGGAAGTCAAGAAAGTGGCAGAATATCCCCATCTTGTACATCTGAAGATCTGTACAAGTTATCACTCAAGAACCACCATATTTCTTGCCAATGCTTTGGAGACCACTTAGAAAGTGGTCATGAAGCAGAAAACTTTCATAGTTCACCTAACATGACTTGTAGCGCACATGCAGCTTCAATACCTATTCTGGGTCCCAAAGCCTTATCAGCTGAAAGCTTGACTCCTAGATCACCTCTAATAACACCAAGAGTGGACCAGATTGAAATGTTCATGACCGGAAGGAAAATCATATCTGAACATGAAGACTGGCAGCAGGTATTGAACTTTTTTATATTTGATTTATGATGTTAATGGGCTTATATAATAATAGAATTAAGGTGGTGCATCATCTTCATCAAATGACAGATACACAAGCTTTTGGAAATTGCTCGATCTTTGGCCCGCATTAACTCTAATGACTACAGTGCATTGGATTTCATGCTGGATGCTTTAAAAGACCTCAAATATGCTATTCAGGATAGAAAGGTGGATGCACTTGTTGTTGAGACATTTGGGAGATGTATTGAGAAATTATTACAGTGAGTGGATATTATGCACACACATTGTGAAGGTCATATTTGAAGTACTATGATCTAAAAATTGATTATAAATCATTTAATATTTGAATATGACAGGGAGAAATACGTAATTCTTTGTGGGCAGATAGAGGATGATAAAGCAGAATCGTCAAGTAACGTGGCCTATGAAGATAGTCCAATGGGAGCTGACGCAGGCCGTAGTCTGCATGCTAGCCCTGCAAGTTCATACTCAAAAGATCGTACATCTATTGAAGATTTTGAAATAATAAAACCAATTAGCAGAGGTGCTTTTGGGCGAGTTTTTTTGGCCAGAAAGAGGGCAACAGGTGATGTATTTGCAATAAAGGTAAGAGCTTCATATCAGCAGAAGTAATTGCAAAGAATGTATTCTAAAATTTAAAAAATGTAATCCTAAACCTAAAATAACTTAATTTTGGAAAAAGTGTTGCAGGTTCTAAAGAAGGCTGATATGATTCGTAAAAATGCAGTTCAAAGCATTTTGGCTGAACGGGATATCCTTATATCAGCTCGTAATCCTTTTGTGGTTAGAAGTTTATTACATACGATTCTGTTTTGTTAGAGATTTTTAGAACTATAAATTAACTAAGATGATTACCATATGACAAAAACAGGTTCGATTTTTCTACTCCTTTACATGTAGAGAAAATCTATATTTGGTGATGGAATATTTAAATGGTGGAGATCTTTTCTCTTTACTAAAAAATCTCGGTTGTTTAGAAGAAGACATGGCACGCATATATATTGCAGAACTTGTGGGTTTTTTAATTTTATTTATTTTCATCCTTTTAATTGTTTTTTGGCAGCATTCATCTATATAAATATCCACTAATGACTTCAGGTTCTTGCATTGGAGTACTTACATTCTTTGAATGTCATTCATAGAGATTTGAAGCCAGACAATTTGTTAATTGGTCCAGATGGCCATATAAAGGTCAATGTCTCCTATGTTTATGATTATGACGTAACAACGATTGATATTATAAAGGATATGATATTCTGTAGCTTAGGTGGCCATTTCAACCATTCTACTTTTGAATGGGCCTTTTCAGGTTGCATTATCTCTAATGGGTCAAACGAGTTAAATTTAAAAAAATAGCTTTAAAGGAAATGGGCTAAAATGGGTTGAAACTTGAAAGTCACCCGAATTTTTCACACATAAAATATGAAATCATTTTATTGAAAGGTGTCCAAACATGTTTAGACCGTTACACCACGCTTCCATTATGCATACTCTAGAGCTGCTATGATACTTTCTTCCACACTATTATGGATATCTAAATGGATGTTGAATGCTGTATGCTTTTGTGATTTATCATTGGACACCTTTACTCATCTTACAATTCTAATTCGTTTTTTTACAGCTGACAGATTTTGGGCTATCCAAGGTTGGTCTTATAAATAGCACGGAGGACTTATCAGGGTCAACAACCGTCAGGACTGCGATATTTCAGGATAATGAAGTCAAACCAGAGTCAACATCATCATTAGTGAATAAAGAACCGCGCCAAAAACTTTCAGTTGTTGGCACTCCTGACTATTTGGCACCGGAAATACTTCTTGGCATGGGACATGGTTGGTGATTTTAAACTTCGAATGTTACAGACTAATGTAAAAATAATTAATATTAGTATTTTTTTTGTAATTCCACCAGGTGCAACAGCTGATTGGTGGTCTGTTGGTGTTATTCTTTTTGAACTACTTGTAGGGATTCCACCGTTTAATGCAGAATCTCCACTGGCATGTTCTCTTAAAACAAAGTCTGCTTATATATTCTCTCAGTTCAAAAGAAGCATATACTTTATAGAAGTACTAACCAAGTTTTTTTTTATTTATAGTTTTTGCAATAACTATATTATTTGATTTGGTGCAGCAAATATTTGCCAACATTATGAATAGAGACATACCCTGGCCTCAGGTACCTAAGGACATGAGCTTAGAAGCATATGATCTGATAGACAAGTTGCTCAGTGATAACCCACTTCAACGCCTAGGTGCAACAGGGGCTGGAGAGGTGAAACTAAAATAATCTCTAAATAATAATGTTCAATGAAAAATATAAAAGAAGCCTATTAACTTATTTAACAAGATTTGCTATTTTATTAACAGGTGAAGGGCCATCCTTTCTTTAGGAATATTAACTGGGACACACTCGCAAGGCAAAAGGTCATTGAATTGTTTAATTCGTATATGTCTATGAATAAAGCTTCTGTTAGTAGTTTTTATTTAACAAATATCTGAATTTGTATTTTGTGTTGCAGGCGACATTTATACCATCCGCGGAAGCACTTGATACTAGTTATTTCATGAGTCGATATATCTGGAATCCAGAAGATGGACATATTGATGGAGGAAGTGATTTTGATGATATGTCCGAATCAGACTTCACTTCTTGTAGTGAAAGTTTACACAGCGACATGGCGGATGAAGTATATTATCACATTTTGTGTAATTATCTGGCTTGCTAGTTGCCATAAGCTGGTTAACTTACTCGTTAATATGTTACTTGTGCAGGGTGATGAATGTGGGAACCTGACGGACTTTGGTGCTTCATCTCTTGATGTCAATTATTCCTTCAGTAATTTCTCATTTAAGGTTAGCTGCATGTTTTCATAATAAGAAATGTGCACATATGTCCCATGCTAATACGGAATTTGTAACAAAAATTATTTAATCTGTGATCAGAATTTATCCCAGTTGGCTTCCATCAACTATGACTTGCTTATAAAGAGTGCTCAAGATGAATCCATAGAGGATTTAAAACCAAACCTCCCATGACCAAACTTATGACTGGTTTGTGGCTTAGTTGGCTGGCCGGATTGTAGGTCTTATTAGCCAAAGAGTGATCCTGAGCTCCATAGTTTGAGCTTCTCCCACCCCATATTTTTAATCAGTTTCTGTTTTTTTTTTTCAAGTTTGATTAAATGTTCATATATGCACTACAAATGCCATTTTCTAGCTCAAATTTGATTGAATTTCTATGTGAGCGTGCTTCCCAAATTTTAATGATAATAGAATTATGTATAGCAACAAAATTTATTTTATTAAACATATCAATATTTTAATATATTTAATACTAGGTTAGAAACTCATTTATTACATGGGCTGAATAAATCCAAAAAATAAAACCATCTAATACTAGCTTCTATAAAGATTTCATATGTTAGATGTTACCAGCCATTTGTGATATAAGAAATATTTAATAAATTACTAGTGGGTAGCATGTGCTTTGCGGCGGAGTATGATCTTTACTATCATGCATACATACACATGTTTGTACGCACGCACGCATGCACATGCGCGCGCGCACACACACAACCTAACATTTCTATGCGAGTTTTCGAATCCAGGCCCTGGGGGTTGGGTTGATCAAACTTTAGAGCTCAGAGATACAGAGAACAAGATTGGAACAGATGAGCAGTGGAGGCGTGGAACATCAAGCATGAGACGAGCAAACGAAGCTTGTTTGTGGGTTCATTCAGGGTTGCTTGGTGTCGCCTTTAACGTGTAGGGTGCAGCCTACAGCAAAGGGCACTCGGCAGAGCAATCATAATTGCAAGCACAGATACGCTTTGGATTCATCATCTATCATCACTTGATCAGAGCAAGCGTAGGCCGGTCTGCCTTCTGTGGATTTATGCCCTTTCACCCTTTGTGAAGACTTTAACTCCCGATTCATATGATTGTTTTTTAATGTGGAGACCCAAATGAATATCCAATATAATTTTTTATTAAAAAAATGAGGCCCTAAATTTTAGGGGGCCCTAAGCCCAATGCATCACTACAAATTGTATTGGGCCAACCTTGGTAAAAAGTCACAAGGTTGATGGTTTTGTTAAACTCATACTTTTTCGGGTTTTGCTATTTTTACAAGTTATGCATTCAAAACAAACAACTATTAATTGTATTGTCTAAAACATATTCCCTGTCGATCTGCTTTTTAATCGCAACTTACCTTGCTCATATGGGCTTTTTGATTAACCCTAAAGCTATCATCTTCATCGTTGTCGTTAAAAGGCCACGATAAAACCCTATGCCTTTACGCTGCTCATATAGACTATCGATTAACCCTGAGTAATCTCCATCGTCACCGTCTCTCTCTTCCCCATCTATATCTCGACATACCTATCTCTCTTAGAGCATTCACATTACATTCTTTATTTTCATCCTTATAATTACACTAAAAATCATTACTTCTTCTCTTTCCTTTCAATTAAATAATATTTTTTCTTTCCTCCACTCACAACACTCAAAACCATTACATATAATATAACAACTCTCACTCACATAATTTAAGGAATTGGCTGTGAATGCTACTTCTTTCTTTCGTTTTGTACATGTAACGTGGAATGGAGTGAGGATGATGAGTTTACAATTGCCACACGTGGCATATATCAAAGTAAAGTTTACATTCAAGTTTTTACATTATTTCCTTATCTACATTCATGTATGGAGATAAGATAGTTTTCATATATGAATTAATAGTTAGAAAAGATAGTTTTCATTAATATTTATTCTTTCTATTACTTGGATCAATGACACAAGCTAGAAGTTTCATAGCAATATTAAAATCTTGAATATGAATAATAATAATAATAATAATAATAATAATAATAATAATAATAATAATAATAAATAGGTGCTTTCAATGTGTTAATACGGAAAAATAAGACCAGAGCGTAAAAATAAAACTAAGTCGATTTAAGACTCACGCGTTGCGACGAACCTGTTAAAGGGAGAAAATAGACGTAAAAATGATAAACTACACACCTGCATTGTGTTGTGTTAACTAACAAAATTTAGAGAGAAACGTAAAATTGGTGAATCGCACATGCATGTTTGTGTTGTGTTAACTTGCAAAACCTAGAAAGAACTTAAGACGAAAATTTAAAAAATATGAAAAGTATAGGGAATCAAAACTGAAAGTATAAAATTTTGGGAGATTAAATTGCAAAAAATAAAGAGTTTTGAAAAACCCCTAAGAGCATTCACAGTAGGTTTGGTATATTTATGTAAGTGTGTTTCTTATAATTTAAGGAATGGTTGTAAATGGTTGTGAGTGGAGGAGAGAGAAAAGTTACTGTTCATTTTGTATATTCAGGGAATCACTGTTCAACCCTTATAAATTTTTTAATATTTTTGAAAGTGGTTGTGAGTAAAAGAGAGAGAAAAAGTAATGATAAAAGTATAAAAAAAATATTATTTAATTGAGAAGGAGAGAGAAGTAGTAGTGTTTTTAGTGTAATTATAAGGATAAAGATATGAAACCTGATGTGAATACTTTAACATCATATTTTAGAAGGTTACTTTGCAATACCTTTAGGTTAAAAATAAAAAGTCAAATATTTTTTAAAAAACCCCTCATACATAAGATACAAAAACATCATTATTTATAAAAAGATTGGTAATTAGTATGATATAAATTTAATAAATGTATACTTTATGCGATTATCACCAACAATTGCATTTAAATATTATTATAATTATAATATCACCGACGTATTATATTATATAATTATAATATAATATAATATTCAGTCGTCGTAGGGGAAAATATAATAAGTCTGATAATAGAACGCTGGTGGAAACCCTAGTACTCATGGATATCGTGAAGCAAGAATTGGCAAAGAAAAGGCAAAGTCTGCTGGAAGAGAGCGGCGGACGGAGGTTTTTCAAGCGTTCAGAGATGGAACAGAAACGAATCCAGAAGCGTCGTCGTGAAGAAGACAAACGACACGCCGACGCCAAGCAAAACCAGATCCACCCAAATTCATCCAACCCTAACTTCAAACTCCATAAATCTTCATCTTCCGAAACCCACCACCCAAAACCACCACTCTTACCACCGAAACACGAGGTTATTCGCAGGCTCCGCTTGTCGAAACATCCAGTTACTTTGTTTGGGGAAAGTGACGATGACCGATTGGATCGATTGAAGCGCGTTTTGCAGCAACGCTTGTTTGATTGCGACATGACAGAGGGCCAAACCAATGATTTTCTTCCTGAATTGAGAAAGAGGGATGATCATGTTACTGCTATGGACCAAAACATGCGGCTTATTAAACGGATGAAGACGGAGGATTTCTCTGAGCTCTGTGATGAGGATAAGATCCTTGTGTTTTTTAACAAGTTGTTGATTGAGTGGAAGCAGGAGCTGGACGAGATGACACAAACGGAGAAGACCACCGCCAAAGGGAAGTCAACATTCGCTACTTTTAAACAGTCTGCCAGATACTTGAACCCTCTCTTCAACTTGTGCAAGAAGAAGGTACATATATTATATACATACATATGCTCGATCCATCTATAATAACATCAATCTGTTCATTGATTATACATGCATGCTTGATTGATAAAACTAAATATTCATTCATTTGAAATTGTACGTAGGTTCTGCATGATGACATTAGACAAGCTTTAATTTCAGTGGTGAACTGCTGCATGAAGGGAGATTACTCGGCTGCGACGGATCATTACATCAGAATTGCTATCGGGAACTCAGCATGGCCCATTGGTGTTACTATGGTTGGTATTCACGAACGCTCAGCCCGTGAAAAAATTTGCACCAGCAGTGTGGCCCACGTCATGAACGATGAAACAACTCGAAAATACTTGACGTCAGTCAGACGATTGATTACCTTTTGTGAAACCCGTCATCCAAAAATGCCTTCAAAGCTTTGAAGGCAGTTGATTTGTACGCGTTTGGTTTTTAAACATGCTATGTATAGTACTACTTTGAGTTCTGGTTTTTAAGACAATTTCTCTTTTGATTAGAAATCTTCTACAACATATGTTATAGTATATGTATTAAGGTGCACAAATTGAGTTTGTCAGTGACACGTTATGTAACATCGCTCGTAGACATAAGAGATGTTAAGTTAATAAGAAATATTAGAATGACATGACCTCAAATATCACCGAAGCGTTTTGGACGTATTGGTTGTGAAGAACCGGAAAACTTCATAATTAAGCGTGCTCATGTGATAGTAGTGCCAATCAAGAAAGTCTCCCCATGTAACTAAAAACAAATTAGTGTGCTCGTTACGAGAGTACGTTTGTTATATTACCTCAATGCTGTTCGGGTTGAAGCCAGGTAGAATTAGTCAACACAAGTTAAAACCTGGTTATGGGGGGATGATCAGGTTTGATAGGTTAGGTTTTGAGGTGGGATCAAACCAATTTCAAAGTATAGGGTTCTAACTTTTAATCGTAAAGGTCGGCTCAAATCCAAACTAGATTCAACCAAACTTGTTTTACTCACCTCTAAATTACAAAAGAAACTATAAACCTCCCTGTATTTAAGTGATGGACTATTGAAGCCCAATTGGTCCAAATTATAAATCTACTAACATGGTCCTGGACTACTGGCCTTTCATAAAGCCCAATGTAAAGTCATGAAAATCTCCTCAACGTAAAAGTTGAGGGCCATCCCGAATATTCATTCAAGTATTCAACTGTGCTCATCAATTGGCCATTTGACTTGTATCTTACCACACACATGCACTTAGAAAAAATTAAAGAAAATGAACGGCAATTTCCAAACCAAGGAAAACTAGAAAAATATAAGGGAGATTAGGCCATCAGAGTGAGGTTGTAAACTTGTACTATTATTGAAGTTGCAATGCGGTGCCAGGTGCAATGACTCAACTTTCAACGAAAGTGACTTCCCTTATAGCACGTTTAGTGGGTGTTCGGGATTGCTATTTTTTAACCAATTTTTAAATTATTAATTTTTGAAAAATTAATAAGTCAATAAGTATTTTTAAGAAACACAAATATATAAAATAGATAGTTAATAAGTAGATTTTAAAAGTTTAATAAGTAGATTTTGAAAAATTAAAGGAAGTTACTTTTGAAGTTATTATTTTTTTTTCAAAACTTACTTTTCAACAAAATAAAATAAAGCAATCCCAAATGCCTCCTTAATTAAGTATTGCAAATTTAATTACGTTTCAGGTTCCGACCCTGTGGATAGTTGCACATGGGGCAGAAGGTGTTCGACGAAATGTCTATGAGAATTTGATTCTGATCACGGTAACCTCTGCCCTAAAACGCATACAGAAAGTAGCGTCGGAGGTGGCTAACTGTACCGATCTTGTTTGAATCTGTAACCTGATCATAGAAGAGTGCAAACGGATTGTGCTAATACATATATACAAGTCATAATGTGCCGCTACACTTGTATATAGAGCTGTGCTTAAAATCAAGAGATGTTGGGGCGTGTTAGTCCGTTGTCAAAGTTGATTTTTGCCGCTAAACCTTCTCTACTAAATCAGGTACATAAATTTGTTCCTTTGATTACCTGTGTTAGGGTAAGAATGAAATAACTGAAGAAAAAGTTAACGGTTCAAGCTAACCAACTGATTAGCTGTTACTTCCTTTTATTGAGTTCGTTAATTCCGTTACATCTGATTGCAATGATTACAATAATAGTCCTTCCAAGATTGTTGAATCCGTTGCAATAGGGAGGAATCAAGAGAACTAAGAGTGATAGCCATCAATGCTAAACCATTCACCCTTGATAAGGCATCGGCTACCTTAATTTCCACCCTTTTTTTGTAGGCAATTTCGTAATCGTAACCCATGAGTTTAGACAACCAAGTTTGTTGCAACGGTGTAATTATCTTTTGATCAAGTAAATGTTTCAGACTTTGTTGATCTGTCTTAATCATAAAATGTTTGAGCACCAAATAGTGATGCCAAGTTTTTACTGCAAATAGGATTGCCAAGAGCACTTTTTCATATACAGATATGGACTGTTACCTTACAGACAATGCCTTACTTATAAAAGCAATAAGAAGACCCTCCTGCATGAGGACTGCCCCCAAACCTTTAGCCGAAGCATCAGTCTCAACTACAAAGGTTTTTGAAAAATCGGGTAATGCTAAGACCGGTGAAGTAGAAAGAGCATCTTTGAGAGATTCAAAAGCATATTGAGCTTATGAATGCCACAAAAAGGAATCTTTCTTCAAGAGATTAGTGAGAGGCTCGGCAATAGTACCAAAACCTTTGATAAAACGTCTGTAGTAACCGGCAAGTCTCAGAAACCCTATTAGCTGTTTGACAGTAGTAGGTTGAGGCCAATCAAAGATAGCTTTAATCTTCTTAGGATCAGTTGACACTCCTACCCCGCTGGTAATGTGACCAAGATACTCCACCTGAAAACCTCCAAAAGAACACTTAGATTGTTTAGCCTTAAGCTGATGCAGCCTCATAAGAGAAAGCACCTCTTTAACATCCATAAGATGTTGTTCCCATGATGAACAATAGACTAGAATATCATCAAAGAAGACCAATGCAGTTTTTCTTAAAACCAATTGAAACACCGTGTTAATGAAAGATTGGAAGGTGGCAGGAGCATTTGTTAAGCCGAAGGGTAAAACTAGAAACTCATAGTGACCTTGAAGAGTTCTAACGGTTGTCTTGTGTATATCTCCTTCCCACATTCTAATTTGATGGTAATCGGACCTTAAGTCTAATTTAGAAAAAATAGTTGCCCCACCTAGTTCATCTAACAAATCCTTAATGAGTGGAATGGGAAAACCATATTTGATAGTAGCCTCATTCAAACGCCTGTAATCTACACACATCCGATAAGAGCCATCCTTTTCCTTAACTAATACAACAGGAGCAGCAAAAGCACTAGTGCTATTCGTAATCACACCGGAGTCCAACAGTTCTTGAATTATTTGCTCAATTACATCTTTCTGCATTTCAGCTTGAGATTAACTGTTTTCATTTTCGATGATCACATGATCTAGATAGAGGTAGGTCGGTAGGAACCTCAAAAATATCTTGGAATGTAGAATGTAGTTGGGACATTTGTTCATTCTGTGAAGAAGTTACGACCTTGGGTTTATCCTGAGAATCATTACCCATGTGCAGGCTAAACAAATGAGCTTGAGCCACATGAGAGTTAGATTGCAAAAGATTGGACATTTTTCCGTGGTACAAAGATTTACCTCTTGAGTAGAGATCTCCTTGAGAACAAAAGGCTGATCATTGACTGAGAACTGTATTGTTAAGGACTTGAAATTCCACATAATGTTATTCAAGATTTGTAACCATCGAATACCCAACACAATGTCATAGTTACTAAGAGGAATAACCAACATATCAACCTTAAACCATCTACCTTGCATAGTCCATTGAAAATATTTACAAACTTGTGCACAAGACAACTTATTCCCGTCAGCAATCGTTACTGGAATATCATTTATAGGTTGAATCGGACAATTCAGCTTAGAAGCTAATTGTTGATTCACAAAATTATGAGTGGAGCCACTATTTATCAAAATGTGTAATTGTCTAGTGCCCAAAGCTTCTACTACTTTCATAGTTGAATAAGATTCAATACAGTTTAAGTAGAAAGGATCTTGCAGCTACTACTCTACTATCATATCAAGCTTGTAAGAAGGTGGGGTATGGAAAGTTCTAAAGTTGATTCCAATATCTCTTCCTTAGAAGACCAAGGATGATGCAAAAGCCTTTATAGAAATTGTTCGCACGTTTTAACCCATCTGCCCCCTATCTTATTATGAGTTCAGCTGTTATTAATATAATAAAAATATTTATAAACAACAAAATCCTATAGTATATTTACACTACGCAACGAACTTACTACTCATGAGTGTCGGCAACGTGCATCATTTCAATTTGTTTCTAGTATTAATTAAATGCCGCCTTATTATTATGCTATATTATTTTAACAACATAATTATTTCACTTCAGCCTAAAAGCCTAAAATATCATGCGCTAGGGTCCGCTCAATAAATTTAATATTCACACCAGACGACAATTTTACAATTTCTAATTTAAATTATATAAAATGCAATGTTTTAAGAAAATTTAGAAAAAGGTTAGGTTATACATACCCTATTTTATTACTTGTCATACAACCCCTCAAAAATATAATTTCAAAACATGTCATATTTTACCCCTTAAAGAAATCTAGTTTTAGAAAAAAAAAAGGTTTTGTTTTTTCTTTAAATAAGTTTTAAAAATAATTTTTATATAACGATATAAAAACATACTTAAAAATAAAAAAATATCATAAAAATTTAAAAATATCATAAAAAAATATCATAAAAACATACTTTAAATAAGTGAAAACCGAATGTACGATTTGATTCGATTTTTAATGTTATAGATACGATTTGGTTTTTGGTTATTTTAAGTTTTTGGCTTTTTTTGAATAATTGTAACCACTACAAATAAAAATAATAAAAAAGAAAAACTATAAAGACTAAAAGTAATAATAAATAGACAAACCTAAAATATTTAATTTAACATATTAAAGCGTGATATGGTAAATAAAAAAACATAAAAACAAAAATTAATTATTATATAAGTTAAAAGGTTGAGTATTACAAGTAAAAATACTTTAGAGTGGAGTATATATAACATGACCTTTTAGAAAAAAATAATATACATTATATTTATTTGTCAGTGTTAATTGTACATTTGCATACTCAAATTTACGTATGAAATTATTCAGTCAGATTTGCACAAGCTAAAAATCCATCTCTCAACCAATTAAAATATTATAATTGGCCTCGTATTTCTCGTGGACCATAGATGTTGACGGTGTCTTCTTTGGTGTGTGAAATGAAGTAGATCGTAGATAAGGACTAAATTCAACTTACTGTACCCGCAAATTAATGCTGGATTGATGCATAGATAGCGAACAACACCTAATCCCTTCCTAAGTTATATATTTAATATAGACATTAGAAAGAAATTAGATTGTTTTTCCCCATTGAAGCATGGTGCTATTTTGTATGGTTTTGTTAGTTTTCCGTTAGCTTTTTTAATGAAATCTTTTCATAGTTATCGTTAAAAAAAAGTTTTAATAAATATTTTTATATTATAAAAAGAATAATAGTTTAAAATATTACTCATTAGATGGCTAGTAATTACTAATAATTCTCAGCACAAGTGGTTAAGTTGACATACCCGAACAAAGTTACAAAGTTGAGACATAGATCTTTCTAGTTGTAGGTTTTCCTCCTGAGAGGATTAGGGTTGGGGTCCCGATTAGAAAACGAATAGATGAGCTCAATTAAAATAACACATATCACAAAACAGGGTCGTATATTTACCGTTCAAGGAAAAGACGAATAATAATTCATACAGTTAATTTAACTGACAACACTAGTAACTTATTTTATTACTAAATACAATCTTAGTTGCATAATTAATTTGACTCTTGTATAATTTTTTTTGTTCATAATAATTATTTTTGTTCATAATAATTATTGTAAGCGAAAACGAACGTAAATATAATCATTATGTTACTATGATTGCTATTAGTAAAATAAGTGAAAGTTAAAAATGTAAGTAATTAAATTGTTAAAATGAATTATTATCGGGAAGCAAGTAATAGTTTAGGTTATTTAAATCTACTTTTTTTAATTAGAATTTTTTATTTATAGAAAAATTAAGTAATTTTAGAAAATAGTAATACATAATAATCGCGTTTTAACTTTTTCCCTCCCCTCAAATTCTATGAAACCCGACCGAGCCCAATCCAACACCACATTTCAGTTTTCACACGGCTCCAGCAATCAATGCACCACACCCCAAACCAAACGATCCATAACCACCCTCTATAAATACCCCTTCACAACCCGCAATCACTCACTACACCATCAACTCAATATGGAACCCAAGCTAGCCACACCACTCCTCTTTCTCACCATCATCTTCCTCACCTCCACCACCGTCAAACCCTCATCCACCTTCATCAAATCCTCTTGCGCCACCGTCACCTACCCCACCTTATGCGAACAATCACTCTCCCCATTCGCCAAAACCATCCAAAACAGCCCGGCCCAGTTAGCCCACACCGCATTAGCCGTGAGCCTTAAACGGTCCCAATCCACCCAAGCCTACCTCAACAAGCTCAAGCGGTTCAAAGGGCTGAAGCCCCGCGAACGCTCCGCTATTGGAGACTGCTTGGAGGAGGTTAGTGATAGTTTGGACCGGGTCAGTAAGTCGATCCGTGAGCTCAAGAATTGTGATCGGGTCAATGGTCAGGAGTTCTTGTGGCACATGAGTAATGTGCAGACGTGGGTCAGCTCCGCACTCACTGATGAAAACACTTGTATGGATGGCTTCGGAGGTCGGGCCATGGAGGGTCGGATCAAGACCTCGGTTCGAGCCCAGATCACTAGTGTTGCACATGTTACTAGCAATGCTCTAGCACTTGTTAACAACTTTGCCAAAAAGCACTAGTTCTACTTAATGACCAGTGGAACCTAGTGCACCAAAGTGCCAATGAACCTTTTTTGTGTTATATACTTATATATTAGTAGCGTCTTGTTAGCTTGTTTGGGTTTTTGGGTCGGGTTTGGTTTTAATTTTACGGATATGAAAGATGTATAAATAATAAATATATATATTTTTGTTTAGCATAAACTGTGAGGTTGTAAAATTATTAGGTCTCCAATTAGTATGTTTTATTTTGTTTTTGTTGTCTTACCTAATGGCTTAAGAATTTATTATTATGTGACATACCTACCGTTTTAATTAACTGTTAAGTGGTTGGAAGGGTCAAATTTCGACTACAAATATTCTCGGATCGCTTTTGATCTTGAAGATTATTTAAAATGATTTTAAGATCAATTATGCTTATGATTCCTGTTGTCGCACGCTAGTGGTTTTTTCTATCATTAAGCATTTAAAGTATTTTAATGTTCTATTTTATCAAATAAATTAATTCAATATTTTCTATGTTACTTTTTTAGAGCAAAATTCTATTCGTAAATAACACCTAATCTTAAATTTTGTAATAATTTAAATGATATTATTTTTATGACGATCAATCTTAAATGCTTGTAAGCTATAATATAACAGGCTTCTTTTGAGTTATTTGAAATAGAAAGTTTGGGTAAAATATTGAAAATGTAGGTAAATGTAAAAAGAAGTTACAAATCAAATCACATGGAGACAAGGAAAGACACAACAGCATTGTAGGCCATTTGCATATGTTTGGTGTACAATTATGACATTTCAGTTTATGATTTATATGTTTCAAAAACAATATTTAAAAAGTATATATATATTCATATGCTATTGAAAATAATATATAAAAACGAAATTTATATCAACTCCTGAACCGAGGCATAATTTTTAATTTTTAAATAACCGTACAAAATATTTAGAAATACAGTGTGAACCTTAGATGTGCCCCAATTAATAGTGAGCCAAGAGGTACCGTTACGTTGAATTTAAGGATAAAAAAATCTTTTATTTAAAAAAATCAATTAGATAATAACTTTAAAAAAATAATAAACCGTAATAATAAAGCAAAATATCACGTGTAACAAACTAATAAAAATAGGAGAAAAACAGCAGTCTAGTTTAGAAAAACGAGAAGGTAATGACTAATCGGTAGAAAGAGAGTGGGGAATCAATCCATCGAGCATAACATGCTGCCATGGTAAATAAAATGGGACCCAAACACACGTGATTGGCAATGGGCCCTACCCATGTGATGCCCATAATTGATGTCCTTTTATAAGATAAATATCCATCTAAATTACCTAAAGCATTTGAAAAATAATAAATTTTATGAATTTTAACTTTTCAAATTAGAATCTTCGAGACACGTAACACTAAGCGGGTTTTTTTATTTTTTTTTTTATTTTTATTTTTATTTTTTTTGTTGTTGTTAATGTGGGGCCAGCCTATTTGGTAGAGGTTTTGCCTATTAAAGGGGAGATCTTGGGTTCAAACCCAAGCAATGGTTTAATTTGTTGTAATATAAAAGTAGAGTAGATTTGCCATTAAAAAAAAAAAAAAAAAAACTAAGCAGTTTTGTTTAAAAAACTTGTTAGGTAAGCATGTCGATTATCATTAAAACAACAAGAAATTTATTTCTTAATCTATACTATTTGTCAATTTATCAATCAACATTTTCAAACGTATTATTTTATTTATATTTTTTGTTTTTAATCCGTACATTAACAGTATCTTCACATGGAACAAGTTCAAGACGATCTATTTTTTAAAGAAAGAGACGAATAAAGAGACAACTTTTGAGACTAATTTTCCGCTACTTTTTATTAATCATCAAACTGGCTTCTAAATAGAAAACATAAACGAAAGGTAAGATGAAATAACAAATAACTGATTGATAGTGTGATCATGGGGTGATCATGAGTCAACTGTTGGTAGTTGCAACATGATATAACTGTATAACTGTTGTAATTCCATTTTGAGAATCACATTAAACAAAACAAATTGTCAATGTGAAAAGGGTTATTTTTATAAATTGTTTTTTGACTTGAATGTTTAAGTATGAATTTACGATAAGAGGTCCAAATCTAGTAAGTTGACGGTAGACCAAGCACCGAGAACCTTTCTCTGACCATTTTGTTATGGACCATCCTGATAGATCCAAAGCCCATTTTGCTTCAAGCCCAAGTTGTATTACTGTAAACTGCAAAGTGCAGCAAGCCCAAATAACAACGTTTAACCCTCCATATTCAGCAATCAAGGTCACAACTCACAACTGAGGAAGTTAAGGCGTCTAAACACTCCAAATAATACATGCTTTTTTGGAAAATGTACGTAATAAATAAAAAGAGAGTTTTTTTTTTTTTTTTCCAAAATGGTGTAGATAGAAAATTTATTTACCAAAACGGTGTAGTTAGAAAAATATTTACTAAAATGGTGTAGTTTTAAGATTTTATTTATATCTCACTCCTACTTTTATTGGCTTCTTAAAAACATCTTTAAACAATTAAACCCCCTTTTTTTAATGTAAATTGAACCATTTTAAACTTAAAATTAATGAATACTATTAAACGCTAATGAAAAACATCTCGTGTATCCAATTCTTTTACATTTGCATAGTTCTTAACATCTCGTCGCATTTTGTTTTGAAACTCTAATTTTGTCACCTTTTGTTTAGTATGTAACAATGCTAAATGCTTGCATTTTTTACAAATGTTATAATCCTCTATTATTTTTATATGATATATTAAAAAAGAATAGAGTCACATGTTTAATAGCCTCCAAAAAAAAATGTTAATACTTTAAATTAACGACCAGAGTATGATTATCATATTTTGAATTGTTGGGTGTAATCCCATAATTTAATAAATTACAAAAAGTTATCGCATGCAGACCCCCTTTATGAGATTTTGGATTGTTTGAATTTATTTTTTATCCTTTGTTGTTTCTATCCCTTGGTTTGTTAAGGGCACAAAAGGTTGGATTGATTTCCGTATTCTTGAGTTTTTATTAATTCTAGTTCTATTTAAAAATAATTTTAAGAAATAAAAAAAACTCGACCTTTAAAAACTAAAAGAAATTAAAAAATATTTCATTTTAATACAGTGCATATTAAATAACGTTCCTATTAACCATGTTGAAAGAAATTAATAATTTTTTGGAAAACTAAAAAGAAATCTATTTTATAACATATTTAAAATTTAAAGATATAATCTCTAAAAGAACTAAGAAACATTTAAAAGTTCTTTTGTAAATTAGTGAATGAAAATAGGAGTGAGAAAACAAGAAAACCTCAAATTACACTAATTTGGTAAATAATTTTTCAACTATACTATTTTGGTAAATAAAAATTTCAATTACACTATTTTGGTTAAAAACTCAATAAAAAGAATTAAAAGTATAAAATAATCCGTTAATAAAACAGACCAACTTCAATTCAATAAAATAAATCAAATTCAACCCATACATCTATCATAATTCATCAACCATCATATATCGATTTAAAATGCAATAAAAACTCGAGATCAAATAATAATATCAAATATACCAGAAGGCAATGCTTTCATAAAAAAAGACATTTTATACCCATCTCACTGACAATCTAATGTAACACGCTTTCAAACGACCGCTTGTGGTCGTCTTAAACATTCGTTTGAAGGTCAGGCTTCTATCACATACTCTTACTTTCAAATGGCCGTTTGAGGATTCATCAAATTAACGGTCATTTGAAGGTTAGGGCTTGTGCCACAGGCGCCCCACCTTTAAACGTTCCTTTGACTTTAGGGTGGCGTAGGAGTATTAGGCCTTAGAAAGGTTATCGCCTTATCGGAACAGTAATTACACAACGCATCGAGCGATCATAATATTAAAATAACATATCTTACAATTTATCATAGTGTCAACAGAAAGTAAAAAACTTAAGCAAAAAATAAGTAACTAACCATAAGGTTTTATTCTTCAAGTAAACATCTTAAACTGTGAGATGATTGATAAGATACAAAGCATTGCTGCTAACCGTCGCAAGATTCACAATGCTGTTCCTAATCTTCTTCTTGACGGTCGGATGTATAATTTTCCCATCAGAAAATCCGTCAAGGCATGAATTCTCATCAGTGATGGCGGCACTGGTCCACGTCTGAGCGTTAGAGATGGCGAATCTCTTGTCAGCAGACTTAGAAACACCATTGATTTCCTTCATGGAGCTTTGGATTTCATCCATGGAGTCTTTAATATCCCCAATGCAATCCTTAAGCACCTCAGCCTCCCATTGGGTGATCCGTTTGGTTTTGGACAGTTGGGTGACGGTGGAGAGGGTGGCGTTGGCGGATTCGAGGGTGGTGGAGAGGGCCACGGTGGCGAGTTTAAGCGGGTTTGTTTTGATGGTGGCGGCGTAAGGGAGGAGGGATTTCCGGCAGGCGGAGGGGTAGGTGGCGGAGCTGCATGAGGTTTTGATGAATGTGGAATATGTGTTTTGTTGGGCGAGGGTGGTGGATGATGAAACTTGGGATGATGCAAGTGTTGTAAGAAGAAGTAATATTATCAAGAGTTTGGGTTCCATGGTTATTTTAGTGTTTTGTGTAATGGGATGTAACAAAGAAGTTGATCAACAATTTATAGATGGCAAATGTCAAATGAGAGTTGTGGGTTTATTTATTTGTTTATAAAGTGAAACTAACGTTAATACCATGTAATTATAGTAAGAGTTTGTATATGCATTTTATAAACTTGAAATTTTTTGAAAAATAAAAAAAATGAAGTTAATAAGCAATGAATTTAGATATAAAAGTTGAAGTTAATAAGCAATGATTTTTTTAAAGCATTGTCGTTCGTAAAAGAAGAAGGGCATAGCAAGTAACTTAACCCAAGATGTCAATTACAAAACAATATTGAAATTAGACCGATTCCGGGTAATTATCCAATGTTTTCCGTCCTAGTTTTAATCCATAAAAACATCACAGCTTTGATGTCTTCAAAAACCTTGGATGGACAAATTGTCTTGCTTTAAAATACTTTCTCGTTTTTTAGTCTTCCAAATACATCACAACGGGACATTGAAAATAGTGTGAAGAACATAAATGAGTCAACTACATTGTTAGCACTCAACTCCTCCATCCAAAGTATTTCATCTTTGAGTGGGATCCAATTATTTCAAAATTATTTCATTAGAAGTTTGTAATAGGCGTTGGGTTTTTTGTAATCCTCAGGTATCTTTGAAGAGAAGCCATGAAGTATGTCGCCTTAATTTGTAAGACGTCATACTCACGAGTTGCTAGATATGATGCCACCATCAATTCTTAATATATCGATCAACCTCTTCGCGAAATCACCATCAAATGAAATGATATTCTCCAAATCCATGTAATTCTCACATCAATACGAATAAAAGAGTGAATATGATGATTATAATGAATGGTAGATAATTTAATAAAGAAATATGTCGTATGTTTTAAAGTAGGATTCAAATAAGAAAGCTTCTTATTCTAAAAAGCCTAAAAATAATATCTTTTAGTTACTTTTAAAGTGAGTGAAATGAACTTCTATTGAACTAATGATTCCAATGATATTAGAACCAGCTCTTCGAGCTCTATGATCTTAGTTTTTAGAATTTAACTTTTGAATTTTTAGTTGTAGGTTTTAGAATATTTGTATTTTCGGCTCATTATATATTTCATGATCGTTATTGTGTTTTTCCTACTTATTTTTAGGTCTTAATTGTTCTTCATTGTGTCGTATTGCTCATAATTACTCCTCATTGTGTCTTTTTTGCGCGTTATTGCGTTTATTCATCTGTTTTTGAATAATGAGCTTTTTTACTATAATTTTACACTTTGTTTTAATATATTTTTTTTTATCTTGAACAAAAATTATATATCATGTTTGCTCTAACATATTTTATTTTTTCTCTAAGTCGAAATAACTGTCCACAAGAAAAAGAAAATACACAGCCTTAAATTAAAAACTAATACAGCAATTAATCAGTGAAATTTCTTTTAAAAAGGTACATAATTAAAAATAAATCTAATATTGAAAAGAAAACATAGCATTGGATACCATAGCATGATGTAATTAAGCTCATGTTGTGCTATGTTGGTAAGATTTTACGACTTATGATCGATTAGTGCAATAAAGTCAAAGAAATTTGATGGTCCATCCCATCCACACTTTACTGATCGATCACGTGAATGCCGATGATTGCTGCTCGATACATGCCGCATCTCATGGAATTCGATGAATACCACTCATAACAAAACCACCACACATTTCATCTTCTTCACTTCTCAGCTCATCTTTCTTTCCTATATATGGGTTCTATGTTCATCCAAGCTTCTTTACTTATCATTTTTAAAGCCCATTCATTCATCACGTACATATAGCTACTTTAATAAAAGTTAGTAATTATTCATCCACTCTATACAAGAGTGTTCATCCTTATTACAAAGAAAAAAAATATCAAATTACATCTTCTAATTAATGTAAAAATTATCACAATAAACCCTAGCTGGCTAATATATTCTCTTGCGGAAGAAATAGGACGCTCCCATCGTAAAACAAAAGAACAATGAATATTATTAGCATAAAGAGAACATTTAGGCCCCGTTTGGTTCACCGAATTCTCAGAAATTGAAATTGAAATTGAAAAATTTTTCATTCAAAATCATATTTGGTTGGTTCATATATGAAATTGGAATTGAAAAAAATTTCCCCTCATTCATTAGAATCCAATTACAATTCCTTTGTAAAACATTCTGCGAAACAAATGGCCCTTAGTCTTTAAAATGAAAAGGATCCCAAAAAAGACGTAAACGATAAAACTTTATGGTGACAAACGATGTCGGAGGATTTAAAACCATATTGGCGGCGACAAGAGAATTTATGACAAAGTTATAGTGATAGGGGCTACAATCGTGGTGGCAAGTGACACAATAATATGGTGATAGGAGTTACAATTGCAAGTTTGTAACAATAGAATTTACGATTTTGACGACATGAGCTACATCTGCGCTACAAGAGGAGAGAAGCTAGAATAAATAAAACCTAAGCATTATATTTTTACAACACATCTCTACCTAGGATAGGATGAGAAGAAGAGAATAAAAGTAGGAGCGGATGGATGGGACGAAAGGTTGACGATCAACCAAACTTCGGCCACAGTAGCTCCAGAGAGATTGGAAGGAAGAGAAAATAACTAGACAAAAAGCATAAGTCGTTGATACTTCTACTCTAATAAAAGAGTAAATGGGGGTGCCACGTGTCAACACCACAATCATTCTGAAAGAAATTTTCCCGCCTCTATCTCCTATTAAATAATTACCTTAATTACTAATAATATTATTTTAATACTTTTTAATATTTAATAAATTAAGATATAAATCTATTTATTAAGGTTATTTCTAAACGAATTGATATTTTTAAAAAGTCAATTTTTTAAAAACAAAAAATAATCAAATTTGAGAGTTGTAATAAGAAAATTTTTAACAATGACATTTTTATACGGTTTGTTTTAAAACAAAATGTTTATTTAAAAAAAAAGTTGTAAAAACAAAATGTTAAAAAGTTAATATCACTGTTTTATTATTTCATTCATATCATATCTTATAATATCATTTTTATAATTAATAAATTTATTATATTAATATTTTATTTATTCAACCCATGCAATACACGGGTTTACTAAAGCTAGTACCAAATAAATATTGAAAAACCAATAGAAATTTAATCAAATTATATCTTCTAGTTATGGTAAGTTTGCACGGGTCTCTTGAGCTTAGAACTAGAGACAAAATCTAAAACTTTCAATTTTCAACAGGTTAATAGGTTTTTGTGGTTGGTTATGGGTTGGCTAAGTAATTATTTTTTAAACAAAAAATTTTTCTTATAACACCTAATTATTATTTTTTAAACGCCAACGAATACATTTAATCCCAATTAAACCTATAGGCGAAAAGTCACCAACGCCCAGGAACACATACAGCGTTGGTGACCGGCACGCCTACTATTACAGGGAAACCCACCACTCAAAAGTTCAGTTTAGTGGTAAAACATCTTATTCACTTGAAACATATTGCACAAAATGATACTCGAACCCATGATCTCCACTTTGGAAAGTCATTAGGTGTCTCTTTACAAACCAATTGATCTATGATTCAAATGCAACACCTAACTATAGAATGGAGTTCCTCCTCATCTAAACCAATAGAAATTAAGTAATATTTAACTTCATATTAATGTTTTACATTTTTAAAAAATTAAATAATCGTTAGAGTCTCTGATCCCCTGATCCATAATAAGGTTGGGCTACTTGATTAAAGGATCTATCCTATGCCAAGTCAGCATTCAGTCAGAGTCATGTGTCGTAATATTACAGGATAACTTGACATCCATGTGGATAGAGCCCCTCGATAGAGCCCATCCACAATGCTCAGTATAAGAGGGGAGGAGATAGGAAGCTAATTCGTGGGTGTTTTCAAGGTCATGCCAAAAGAGCTTACAAAGATTCATCTTTCCGCACATCCATTTAAAATGCTCTTTTAACTGTTTTATAGTCTATTTCATGCCTATTGTCACAATGTCACTACTACAAAAATATGGTTTTAGAGGCGTGAATTAAAAAATCACATTTTTAAGCAGTTACAAAACCGCTCCAAAAGAGATTAAAACCGTCCCAAAGACCAAACTCAAAATAATATTAAATATAATTTTTATACAAACAACGGCCGTAAGAAACTGTAAGAAACTCATATAATTTCACCTAAAAAAGCTAAATAATTCTAAACTTGAAAACATAATAAAAACTTTTTATAGGATCCGTATTCGGTAAGTCGGTAATACATACACCAGTCCTTGTGACACGGTTCTTCCGTGAATTAATTCTGGTTGTTGTCTATAATGAATTGATAATCAATGCACGTAACCGTACGTTACTTTAATAAAAATAATCTACACTTGTTTACTTTTTTTGTTGGTAACCGGATCTACCTTTGACAAATTAATCTAAGTTGATTGTCAGTTTGTCAAAGTGAAGCTAGGAATCTCAGAAATTTGTACGACTTACAACAAGAGATAATATTATTAATTTCATAGATTTCAAACCAACATATTCCACCATTTAGGGGTACACTAGTAGCCTAAATAATATTTAGTAATCCTCACACATAGATATATTACAAACTAAAATAATAATATGCACTACTTAATCTTGCTAATTAATATGCAATTAACTAAGTGGAAGGAATATTAGTAATGAGAGACAGTGCAATGCTTGTTAACTCTGCAACATTCACAATATACCCTCTAATAGTCTCCTTCATCTTCCCATCATTCTCTTCAAATCCATCCATACATGTATCTTCATCAGTCAAGGCTGCACTCACCCAAGTCTTCACATTCCCCATATTCTCATCAAAATCTGGACCCTCCATTTCCTTCATTGCCACCATTGATTTCTTCATCTCATCCACAGAATCACTCATGTTCTCCAAACAATCCGCCACCGCCTGCCCGTCTCTCATACTCAAGTCCCGCCCCTTCGAAAGCTCCCTTACCGCTTTTGAGGCGGACTTTGCACTTTTCAAGCTCACGGTTAGCGCCACATTGGCTAGCTCCATTGGGTTTGTTTGGATGGTGGCGGCGTAAGGGGAAAGCGTTTTGAAGCACAAATCGGTATATCGTGTGGTTTGACACGCGCCCTTGATGAACCCCGTGTTGGTATCCAAAACGGTTTCTAACCGAAATCTTGAAGTTGCGGAGATAATGAGAAAGTTGTGTGAAAGAAATAAGGAGAGGATGGCTAAAAGGGGTAGCATAGAACAAGTGAAAGGTTGCATTTTGCTTAAGGTACCTTGTGGGCTGTGGGTGTGATAATTTATGTAGTGTTATAAGTATGAAATAAAACTTTAAAAAATGAGTATAAAGTTAAAAAGGGTACCACTGTCCAACATGTGAACTAGTTGTCAAATATGATTGGTTATAAAGATGACATGAGATGATAAATTACGTGATCATGTGATTCCTGTTCCTCTCATCTGTCATTCTGTGGTACAACCATCTCTTACAATAACATTAAGTTTTATTTAAGGAGCGTTGTAGTAGAAATGTTGATTGTTGAAACATGAAAAAGGTAGAATTAAATATTCGACCTAGTTAAATTTTAAATAAAGTTAACGTCGGAACGTATACTAAAATAAACATATCCTAATAGTATATTCAAATTTACATAATTGGTTGAATTGAAGAATTAATTATATATTGGAGAGTTATAATAAAAAAACAAAAATATTTCAAAATAATTATATTTCTAAAATAATTTAAAAAAATATAAAAAATAAAAGAAACATGTATCAAATACTTGTACAATTATGAAATAATGAGTTATAAAACACTATTCAATCAAAAGTTGTATGGATGGCAGGTCATATGTCCAATGATTCATGGATTATATATTTAAACATGCCATTTTTACCTCCAAAAGTGTAGACCAAGCATGCAAGTTGTTGCAACATGCGCTTGCATTCACATTTATATTCAACTTTTGTATTAAAAGTGTCTTCCCTTATCCACTAATATATGTTGGTAAAAGAAGCACAATTTGCATTTTAGTAGGACCTACCAGGCAGATATATATGTTACAAGTAAGAGGTCGCTCTTTCACATTTAAGCCAAATATATCAATTTGATGCACAAGTTATACAAAACAAATTTAAACCATACGGTTGAAATCAGTTTGTAATCCTATAGGTTGAACCATGTTTTAGCCGTTCTAACCCAAGCAAAACCGGTCAAAACCTAGTTTCCAACCTGGTTTTCAAACAAATCAAACCTTATTAATCCCTCAATAATCGGTTTTGAACTCAAACTAGTTTGACCAAAAATCGGTTTTGCCTTTTGTTGACCAAACTAAACTGGTTTGGTCAAAAACTTATTAGTATACTTCTAGTAGACACATAATGTGAACTAACGTTGGTGGAGGCCCTAGCTAATACCTATTTGAAAAGATTCCTGCCATGGATTATATGGTTTGGGAGGCAAAGAGCACATGTCCTATGGGCCAAGTCAAGAGGCGATATTATATCGTTCACACAAAAATATATTGTTGTGTTATAGTGATTTGATTTGAATTTTACACGGATAAACCTATATTTAAAAGGTGACACATCAATGATACAATGCAACTCCATGTTACATGAATAAATCAATGATTTTTGCTAGTAGTTAGGATAATTAGTGGTTTAAAACTCGGATTGATCTAAGCATTGTATTAAAACCCAACCAACAACTCATTAATAGTTATCATAAGTTTATGAAATATTAAATACGGAAATAACATATTGTTGTAGACAACACGAGAAACTAAATCCTTTTTCTTTCTTGAACATTAATACCTTCATGCTAGCTTTAAATATCAACTCTTTTGGGTGATTCGTGATTTTTTTTTCCCTGAAAAAGTAAAATAAGGAAAAAGATATTTAACCATCGTTAATTATTATAATTCACTTAAAAAATGTCACGCAACGGGATTAAGCTTTCAACAATGAAACAATTAAAATCAACTCATCTGAAGTATATGTTGTGTTTATGTCAATGCGATTACAGAAGCTGAGCTAGCTAAGTTAGAAGAGTGCATGGCTTTTTAACCACATGGTCGTGGGTTTTTCATTTTTGAGCCCTACGGATGGCGTTTTGTTTATAACTTTATTTCTTCATTCATAGGCTATATGTGATCAAAGTGAAGTGAACCAAAGTAGACGTTGTTAATACGTGAAAAAGAATAAAATAAACTAGCAAGTTTTAAAGTTAAGTCACATGTTATAACTTCGATCATGTAGCTTCCCTATCGTAAGTACCATGTTTGTTAGGTTACTAATAGTTTGTCTTTTTCTCACACCGTCACACACAAGTACATGCTAAAGAAATACACTGAAAAGATTCAATTTCATATTTGATAACGCATCTGGTTTTTCAAAACATGTTGACCCGTTTAAAGGACTAGCATATAGTGTAACAACACATGGTCGTGTGCTAAATATATGTGCGGATTTTCTCGTACTTCTGAGTTCTGAACAAATTTCTTATAAGCCCAAAATCCCAAATTAATGGCTTTAAAATGTTATGTCCAAAAATAGGCCTTTGGGCTTAACTACGGTGAGCCCATAAAACAATGTATGTGGTTACTTTCCAAATGGCATTCTAAAGTCACTGTAGTGAAAACCCAATCTAGAAAATGGCAACCATATAAAATAATTCATGTGAAAGTTATCCCAAAGTATAGATAATAATGCTTGAAATGATATAGTGGTAATTTTTTTTGCTTTTCTTGTTACTAAATTATAAATTTATAAGACTTTGGAGCCATTTTGGTCAATTACTCTATAATTAAAATACACAGGGAATGAATAGTGATTTTGTGCATCTCAACGGTACATTTATTAATTACTCTATAATAAGTGCTTCACAAACAATAGCGGATTCTTTTAGTACTCCAACCGTAATTAGAAAGACAAAATTCAGATAATTCTAGCTAGACTTAAATGGATATGCTCAAAGTGATTACAGCTTAACTTAAAAATGCAATCTACATACTTGATCAATTTATTAATTAAATTACAAGAGATCATCAAACTTTTTATCCGTGTTAGCAGGTAGCATGTTAAAAGAATTCAAAAGAACTAAAAAAAAAAGTATGAAAGCCAAATCAAAAATAACTTTTGAGTGTCATGTCAATTCTCAAGCGGCACGAAAATAACCAAAATAAATAATTGCACTAGGTTTTAAACAAAAACAAAGACCTGACTTTTTTATATTTATGAGATAACATTTATTTTTAACCCGCTTTATTAAGCTCTACTAGTCACAGAGGCTAAACTTTTGCGTACACAAAAACCTTAAAAAATATTATAGGTCTACAAAAACAACCAATCAAATCAATACATATGTTCAAAAAAATTATACTTTAACCCGACAACTAAGTTTACTATGCATTTTTCAGATGGTTAGGATTTAGCATGATCTTTTAAAAGACAAAGATTTAAGCCTTTTTTTGTTTTTTTGTTTCAGACGACTTAAGATTTAGCCTTTTGTTTTGCAAATGGCCAAAATTTAACCTAATTTTTAAATCCCACTAAGATCTAGCCCATACTTTTCGTGGGTTAAAAGTCAATGTTTATTTGGAAGAAGAAATGAGTATTCTTTGAGAATGAGTATAAAACTAATATGCAAGCTGAGGTGACGCGAGTATGAGTGTTTGCTAGGTTTTTCATCTCCAGTGCTTTTAATAACTTTTCATTCTACTAGAATAAACAAAATATTTAAACAAGTTAAAATGGTGTTTCACTTTGCGACGACACCAAAACAAGACCCTATGATTTCTGCCAATAAAAGCAACCCAGAAATTGCTTTTTTAGAAAATCAAATTTGACCTACAAATTCTTAAATCATCATATACACAACAGCTGCAAATGCCATCAGCATCAATTGACCAGGCTTTGACAGTTTTTCAATGTTTGATCCTGATAAAGACATTGATCTTTGAGGCCTGAAAATACATACAGATGAGTGACACTGGTTAATATGTTATATGATCTTTAAAATACAAAGAAATATATACACACAATAAATAAGTTGCATGTCGCATGTCGATACCTTTGCAAGTTTCCAAGAACACCACAAAACAAAACATTATCAGGCACAGGCAATTCGGTTTTCTGTTCATGATCTTCAGGATTGATGATTCTCATATATGTTTCTTGGCCAAGATACCATCTATCAAGATTCACAGTCCTAAGGTTCCAAGCACCAACATTATCAAGATAAATAAGAATTGCAGTCCATCCTCCTGGAAAAACCTGTTACAAAAATCACAAAATTCCATCACACACAAAGGAAAACCTTTGTCTCCTATAGAATTAGCAAATTAACCTGTGTCGTAGAGCGCGCAATAGCATCCCATCGGTTGTAAGAGCCCCTACTGTTTTCTGTCCAGTTTCCATAAGCCATCCTGAATATTATATATAATTGCCATCAATATTTACAAGTCTTTATAACAAAAGATGCAGAAATAGTAGAATGTATCATATATGGAAATATACCCGACAACAAAAAATGAATAACCATCCATATGAAAGCTCTGAACTACTGTATCGTTGTTTTGCAGTATGATTTCCACAAATCCTTTATAAGTCGCATTAATAATGGATTTCTCTACACGTGGTGGTTCGTTTAGTGGCATTTTTGGGAAGTCGATTTTATAAGCACCTTTCACATTGTGACTATCAGCAAGCCTCACCGGTGTAATTTTAGGATTAGCAAATGATATCCCATTAAAAGAAGCACGGCGTTTTCCATTAATCATTAATGGTGGGATGCTTCTCAACACATATGTGTCTGTTACATTAATTGAGCCGTAGTGAAATGAGCCCTGCGGGTTTGGGCGTGCTCCACTAGCACTGTTGTTCATCCTGATAGACATAAACATTGATCATAAATAATTCTAATGACAAAAAGTGTGTTATGTTGTAATTTAATAATTTATTCATTTATTAACTTAAATATACCTGATGGACATAGCTTGATTCAATCCAAATGAAGGATCATACATGTCATTTGGAGGGTCCGGTAGAGGACCTGAGGCTCGCCCTTTGGAATTCGAATAATGCAAAACGGCAACGCCTGTAACTCGTTGCCAGGTTGATTGATTTACAAATCTGGGGCTTGCAACAATGTAATAATCAGTACTTGCATTTTGATCCATAGTAACCAGAAAGGAGTAAGATTGTCCCACGTGGATATCAAAGCTACTGTAATTTTGTTGGGACGTATAATGTCCCTCGGCTTCTGCTAGAAGCAAATTATGGCTTTGAATCCGAAAATTTAAACAAGTTGATACTCCAACATTGATCACACGAATTCTATAAGCTTTACCTGTAGTACATGGCAATATTTGTTACAACTACAGAAGACTTTACTAGAAAAGGTTCAAACATGTAAATGGGCTGAAGTCACCAATGCATACAACCTCCTAAATCATTTGATTTAAATATGCAATCTATTGTTGCAATATTATTAGATTTTGATCATTACTAATATATACGTTATGTAAAATATGTTTGCGGGTCAACCAAACTTACATAGTCCGGACCGTGTGACTCACACTTAAATATGACTTGTTTCAACACAAAATCTTTTTGACCCACCACTCCACCCGTCAAACCTGCCCATCTCGTCACCTCTATTAAGAATGAAATCATGAAGCTTCATATTATAAACAAAAATAAATGACATTCACCTGGATCAACATTAAGTGTAGTATGGTTAATCCCATCTGGAACAATGGAACTATATTTAAAAGGCCCCTTGCAGTTAATCAGGACTCCATCTGGCATACCGAGCTCCTTTCCAGCATCAAGAGAAGCTCTGAGTTCCTAGTTACACAAATATTATATAACCATGCATTAGAAAAAAGTTCCCTATTAATATCTATCAGAAAAAAAAATTCAAATACTAACCGTGTGATTTTGGGTATACCAATCGCCAATGGTAATCACCATATCTCCATCAGGGGTATCAAAAGGCAGCTGTATAACTTTACGATTTGTGATAACAAAACCACCAAATCCACCTGCTGCCCTTTGAAAATTAGTACTTGGAACATAATGGTAACTACCAATCTGATCCTTAACTTGAAATCGGTACGTCCAGTTCCAATTAGAAGGAATGGGACAATTAGTGCCAAGCACCCCATCTTGCCAAGAAGAACGCCGCATTTCTATTCCAGGCCTATCGGACATAAGTTCACATATTCAAAACATACACTATAATATGCTAGTAATAATATTTGCACATTCAATGTAAATCACAGTAAGCATACCATGTAATGAGGAGGCTTTCGTCTAGTTTGTTCTTGACATTGACAACAACGTTGTAATTGGTGGTAACATTAAGTGTTGGACCTGGAAATTTCCCATTCACTGCTATAACCTGTTATCAGATTTCACAAAAACTCCACTGTGATATAATATCTTTAAAAAGGGTCAAATTATCTTGATTCCTATGTATCTTTAAACAAATGTAAACAAACAAGTAAATGACTGTCAAGTAATCAAAACAACAATCAAAATTCAACTTATATTTGACAACTAATTACATAAAGAAACAACAACAGAACACACAAAGACACTCACTGCGGCATTTCATCGAACAACTCATAGATCAACAACCATCACAGTCAACACAAAACCCATAACAGAACCCACCTGTTGGGGAACACCAAGTGGAGAAGCAGTGATGTAAGAGTACTCGAGTTCATAATTTGCAACAGGATCACCGGCATAACAGAACCCAAAAAGCAATAGAACAACAATGTGGAACAAACACAACAACATAGGACAAGATAACGACATCTTCCTATTGTCTTGTGGTGGAATTACAAAGGGTTTGTTGGTGATTTTATAGAGGGTTTATTTATATATTTTCAGCTGAAAACTTTGGGCGTGTTTTAGGGCGTCATGGTGTCGAGAGCATGTTGGCCTACCATTAAACGATCATTCTCCAGCTTCATCGGCGTGATACATGGGTTATTTGTAACTGAAATGGCGCTAGAGTTGTTAGAGGCATAACTTATTATAAAACATGCTCTAGAATCATAACGTCTTTGGCTTTTTCTCATCAAAAGTAGTGTTAATAAGATTATCTTTATATTTAGTTAATTTTTTATTTACCAACACTATCATTGAAAAGTATTGGAATTAATTTTTGTATCGTTAAATTCTTTTGATTTCCGCCATTTTGAATTGCTTGAATATGATTTTTCAGGTTTTCAATATTCAAACAATAAGTTATTTGACTGATAATAATTTATAATAATAATTTATTTAATAGTTTTTTCAACCTTCATTTTTATAATTAATGATAATTATCATGGATTTAAATCTGATTTGCATATATTTTTCTGTTGATTTCACTGCTATGTTTTTTTCATTTTGTTCATAATCATCGTTGTGAGCGAAGTTGAGAGTATCATTTATCAAACTTTTAGTATATTATTGGTCAATGCGTCATACTTTGAAGTCTTTATAATTCATTTTGTATTTTTCAAGAATAATTTCTTTTTTTATACGATACTAATAAGATTTATAAAGATCCGCATTCTGTTGGTTACTTTTTAGAAAATTTATTTAATCCAAAAACAGATAATATAATAGGAAAGATATTGACTAAAAAAATTAATCTTAAAAGTGGCTAAAAAGTATCCTCCTCTTGTGAAAGGGATACTACTTTTTAAATTAGGGAGGGACTTATAAAAAACGGGTAGGTTTAGTAGCTCAAAAGTCTTTTTTCAATAAATTGTATGAGTGATTCTATAGGAAAGTTGATTCATTTTTTGTGCAAAAGTTGATTAGAAGTAAAAAATTAGAAACAACTTGATAAGAAACAAAGAAATCGATATTAGAAGACGAAATAAGAAAATTATACCACATGAAGACATGTCAACTTCATATACTATTCTTCATGTTTTCTTTTTCAAAAATATTTTCACACCTTCTATTAGAAAAACAATAACAGATAACAACCAACATAAAAAACAATAACAGATAACAACCAACATAACTAATTTAACTTAGTTTTAACAAATAAATAACTAACAGTAACGCTTTATACCCGAATGATTAAAATAGAGGTTATTCATTAAATACCTCCAAATATATGTATAATTGGAATATGCAAGTATCCTGTGAGCTAACCAAAAAAATCCATATTGTAACTGTGGGCTAACTAAAAATAGCATATGTGACTTGTGGGCTAACTACAAATGACATAATGAAGCTGTTGGCCTACTAAAAAAGAATCATATTGGGCTGGGCATGCATTGCGATCTTCTCGACCCACTTAGTGGTGGCCTGGTGTGCACCATTGGTATTGGGCCAAACCATACTTGAACGGTTCGGATCAAGTCAATTAAAATCGAAACCGAATTTCTAATGAAGAAACCATAGCAGATCGGATTGTACCGGTTAAAAAACCAGATTCAACGAATTATATAGCTAGCAGTTCACCCAAAGTGGATTCAAAGTATTACCCATTTATGTTGCTGGTAAAGTTTCATGCGTCAAATGTACAATAACATGTAATCATGTATACTATCAAAAAATTTTAAAGTAGAGTTTATATAGTTTCAGATATTTAGTTAGATTTCACGAGAAATATTGATAACAAACAAATTTAGCCAAAGGGACAAGTCCGATCAATCAAACATGTTTTGTAATGGTGTCAATTTGGTTTGTATCAAAACAGGTTCTAACTAAATAAAGTTAATTTATTTTGAACGAACTGTATAAAAAATTGGATTCACCTCTTATATTTAGTTTTGTGACAATTTGCCCCAATCAACCCATTTATTGAAGAATAGATAATGATTCTGAGGTGTAAACGAGGCACATTTGAAAGGAAACAAATAAAAAATAATAATATTAATAATAATAAGAGTATGTAATACAACATGTTGACATTCTATTCTAGTAGTAGACCCCGTAGTTTCAACGTTGTTCGTTGTGGAAAGGGAAATAGTCGATATGTGCAGAATCCACGTTCCAAACATTTACATTTGCAGTTACAGTTACTCCGGTTGCATTGTTGAATAAAAACACCTTTGCTGCCGAGTAAATTGCTTTTGTAGGATACACTCTTGATGTAATAACCGTCCTTCCACCTTGAGCAAAACTTTCAACAATTGAATGATCAACCAATAATCGCATGCTATAACTTTCTCCGTGCAGCACAGGAACGCTGCTTCCGTAGATCAACTTTGTGACATCTGAAGCCGTTGATGATCTGCATTGATACAATTTCAATGTTAACTTGTTAATCAGTTTTTTTATATATTTTGTAATATGATTGTCTAAGATAACAAATCAGAAACTTACTTGGATTGATCAGCACAGAAATAGGTATTAGCAACCCCATCGGTACCTTTAGCGATATAGAAATATACAGGAGTTTGCTCTATGAGTGATTCATCTGCAAGAACCACTAACCCAAATGGACCAAAAACACCTCTGGAGGCGGAACCACCGCTTGTAGTGCAGTTGTAACCCACATCTGCCTCAATTGATGTCTCTATCGATTGCTTATCAATATCGAATGTCGCTAATATATCTAACTGAAATTATTATCAGACATAGTTTTAATAATCTACTCGAGTGTAAATGCTCGTTATAATTACATTACATATTATTCTCTAAAGAACATCACCTGTGTCGCTAAGCCGACGTCAAGAGGCACGAGAGATCCCGGTTCAAGAATCACTTTCTGGTATACCGTACTTTTAGACCTCAACTTCTCCACCTCTTTAATCGGCCATTGGAGAATATTTGTACCAGTCTTTTTGTCAAACACCACTTCTCTTGGAATGGTCTGTATACAATCGAAAATCAAGTAACTAAAATACATATTGATATTGGCAACTTTATATTGATGTGTGTATTTTTGACACGTAATGAATTTAACAAGGGCAAATGGTAGTTATAGACTTATAGTTTTACCTGAACGGAGGCCCATCCTTTTAGAATATCAGTAGCTTCACTATCTGTTTCTCCAATCCAACCCCAAAGAAGTCTTCTTTGAGTATGTTGGTCGTAAAATGTTTTCGATGCATAATATTTTCCATAATCAAGTCGTAACCCAATACCCACATCTAAATACGGATCATCAGGTGTCCACTTGTTACTAATTGGATCATACGTCCCCAGTGCATAATAATCATGTTTGTTATCGTCCAAACTCGATTTCAACACATGCTTAACGCCAGGCCCATTGACTGATGTGTCCAACCCGTTTGAATCGGTTGTTGATACCGGATAAAAGTCCACACATTCCCACATACCCGTGCCTGGAACAGCATGCATCACATCTTCTAATAACTCGTAGCTCGTGAAATCTGTTGTTTCGTAAACTAGTGTTATGCCTGTTTTATTCACCTTTGACCCTATCGCGATCTGCCATTTTCCATTTGGCCCGAGCCATGCGGTTGTCGGATCCCTGAAATCCTCGGTGCCAATACCGGGTGGAGGGAGTAAAACCGGATTACCCGGGTACTTGATCCAATCCAAAAGCAGGGGATCAGATAGGTTAGCGGGGTAGGCTAAGTTTTGGACTTGAACCGACTCTTTCGTGTCCCCGGTGTAAAGCATGATGATCCTACCATCAGGGAGGAGTGTAGCGGATCCCGTCCATACACCATTGACATCATACCATTGGTCTGGGATCATAGCAAAAGGGAGATAAAACCAGTTGATCAGGTCCTTTGAAACTGCATGTCCCCAACTGATGTTACCCCAAATGGCCCCTTCCGGATTGTATTGATAGAACAGATGGTACCACCCCATATGATATAACGGACCTGCATTACGTCACATATTATCAACAGTCTACGAGTGCGCATAGGTAGGTTTGATTCAGTAACAGGCGAAAACCAAGCCTATGATTGATGTTTTGATTTATAGTCGACCGATTTGTTAATTTGGTTATGAGAGAAAATGAATCATTAACTTTTTTTTTTAATGGTCAACAAATACTTTTAATACCGGTCACCCGGGAAACCCAAAATGACGAAAGGCCACCCACGCTCGTGTACATAGACAGCGCTGGTGATCCGGCCCGCCCACCAATCCAGGGGAAACCCACCATCCAAAGGCCCACTGTCGTAAAACCCCTGGTCCACTTGAAGCATATTGCACCAAGTGAGACTCGAACCCATGATCTATACTTTGAAAAGCCATAGGGTGACTACTACCAAACCAATTAATCTAGAGCTTATTGGCAATGAATCATTAACTAGCGGTTAAAAAGCACAGATCCAAGTTAATTTCAAGTAATAAATAGAGTTATTCTTGGGTCAAATAAAATATCACCTATCAAGTTTAATTATAAAAGAAAATTAAAAGACAACAAACACATTATTTATAAAAGTATAACAAAAGTTTTTCAAATGTATAACATATTATTTATAAAATTAAAAATATATAAAAGCTGCTTTTAACCTAATTCGATGGCTTAACTATTTAAACAGATAAACCATAACCGAAAAATAAAATTAAACATTTGATATCTCAACAAGCACAACTATATTGGAACCTACTATTCAAGAGTAATTAATTAGTTTGTTTGATGCTAGTTTTATACATTTCAGGAAGTTTTCAAAATATAATATTAGATTAATATTAGATTAATGTTGCTAGCTTTATACAGAAAACGAAACCCAACATCAAATCATGTCGACATGTCGTAATAAGTCAAGTCTAACACATGGAAAATTCCAGATTAGAAAATTAATAAGCGTGTAACGTTGAAGAAACCGTTATCGTATACGGCAGTTAACTTTCACACGTCGTAAAAAAAACAGCTCATTTGTAGAAGCCCAATAATTTCGTATGCCACGTGGTGTAATATGATAGGCGGGCTGATGTTGAACACGTAGCAACATGATCCACGATGATTTTATAAGATGAACAAAAAAATAATCCACGTCAGGTCTGATTCAAATCCATATGGTGGGTCACCAATTGATTTTGTACCTCTTAATAATATATACAAGAATTGAATTTAAATGTCAATATTTATGATTGGACTAAATATGATTGGACGACGACTTACGATCTGCACCCCTTAATTTACCTATAATAAACCCCAAAAAACACGCATATAATGAAATCAATTTCCATTTGATACGTATTTTTTTAATATAAATCTTGGTTACTTTAGTAGACACGTAAAATACTTTTAATATACAATAATTTAAAAGATTTTTATTGTTGCAAAAAAAAGGAATGTACGAAACACTAGTACGTAATATCATCTCATATACAGCTGTTATTTTAGAGAAATGACTGATACATCCTTATCCTTCAACCTAAAAAACACATGCTATATAAAAAACTTTTGTAGCAATATAATTACTATAACAATTTATTCTATTATATTTGGACTTTTCTTTCTTAGGGCTAAGGGGGTTTTTACAGGCCACACATTGTTTCATAGTATATAGCGACATTTATCCGTCCATTTAATGGCTGCTATATTAGTTCTCATTATTAAATAAAATACCGTTTAACAGAATCTATAAATATTGATATTTGTTAACATTATTTATATATGTGCATAGTGTTAGAAAAAATATAAAACAATTAATAGCCCTAAGGTTGTGATTAAGAGCATATATAGATCCTTTCTTTGATTATATACAAAACAAAAGGGATTGGAGATTTATAAGTTATAAGATTATCTATAATGATAATAACAATATTCATTATGCATTTCTCTTATGTGGAAATTAAATGTGTGTTGTACCATTGTACTGTTGTTGTTTGGAAAAATCAATTACGTACTACAAAATAATGAAAGGTCATAGTTGTTTAAATAGATGGAAAAAGCTTATCTATTGAATGAGAATAGATGGAATACGAAATATAATAAGTTAATCTTGCTTTTCCACAAATATTGGCAAACAAGAGTTGACTATGAGATTAATATATTATCATTAAGTATTAATATAATGTCTTAATCTTTTCTACAAGTTATACAGCGTCTGCAACTGTGAGGCTCCCAAAACCCATATAAGAAATTGTTTTTAAACAACATTTATTAAAATAAATTATATGAAATGAATATAAAATGATTAAGAACAAGAGAGGGGGAGCATACCGTTGGGATCTACAGAAGAAATACACCGACCAGCCGAATCCAGTTTGAAAATGAAAAAAGTGAATCAGTGAAGATGATACAAAAATGTATCTTTGATTAACAATATTGAATTTTAACATATGATTAGATAATAATAATAATATTATTATTATTATTATTAGTTACCATTCATCCAGTTTTTTGGAGGTTGAAAATGATATCCGGTTCTTTGCCAAGAAAGCATGGCATTGGTCCAAGGGTATATCTCCTCCAAGGCGGAGGATGAAAGCTGGATATTACTCTTTTCCGACACCCCTTGCGACACCCCTCTCGACACGTGTCTCGCCTGCGACGACTCTCCGTTGCCGGAGTGCTCATCTACATGTGGTAATTGGTTTTGTTGGTTGAAATTGAGAGCAATTAGAGATGAAAAAAGCAGCATGGAGATAAATATTCCGGACAAGAAGGCGATGGGTCGTCGTTGGCGTTCAGACGCCAACGACGACGGATGGTGGTGGTTGTCAGACTCCGGCAACGAGGAATATGAGGTGGAGGTAGCATGTTCAACATCAGCATTCATGGTGGTGGATGAGGGTGAGATAATATTTGGATGAATGTTGGTGTAAGGAGGGAGAAGAGTTTGGTGTGTTTAAATAACAATAGACATTTCTAGCATGTTGGAAAGGTGGTCCGACCCGGCCCGGCCCGGGTTATGAGTTGCCCATTGGTACGGTCGGTGGGTCAAGTGCTCAAGTCTAATTATTTTTATATATTTTTTTATTGAAATACTTGCATGGGGTTGTATCATTTTTTGGGATTTTCTAACATAAAATTAACAAATCAAATACGTCAGGCATCATAAAACAGGAAAGAAAAATAGACTTGTTATCAACCTACATAAACAAGAAATAGACCCTAATGCTACGTTTACACTTTGAAAATAACAAAATTGTATAATTTTCGGCTAATGGACCTGTAATATGTATGGCTATTTTTTATCCGAGAATCTAAAATGTCAAAATTTTAAAGAGCTACGACACCATACAGCCCATAGACTTTGTTGTTATAATATATAAAGTGATAAAATACGTCTTAATATTGATTGCAAACCGTTAGTGCGCACTTCACATATTTTAGATACGTCTATGATGATAATGAAAATGATGAATATTAATACATGTAGTGATTCATATGATAGATTTGCTAAGTCTAAGTAAAGAACAATGAAATGACACATTGGATTTTTCAAAAAGAAGATATCCAACAATATTCAGTATTCACATGAAAGATATAATCAATAATTTTTTTTTTTTTTTTGGCTAAAGCATTAACAAATAAGGAAGACTTTAACTGAGTTCGTAAATAATTTATAATATTTCTCAAATGGCAGAGGTTAAAGGCGGTGTTTCTATGGCTAGTGTCCTTGGTTGATGAGTTAGATCAATCATCATGTCGTGTCGATCATGTGGGCTCTATTTCCCCTCTAATGAAAGAAGTGAGGTTGTGACCTCGTTAAAAATAATCTTTACACACTCATTTGTATCTTAGTTATTATCATTTTTACGAGACGAGTTGGTGATCAGTAATAAGATGAATAAGACGAGTTGGTTATACTATCATGATTAGTGAGACAGAAAATTCCCCACCTTATGGATGGAACATTTTGATTATAGTCGCTAATGATTTAGAGAGAAGTTTTAGTAACAAAACAAAAGATAAATGAGTAGATGTAAGTCGTAACTCTTAATATTCATCAAACAACTATACATCTACTGTTTTTTAAACGATTATAATTTATATTATATAATAAGTGAATAATTTATATGTCACGTGGCATCTTTTTGGAGCACCTTTTAGTTTATTTTCTCGTCAAAATCATGTTTCATGATTGGTTTTGAATCCTTTTGTAAATACAATTAATTAAATTAAAAAATCACACATTTATGACATTTATTTTCTTCAGTTTACTTAATTCAATTTTGATTTGAAATTAAAGATTGAAACATACTGTACATAAGTTAACTTTATAAATCTATAGTAGATTTCCAAAATCTATTTGCGAAGAACCATTTTATGATTTTGATTTTCAAAATAAATATGAAAAATAAATGGGATTGTGTAGTACCTAAAAAAATTATTAATTAGTATTGATGATTATTTAACATTTTATAAAAAACCAAACTGAAAGTAATTAGTATTTATTAAATGGCAACAAATATCAATTAGTTACTAATTTCACATGTTTTAATTATTTTAAATCTTTGTGAAGTTTTAGTAATGATTAAGTTTTTATCGTATTATCAATTAGTAATTTTAATTATTTAACTGTTTTTGACTAATTCTAACATTGATTCAATCAAAATTTTCTTGTATTTTAAAGTCCACAGTATCACCATATTTGATTTTTTAAATGAATTTATTTACACTAACTAATTGATTTCATATATTGAAGATATTAAAGTTATTTCAAATGTTTGACAAGCTCAATAAGTATTAATTTTTTTTAATAATTTTAATTATTAAATTAGTAAATGTTTTTTCATTGCTATTTTTTGTAATTTTAGCAAAATTTTCTAATTATCTCTGAAATCCATATAATACAATATAAAGCAAAAACATTGAAGCTATTAATCTTAAATAAATATTGTAATATTTTAAATACACTTTAAACATTGTATACAAAATAAAATAAAAAGATCTATGAATTATGAATATTTTTTTCTTTTCGCATTTTCTCATTTATTCGGTGTATGTATCACACAAGTTTCAACCTAGTAATAAATAAAAGTATAATTTATCATGTTAACCCTTGTACCAGTTTTTTCTTTTATATATAAAAACAATAATAGAGATATTTAGAATTTGGTTAAAATTCCTAGTTGAATGAGACACGTGCCAAACAAAATTTGGTTAAAATTCCTAGTTTTGCTAACAAAGAACCAAATTTAGGTATTTAGAATTTTTTTTTTTTTTTGAAAGGCAAACAAAACATTTTATTAATTCCCAGATCAACAAAATGTTAGTCAAAATTTACATTACAAACACCAAAGTACACCACTAGTTACATACCAAGCTTGATACATCAAAATTAATCCAATTCTCCCATGCTAGAGCTTTTCTTTTAGCTCTAGTCTTTACCCATAAGTACCCAAGAACATTAATTTCTCCAATTATCTTTGCAACACTAGTAGGTTTTTGAGCATACACCAACTCATTTCTATTTCTCCATAAACATCATATCGCAATTTGTATCACCATATAAATTACCTTCTTCCATACCGACTCATGATATTGAAGAATTTTATGTACACGTTGGTAAATGAACTAAGTTAGATTATAACAAGTTTATAGTTATACATTTCGAACTTGATGTAAATGACTTTATTAGACAAAATATTTAAAGAAAGAGGTCTGTATTAGAAAATAATGACATCATTTTTCTAAAACCAGGATGTTAAATATCAATAACTAAAATCATTTTAAAAGAGAAAGTAAAATAAATAAAGTTCTAATATGATGTTTTTTTATTTTTTTAATGAAGAACACTTACCCCCCTAAAATCTATTTATAAATACGTCATGTTACATATGTAAGACTCAAACTCTTATCAATTTGATAGAGATATTTGAATATGATATATCTAACCCTAACTTAACTGGTAGTTAAATTATTACAAATTATTATTATTGTTTTTTTTTTGTTTGTTCTCTCTTTTTCTAATAGCAATTTTATAAGAATAACCAATCCAACCTGTAAGGAATTATTTGTTTGACATAAGTCATATATGATTATTTTGAAACTTATATAAACAAATATTGGCTCATCCGATAAGCTAAAATTAAGAACTTATTTTCTCATTACTTAGCTCTACAAGTTTTCAAGACCTTGATGTTGCATTGGCTATCTTTCATCGCTCATTTTACGTATTTACCGTATTAATTTACTTATCAATTTATTTAGACAGTATATTTCTTTAGGGGAATGATCAAATGAGAACTCACTTATTTTGTGAGAACTCTAAAAACAAATGTGAGCCTCACATTTTAAATGGTAAAATAGTAAATAATGATAATAAAAAAATTTATAAAAAAAATAACATAAAAATAAAAAAGTAAAATGACGAAAATGTTTCTCTTGTTACCCTTTTTCATAAAAAAAATAAAAAATATATAAAAAATAAAAAAAAAACTTTTTTTTTATGAACGTCATTTTACACATATGTAATACCTGGAAATACAAATGTGTAAAACAGGATTTGCACATGTGTAATGATTAATTTACACATGTGTAAATAACGGGTGAAAGATTTTTTTTTTTAAAAAGTATATCAATATAGTACGCGTTGGAAAGATTAAAAATATTAAAATTAATGGTGTAATTTTTTTGAAAAAATAATGCCGTAAAAAAAAGTTATGAACATTTTTAAAAAAATGTGAAAATGGCATGTGACTTGCATGTAGGGATGGCAATCAAACCCGAACCCGATGGGTATACCCGAAACCCGCGGCATCTGGGACGGGTATGGGATCGGGTAAGCGGGTATGGGACTGGGTATGGGATAAATTATTTTTTTTTTTGCGGGTATGGGACGGGTATGGGATTGCATTGTATACCCGTTTACCCCACCCGATTACCCGATTAATCATACCCGTTTACCCGATTATAAATCCAAAATTATTTTTAATTTATTATTACTTAATATTTATATTATATATAATTATATATTTTTATTTTTTCACTTAATATCTCTTATTTAATGATTATATGTTAATATCACTATTAAACTTCCTATCATTTATAACATATGGTTTCTTACAAAGTTATAATAAACTTCTTAAAATTAGATAGTAGAAGTGGTGGGACGTAAACAAATAATAATTATAAGATTTAACTAAAAATATTATTTAATACGTATATACATATGTAGCTTTATATATTTCCCTAATTTTAATAGATACCCGACGGGCATACCCAACGGGTAATTTTTATAACCTTAACGGGTATACCCGATTACCCGCGGGTTTACCCGATACCCGACGGTTAAATACCCGTGACATACCAGACGGGTTTTGGGCCGGGTATGGGACATACTTTTCTAATCGGGTATGGGGTTGGGATTACCCATACCCGTCCCAAACCCGCCCCATTGTCATCCCTGCTTGCATGTGACTAAAATGTGTGGCTCACATTGGTTTTTAGAGTTCTTACGAAAAAACCTAGTTCTCAAGATAACCCTATCCTATTTCCCAGTATGCAGATTTATAAAAGTTTATTTAAATAATGTGTAGAGGAGACTTTTATTTGATCTATTTAAGCTAGTGGTATAGTGATTTGTCAAATATATCATTACCCATCATCCAATGTGTTGGCATGATTGAGGTATGTAGAGGCTAGAGTGTTCAGTGTTCCTTCATGAAGATCCAAATGTAATATTAAACTATGCTGAATGAAATTTAAAGGTGAAATACATATTAGCTTCTCGTTATGGCAACTTTACAAAACTTTTAAGTTAAATAAAATTGTAAGATGTGTACTAAAATTGATTAAAATTGAGTGTTGTAAACACCATCAAGAAGCATCTAAGAGTTTCAGGAACCATCAAACCAAACTAATAATCTTTCAAGTAATATATTGCATAAAAGTAGGTTTCACCCAAGGAAAGATCTTATATATATGGTTTTGTACAGAAATTGTTGCTTCAATAGCTCATAATTGATGTTTAATAGGTTAAATATCTACTCATTTTCTTTAATGAGCTTTAGCTTAGATCGAAGCTTGCATGTTATAGAATTACAAAATTGTTGTTGAATTTCACCAAAGTGGCAAGTATGTGATTAACAAAATGTATTAACTTGAGTGTGACACATTTTCGGCAAAATTCATGTCGTTATGTTCTATTTTGTCCACGGGGGAGATATTGGGCCATAAGGAATATTATGCCTCGTATGCCACCAACGTTTTTGGGACGCATTGGTTGTAAATAAGAGAAGGCTCCATGATTAAGCATGTTTGAGTAGGAAAATCTAGTGCGTGACTTCTTGGGAAGTTTTCACCCTAGTAACAAAACAAATCATGTTCTTTTTATGGGCAAAACGCATAATATCGATTGTTATGAGAGACCGGATGTTATAGTGAATATAAAAATAAAGTTAAAGATATTAGATTTGACCATATTGAATTTGGGTCACTATATCAATTTGACTACTCAGAATGTAAATAGCTTGTAACATCATACGTTTTAGGTATGAGAGACTGAATCTTGAAAGGATCAAATATGGAGAAGAATTCTCATGAGTCATGATCAAGATAAGCGCAGGAGTTGCTAGACAAGATATTATTTTTGTGTGTTTATAATTATTTATATATGTCTATGGTATAAACATAATAGATATTATCTTAATTTACAGATGTAATAATATTTATTATTTAAATATATTATATAAATAAAATTATTATATATACATAAAAATTAAACTTTTCTTAATCTGCATGGCCAATTAAACTTATTAAACTTTTTTGTCTGTGTTTTTTTAACTGTAACTCTCAAACACATCTAATCTACTTCTAATTTAAACTATCATTAAGTTAGATCACAAAGTCATAGACGGGGCTCAAAGACAACACTACAACTCCAATGCCTTTGCCATTGCACCCAACCCTTATTTTTGATTTTTTTTAATCTAAATGTTAGTTTTTTCATCAACAATTATTATGTGTCCACCGATATTTATGGAGATGGAAAAAGAAATGGAACAGCGTGTGCATTTTCAACCACAAAGTGCTGAAGATGTAACCTAACATTCAGGTGGACCAACTTTAGAGTCAATAAGCACGTGCTCACGTTAAGTCTGTTACCACTTTATGACAAAAAAAATGTGACGATGCGAAAGGGCCCATTGCTTCTAGCAGGACCCACTAACTGCTTACCCACACAACTGGCTGATGGAGGTACAGATAACATTCTTTTTCTACTGAAAGATTTATTTATGTTCATCAGAATCACACAAAATCCGTGATTAAACCTATTGAAATAACAATTATTGTGATATTTTGGAGTTGAAAATCCATCCTGAAAAATATATCTTATTGAATTTATATTTAATCTAATAATTGGATGTATATTACTAAATTATATTATAAAACATCCAAACTTTGGATAAACAAAACAAAGGAAAAAGTTCTGTCTATGATAAAAAGAGGAAGATGGATAAGAATCTCAAAATCACTTATGACTTAACCAATTTGTTATAAGAAATATACGTTAACGCTAGATGACCATCCCTAATAGCTTCAAAATTAATATTACAAGCATAGATATGAGAACGTATCACTTCGCGATCAAATATGTTGGGTTTTGTAGAGCCTTAGGCCTGGTTTATTTTATTTGAAGATCTTGAAGATGCTTTTTGGGTTTAAGATTATAGACATGGGATGTTCTAGACCGGCCTATATCTCTTATTATGGCCTGTAATTATGTTTTCTTTTGCAACAAAGTGTTAAACCTTAATCTTACACCTATAAATATAGATGCTTGTACTTGTAATCCCTAATCACGATTATCGGGAGCATGACAATAACAAATTTTAGGTTGCAGCAAAATAAACATAGATCAGATTACACCGAATCACTATAAATCTTTGTGCATCATATTTGTTTATTTTTTTGCAATTGATTGTGTGCTTGCAGGAAGTGAATATCTAACACTGATGACCTTACCTTTATGCAAATTGCAAAATGTTGTTTCTTACGGTTTGAATGCATGACTTCAAGGTTACAAAATGATAATTTTATCAGTTGTTTCAAGGTATGTGCTCTTTATAAACAATTCAATATTGTATATAATTTCGTTTATGATCGAGTAAAAATTATAGACGGATGATAAATATAATGTCAAAAATTTTAAGAAGACATTAAAGAAAATTATCAAACGCTTAAAAAACAGAAGAAAATTCCAATCCTTTAACTTGATTTTGTCGGACTTTGTGTTAATGGAACCATACAGGCTAGGATCAGGAGTGCTTAGATAATGGACCTATGTGTTCGATACACACCGACATACATGGGATCCAATAATTAGAGAATGTATATACACACACATATATATTCTATTCCAAATGACAAAATGACAAACATGAAGAAAGCAATATTACGCGTGTTTCAAAGATTTACAATTGCCGGATAAGAGAGGTTGGAGAAGTGCTCATTTCTACTCCAATTCCAATTGTTATTCTTTTATAATAATAATAATAATGTCATATCATCTTCTTCCTATAATACGAGTCGGTCAGATCATAAAACGGACTTCTTATGCATCACTAGTAAGTTGATAAATTCCATCACCTGTGTATACCAAATTTAAACAGTTACTTGTTTATTTATTTGTTGGTCAATTAATAAGGTCTAAATAATATAGAATGGACAAATAATATAGGATGGACACAAACCTCTGATGGATCCCTGAGAGAATAATATGCACTGCTTTCTTTTGGGGCAGGAGTCACTAGGATGCCATAACCAAGATTGCCCTCTCTTAAAAACTGTTTTAACATGTTAATCTGCTTTAGTCAAAATTGTTCAAGCAGTTTTCTAAAGTGTAAATTTCAGAGTCAAGGAAAATGAACGGGTCAAGTAACGGGTCAAAACAGTTTAAGTCAAGCATGTAATTCTTGGGTACATGATGTTGAATTGTTTATTGAACTTTTTGAAATAAAATTGATTTAGGAGGTTTTATGCATTAAAAATACATTTTGGGTGACTTTCTGTCATTTGATCCATTTGACCCATTTTCTTTTCTTGTCTTTTTGTCAACCCATTCATAAGTACGTGGTTCAAAATTATCACCATTATAATAATTAGGTGTACCTCGAATGCATCTTCGTCGGTTCTGTCATCCCCTACATATATAGGGAGCACATCATTACAATTGCGTAAGCCTACAAAAACACCATCACGTTCAGATGCTATGTTAAGAACAATTTGTTTTGATGAAAAGTGAACTCCAACTGCAACTTTACTAACCAAGTGATTCAAGTAAGAACTCAACAGCCTTCCCCTTGTCCCACTTGAGCACCGGGCGGATCTCTAAAACCTAATAAATGTGAAAATAAAACACAAATTAAGTAAAAATCAATTTCATCAGAAATACAGATATCACTCCTGATTTATTTTCTGGGAAATAGAAATTTCATACCATTCGCCCATGAGTCAATCTAAGACGTGGATAGTTTTTCAAAATGTCTTGGACATATTGTGCTACTGTTGTCCAATTCTGTAATAATAAAACATGAGATACTGAAGAAAACTATCTTTAAGCAAATAATATTGATACGTTACCTTCTCATCTACATTACGGTAGTGCACTGAGACACAGAACTTGTTGTTTTCAACTTTTGCACCTTCTATGTTCTTGGTTATCTCAACAAGGGACACAAACGCCTGTTTCATTTATGCACACTCTATAAGCATTCTAAATGGAAAGCTATGGATACATGTGTATGCTACAAAACTGGCAGCAAGTTTGAAACAGTAACCTCGTTGATCATTGGTAGGAATTCACTAGCAGGCTGGTACAAATTTCCTTCTGTAACCTATATTCAAGAAAATAATAAGATTTACATGACCCAAGGATATTAGGTAATGTTGATTATATATGCAAAAATATTATAATTTCCTACTTCACTGGTATGATCAGTTGGAGGCTGAGCAGGACCCATTATGTCCATCCCATGACTACCAGCATAGTATAGTTCTTTCAGTCCTACAAATTCGTGTACCTGGAAAAATATAGCAAAATGTTACATTTAACAACCAAAACCTTTATAAAAGTTAACGGTAAGCAAACAACTTAAAAGTACCTTTTCACAGCTTCTGCCACTAATAATTGCTGTTGGAATGTATTTTGCCACATTTCTCACTGCAGCACGCATCTGTTTACAAGTGCATAATAAAAATAATTTCCGTGGTGGGGTTGAGGGGTTTAAAGTGGATCAAGAAAATTAAGAAGTTTAGATTCTCACTGCATTAGACATAAAGGCATGATCTGGATTGTCCACAATCGCGGATAATGTCCCATCATAATCTAAAAACAATGCTATCCTCTTACCCTTTGCATTATTTGCAATCTGTTCAATGGATGCAAGTGCAGACGGATACTTAAGCTGTAAGACAGAGCAACATAAAATAATTAGTATCGAATTTTGATCAGGTACTAAAAAAGAGAGTGAGAAGAGAAATACCATCCAATTGCGGTAAGCAACATCATTTGATGAGTCAGTGCCATTATTTTTAATAATATTCCTCGGGGAAGATGATTTCATGGCATCCAACCAGCTAGTAGAACGGACATCATCAAGTAGTCCAGGTTTTTTCCTTGGGTTTGTAAGAAATGGAGCTTGAGAGAAGACTCCAGAAGATGAGTATGGCATTAATGAATCATGAATTCCTAATCTTGGTTTGCTAATGGGTGTGGGATCAGAGAGTATTGGCGCACTGTGATTAGCCTTAAGATCCATAAGGTTCCGAACAGCAGTTCAATATAATTTAACTAGATGCTAACAACAATTGTCTTAACCAACCGTCTTGTAAATAAATAAATAAAAAAACACCACTTAAAAAGAATTATCGTTGCTGGTAGGAAATCTATCCAATTAAGCGCCAAATTGCTGCAAACTGCAAACCATAAATTTGTTTAAGTGAATTTATACATAAATTCAAGATTAAAAAACATAACAAGAAAATGCAAAGCAGAATCTTACTTATGCATCCTCACCTTCAATAGGCAACTGCTTTTTCTGAACTAATCAAGAGAAATAACTGCAAGACAAAAAGTTATAAATTCATTACTGTCTGCCATCTTGTAAATCAAACTTAATCAAAGAAATAGATGCTCCAACTGCAACTAATCTTGAAATAATTTCCTCCCATGATATAGGTTTACTCTATTTTCAGATTTTCTAAAACCTAATAACTACACCTATATTTACCAACTACTGAATTATTTGCTAAATGAACAAACTTTTTTGAGGGCCCATGAAAGAATAAAACGTCCTAACAACAGCAGTGAGTTCACTATAGATCCATGTGACATGTCTAAGCATGACATTAATTCAGTATAATAAGTTGTAGTTGGCAAATATAATCAGCTCAAATAGCAGAGCAGATGAGCAGACTAATTAGTCCAGACTTATTTCACATGTTAAAAAGTCGTAGCATTTTTGTACATAAAACTAGACTGTTGCCCTTTCACACATACTTCCACAGAAGTAAAACAAACGAAGTAGAATGCATATATGATGAGGTAAGAAACTTCACATGAACATTGGGATAGTCTAAACTTCACATATATGATTCACTTGTCAATGTGTTTGGTAAAACACCACCCAGTAACAGTATGTTTGGAATAAATACATGGAAGAGAAAGTAAGCACCGGGCTAGGTATATACTAACAATCCAAAACCGGATGGTGGGGACTTGGGATGTTAGAAGGAACAATAGCATTTGGACAATATGATATGCTCCAATGTTTGGGAAGCATTGAAAAGGCCAAGAATACATGCCAAACAAAAATGATATGAATATAGATCAGCTTGCCAGCTACATAACCCCTATATATCCACATTCGATATAAGCAAACATATGTAAACATAGAGCACTACTTGAATACCAATGCACATCTTATGTGCTACAAACTCTCATCTAAAGGTGAAAATAAAGCAAACATAGCTACGACGATATAAATAATAAGAATACCACTTATGTGCCTTTTCTTTTATCAAAAATAGGATGCACTAAAACTCTCATCTTTGATTTCCTTTTTTTTTTTGTTCACCACATACGTACCTTTTTGTTTTTGTTTGTTAAATCTTGCCTTCTAAAAGAATGGAAATACATCAAAAATACCATTGTAAGGGTTTTAATTTACAAAAAAACATTATTGTGAATGGCAGAATGAGTCTGTGAATGACAGAATGAGTCTGTGAATGACAGAATGAGTCTGTGAATGACAGAATGAGTCTGTGAATGAACATGGACAGTTACATATCACTCTCACATTAAAAGAGAAGCAAATAAATGAGTTCAAATTACAGAATTAAACCCAAAAAGTAATCAAAATGTTTCAAAACTTAAATTTAAAGAAACAAATGGAAATCAAGAAATCAGCCATACTCCCTCTGTGTAGAAAACATAGAATCTATTTGCAAGATACATGAAACTTATAGCCAATTGTCCTCAGCAATACCATGGAAAGTTGAGTTTACTTTTAGTGAAGTCGATTCCTAAACGTTCTTCGCAATAGTTTTTACCGTGGTGGGTCCATGAAGAACATAAAGCTTCAATTATGTGCAAATAGGAAAAAGAGATAACTTCATCGAGTCAATGACAAATAGTATGCTGAAGGACCTAAAAAAGAACTCACTCGTATTGCCAGAAAATTAGGTACCAACATTCATCTAATTTCAACCTAACCATCACTTCTTGCCAATAGAAATTCATGATAAAAACCACAAAAATGTGGTCAAATCATGTTAAATTGTTAATACGAACAATGAATTGAATTCAAATACGAAGCTTAGAACCTAAGTTCATAACAAGCATAAGCAACATGTTTCACCAATTAATTAATGACGAAACATCTATATCTACACAATTGAAATCAAAGTAAAACCTTCAAAATGCAGGAAAACGAGCCGTCAACAAACGAATCAACAACAAACACGAAAACGAACAAATACGAAGATACTGAAACGGCATTACCTTTAAGAAAACCCTAGAAAACGGGGAGAGAGACGACGGAGGTATACGTACAAAACGCGTGTATGTAAATGAGGTGAAGAAGGAAAGAGCATAAGAAGGTGAAGGAGATGGTTTATATAGAGGTTTAATGGTCGTTGTTCGTCGCTGATGTGGAATAAGGTTGCAACGCGCGTACGGTGGCGCGTGAGAGTGTGCATTGGAATGGACGACGTGGACAAGCGTCAGTGCCACGTGGAAAAGAAAGATGACACCTGTGACACGGTCAGATCTGATGGGGCCATTAGTGTGGTCGCTTTCGGTTACAGCTGGATATTATTGGAGAACGTCGGTGGCGGTTAAGAACGCCGCACCATCCCGACCTGTAGATATAAACCACCTAACTACCGTTTTTCCACCAACTTAATATTATTATTCAAACATTTTTTAATACCGTATTAGGTAGGAAAATCACCGAAAGGAACATGTGATCACAAAATGTCAAAATGTTCGACTTTTAAGCTTTTTAAAACTAAACATGTTTTAAAGACTGATAATACGACGTCATTACTTTATTGTTATTTATTTAACACGGCTAAGAAGACTAAACTTTAGTTTTTTTATAGCAAAGGTAGGAAATTCACATGACCATCAGAATCAAATAATCAGAATTCAATACGTGTATTTAGAAGTCTTGAAATTTATAATGTAGTCATATTTTTTTTAAGCGGTTGCAACCTAACCTTTTTGATAAATACATCTAATTTTGGTGTAAAATACATATGTTACACTTCATGATTTATAAACAGCTTTACATATATTCAGATTCTCTAATCAACGAAGAATGCCAGCACCCTCTTCATCACACACCACCACTCCTTTTGGCTGGAGCCAGGCTTGAACACCTACAACGAGTAGCTTGTTTTATACAATTATTAAATTCTAGTCGGTTTACCTAACTATACTTAAATGTTTTTAAAATAATTCATACAAATTTATTTAAAATCGATGTTTCAAAATTCAACTTGAACCTGCTGTCCTTGACTTCAAAACATGCTAGTGCACGTGGTATTTGTTGTTGGTTTTCTCAATTGTGTATATTGGGTTGGCTGATCATTGATGTCTCCTTTGTTTTTTTTTTTTTTTTGTGAAAATAACCTACTTCCAGTTTTATGTAATATATAATATTAACATTATATATTATTCTAGCTTTCTAACTTTTTTTACGAAGAACGTACGTCATTCTAAAATCTATATATTTTTAATTTTGTAAGACTCGAGACTTACATTTGAGGATAAACACATCACTGGATCGAAATCTCATTGGGCATAACTATGATTTTGCATTAATAAATATAAATAAATATGCTTTAAAACAAAAGTTCAAAGTAATTAGAAATTTGTTAACACAAAAACGTAGGTACCTACTACCTAGTGACAACTATTTTGGTGTGAACATAGTTTTAAAATATGTTTTCACAAAAGGTGATATAGTTTTTAACGGATACATTAGACCACCGGTATGCTTTAACGTCCTGACATTAAAGTTTAAAGTAATTAGAAATTTATTTAACATAAAAATGTTGGTACCTACCACCTAGTGACAACCTTTTTGTTGTGAACATTGTTTTAAAATATGTTTAAAAAGTTGATATAATTTTTAATGGATATGTTAGGCAATCGGTATGCTCTAACGCCCTGGCATTAAAGCCTACGTGAAGGGTTAAGTGGCAAACCACTACCTCTAAGCGTTAGGGTGTTAAGCAGGTGGAGCCAATGCTTCAATAGCTTGACAATCCATTTTGAGTGTGTTGAATAGAATATTTTAAACCTCAAAAATTACATATTTGCATATATCCTTGATTGAGACGTGCTAATGACTATGGTATTGAAACCAGGGATAATAATGTAAAACATGAGTTTACTTTTATTACTAATTAATAAAATAATAATCTCATTATTGATCATAATACAAAGTTACAATACCGCATACAAATCTAATATAAGTAATAACAAAAATTTACACGAATTTAAACTCATTTGAATCATAGTTTTCAGAGAGAACATCTTTCATTTGAATATTCATGTTACAAAAATTCTTTACACTTTTCCTATGTTTGAAACAATCAATGAACCAAATGCTTGAGTGGTGGTTGAGGATTTCTTCTCAACAGTGGTCTCTTAAAACAGATTTTACGCATCTTCTTAAATAAACACATCCGTCTCCCAAGGTACAACAACTGAAACAGTAGTGTACTACCGTAGATGTCCGCGCCTCGCACCCAAGGTAACAATGCAAACGAAGGTGACTTGAAAGATGGAACCAAAGAAAAAGACGAGTTAGAATGCGAAAGTAGTACTATGCAGCTTTGTTATTGAGCAATGTAGTTTTGTGAATTACAAAGATTCTATCAAAACTCAATCAATCTCCACAAGGAACACATCCTTGTGTATATATATTATTTGAGCAAGTAGCTGTTTCATATGAGTTATACCAATATTCTTCTCATTAACATTGAATTAATCTTGTAACTAGTGATCATTTACTACATAAGTTATTACAGAAATGATTTTTGTAGTTAATCTTGTAATTAGTGATTATTTATTGCATTTCAGCATAAACGAATCCACAATAGTAAGAGTATATCAGTAGGTGCATCTTAATAGTGTGTACTCGCATCTGCTAATCAGCAGAGCACAATTGCTAAACCATCAGGAGCATCATACAGCAGATGGTGGAGCATCATACAGCAGAACCATCAACAATAGCACACAACAGACGGTCTCGACTGTTGATCATCAACAGAACCGAACCACTGATACCATCAGCAGATCAGCAGTCGTAGAATCCAACTGCTGAATCTACTTATTACATCTCAAAAATACTAAGGCTACTCGTAATGATGCAAACATGCGAAGTGCAAAGTGCGCCATATTTGCCCCCATTTGGTAGCCACTAGGTGTAGGATTACTTCCTTGTAGAAGCCCACTCTTATAAATCATTTTAGATTTTGTCATTTCTCTAATGTGTGACAACCCATGTTTCACCAAACTTAATTTTCACAGTTTTATTTTTCAACTACCCAACTTTAAGTATCGATATCTCATTCATTTTAGTTTTATTTTGGACACGATTTAATTTGTTGTGATCCTTTCATATTTTAGAATACAAACTCAGTAAATAGTAATTATATTAGTACATATATTAGTAATTTTTAGTGTCCAAAGTTAGCGAAAAACTCTCTTTAGTGTACCCTTCTACATTTTAATGCACAGTGCACACTTTTGTACACTTTAGTCAAGATTTTCATTAAATTCGTAACAAATAATTCCTGACACGCGATTTAAATACACTATACAATAATTACTTGGTTTTGCTTGTCAAGACTTACTCGTTTAATAAACGGGTCATGTTAAGGTGGACATGTTTACTTCAATAAACCTTTTTGTAGGTTAACCCATTTAACTAAACATGTCAACCAGTCACCTCATTTTATACGACCAGTTAAACTCATTTAATACGACCATTCGACCCGTTTAACACATTTATAACTTGGTTCCAACCCATATAACTCACGAACCCATCAATCGATTCAGATAAATGGGTTACAATGCTTAACAATCCTTCATTACACATTTACACTTATCTTAGAACGTTTGAAATGTTTTTGTATAAAAACATACCATAAAAATATTAAAATAGTTATAACCATTGTTTTTGCCACACATATTCTTTCTTTTTATTAAGTCGTGCAAGAATCTTTATAGCAGCCAGACGAAGCCAATGTTTGACGAGATCGTGATGTCGTGCGACGCATTGTATATGTTCCTATCTAGACTAATATAAAACATCTAGTCATGAAGGAGTTTTTTTAGTTATGAAAGCTTCACATGGTAAATTATTTAATAATACGAGTTTAAAAAGTGGTCAAGTGGGCGTGAGAAGACACGCCAACCGCGTCGTGAATCGTGATTAAATATGAAAACGAAAAACAAACAAACATTTAAGAAACAAAGGGTCCCACACTTTTTGACAATATGATGTTGTTTTACTCTATGGAGGAAGATGTCTGGTCCCACTTCGATGGCTCATGTTCAAGCAACATAGTCACCGTATTATATATTCAACTATGGAGCATCTAAACGAGGCTCACGGATGACGAAACTGACCCTCTCCTAGACGTTGGACCGTAAGGTACTCATGGACCGACATGGTTTCTTTTTTCTTTTATGGATGCCGATTTATTTCTCTTTTTTATTCGGTTTATAAGACAACATTTTTTAATGTCTGACATCATCACCCCTCCATCTAAGTTATTTTCTTCTAGATCGATGTTTGTACGGGTCGATGAACTACATTGTGGTCTGTGGATGCTCTAAGAGGGACAATCTGATCATCGATATGTCATTGAGATTAGAAATTAGTATGTGATTCATAAAAAGTTATTATTATTTTAAATTATTTGTTTTGAAATTTAGTATAGAAATTACAAACTATAAATAGTTAATGTTTAAAAATGAAAAACAAGAAAGGTGAAGAGGAGGAAAAGAGGGCTATTTTATTTTTAAAATGGAAAAGATTATACAATGATAATCATTTTTCTTACATGTTTTGTATTATAGGTATTAAAAATTTTGGTTGTCTCCTTAAAGTCATTCAACTTTCACAATGTGTTAATCCTATGCAATTTTTTTACAAATATTTTTTTTAAATTAAGTTAAACGAATGAAACATTTATGAATATTGATAACTAATAAGTGAAATATTTGTCTTATGAGTTTGAATTAGGAGGTAATATTGAAGGGAAAAAATCCATAACGTAATAACAAAGTTTCAAAATGTTTTAGAAATAAGTTAAATTGGTAATAAAAAATAATAAACAGTAAATTTGTAACCAGACATATGTTTCATTTTCCTAACCTAATTTAAAACTTTTTTTTAACATTTATAAAAAAAAATTACATAAGATTGAAAAACATAGTATAAGTTGAGTGGCTTAAAGAACAGGAAAAAAAAACTTTAAGTGAATTTAATAAAATACTTAGAAAACTTTGTTACTAGTTTCTAAAGTTATCTATTTTAAACATTAAAATGCCCTAAGTTTAATTATAGAATAAAAAATATTTTGTTTAAGTTTTAAAACCTCAAAACAAATACACCTTAGATTATCATGATTATAAAACTATTTGTTTTATTATTATTATTATTTATTTATTTGTTGTTAAGCAAGGCTTGAAATTAACAAAAACATAAATTTGTAAGCACTTAATGTAAATAAAAAAGTTTAAATAATATTAAACCATATATATTGAAAATAAAATGAAATAACAACGTAAAATAAAAGAATATAAATTACACCAGGCCTAAATTATAAGCTTTAACAATCTTACATTCAAGTTGAATCATTCAAGTGCATCAAGTATTCAACCAGCCACTCTTTTATGGATCACTTATTACCTAATTGGACCTCACTTGGGCCTGAATGAAACCCTTTAGGCTTTATAGCCCATTTAGCTCCAGGGCTGCAGTGTAATAGCCCAATACACTCACCAATCTTTTCAAACTTCCACAGTTCCACATAGAAGAGTACTAGTCTACTAGAGGTCCAGAAGATTAATTAAGAGACCATGAAGACATGAATCATGCATGATACTGTGTTGTTTAATATTCATTTTGATTTACTTTAAATGTGGTTTTAAATAAGTATTCTATGAGTTCAACTATTTAAAGTTTTAAACGCATATGTTAAAACCTTACGTATGCGTTTGTTATATATTTTGAAAACAAATATTTCATAAAACTTTAAATTAATAATTAAAACCAAAAATCGATGTCAATATAAATAAATTGGTGACGAAAAACTGCAAATTATCCGATTAATTAAATCAGGATGTAAAATACATGACAGTAAGTATGTATAACAAAAGAGCTTGACAATTAATGCAAAAGAAATGCAGGGATCCAAATATTTTTTTTTGAATGGCCAACGAATATTTTTAAACTCGGTCACCCGGGTAAACCCAAGGGATCCAAATATTTAGTTTATGTTCTAATAACTATGACTTGTGTACCTTTAACATATTTATATGTTTTAACCATAAAATTTGATCAATGGTAACAGGGGGCCTCGAGAATTTCAAAGAGACTCTGGTCGAGGGCGAGAACAAAAAAATGATCCTATTATACGACGTATAAAAAAAGTCTAAACCGAATAACTTGTATATAAAAATTTATAATACGACGATAATTGTTATAACAATAAACAAAAAGAAAGTATTGTATCCAAATTATCTAATTACTTATGTTATACACTCGGGTATCTAAAGGCTAAAAAGGATTTAGATTTATATGGAAAAGATAACAACGGAAGAAACGGGATACAGAAACACTTCCAGATTCGAACAGAAGAGCGTCCTAACCCGAATATAAGATACAAAAGATCGCCACCTATGCTCAAGTGTAGGTTCCAAAGAACACCGTTCAAGATTCTACACTTAAACTAGCAATAGAGTAATTAATTTACCTCAAAGTTCATTGAGAAAATTAACCAAAAGAAACTTTAATATTCAAACACAATATATTCATTTTTGCATTCAAATCTTGTTTACATAGGAATTGGAATAGAACATATGTAGCACATATAATTATATATATCTATGGAGCGTGAATATGAAAAAATGTATATGGACCGTCAGATCATACTGAGAGTAAATCTAGGCCACTTAAAGTCAGCGGTTATTTCTGTATTTCTTCTAGAGTCGGCAGTTCAAGGCGGTTCTATGTTCTCTTTTCTGAACTCCGGTGGTTTTCTACTCCATTTTTTCCTCACCCACGTTGCGGGTAACCTCCCTCACCACACTATATAGCAGAGAGAAATCATTACATCAAATCAGTGGTGATTCAAGGAGAAAAAGAAGATGGTGATGTGAATCGTTAGTAAGAGTAAGAGTAACCAAATGATACCCTGTTCAGGAGGAGCGACGGGGCCCATATGTTGTTTATGAGAGGTGTTGAAAGTTATTGGTGTTCCGTGCATCAAGCACCACCATAGAGAACCCTTTTCTCTGTTATCAGCATGTTTAAAAAGCATACATCAGTCTCCGGTAATCATTTTTACTCTTCTCATCGTTTTTCACTCTCTCATAACTTTGTTGTTGCAGGATTTGCAACCCTAAATCCGAATTCCCTTCACCGGATTAAACACATTCTCCGATCTCCCCCCTTACTCGCCATTAGAGGAATAGTTAGCATAAGAGAACCAATTCTCATGAGGGGATGTGTATATCAGATGATGCATTCTTATCCGAGGAGACAAATCATCTGTACACATCTGAGGATCTCTAAATATCAGAGGATTTCTCCTCAGAGGAATTGTGAACTCATCAAAGGAATCCCACTACTGATGTCTCTTCTTTTCCTCCAAAGATGCCCCTGCAATACCTCCAGGTAACATTAGTTGCTCTCTCAGTGTGCTATATTTAGTTTTGTAATGTTTGCTCATATTATTTATTTTTCCAGTTCAATTTTTTTTAACTCTTAGTTGTTCTGAATTGGAATATTTTAGGTTATGTAATTGACATATTAGGTTTTGTTTTTTTACAAGAATTTCATATATTTTAGTTATAATTTGATGGCAATAAAGCTTTTTCAAGTTCAAATATGATTAGATTCACTTTAATTTCAGGATCATAGTTGATGGATAATGGTTGTACTCCCCGCTTTGTAAGTTGCATTTATGTGCAGTTTAGATACTTGCTTATGCATACAATCTGACTATGCATTTAGTGAAGGTTTAAAAGGTTTTTGGTTCAAAACTCATTCTTTACTTTGATTATTATGTTGAGAAGATCTTTGTGTGCTGACAGATATTCATTCATTTTCAGCATTCAACTCAATCTACAACAAGACTGCCATTTTTGGAATCCAATAAGCCACTGTAAGACTATGTTTAAGGGTTCACTAATTTAAATTTTGTGTTAGTTCTAATAATTTAATCCCTTTGCTACATAGTTCTGACTTTGCATTGAATCATTGATAAAGTAGTTGAAGAGCTTCTTATCATTGCCAATGGAGGAGCAGGTGTGCCTTTTTGATACAACTTTCAGGTTCTTATAACAATAAAGAATTAGATAGATTCATTATTAGCTCCTTGAGTGTGATCTCACTTAAAAAAAATTCATTTTACATTGATGTTTAGTTTGCATAACTGCCTTTACATTGCATCCACAATTCATATGGATATGATTTGTTTAACAAATGTTCCAGTATGATTAGGAATCAAAAGTTGAATTTGAATAGCTTTGATGTCATACTTTTGGAGCTAGAAGGTTTTGAGCATTTTGGATCCTCACATTTGACTAGTGATTCCTGGAAATGTTTTTTGGCTTCTATTTCTTATCTGGTCTTTGCTCAAATTTTGCATGAAATGGGTCGGTTTGGTTTTTCAGCACATTATTATAATTTGTGTTTTCTGATTCTTTATATTGTGATTGAAATAATGCCATGTGAAAAGTCTTTGATTTTAGTGGCAAATCTCAGGATTGTGTGCAGAAAACTTACAAGGTATGAGTTTTTTATAAGTTCATAAGAAATAGGACATTTGTCAACGTGATATGTCACGTTGTGTGCAAGATTACATTCCAAAAGGATGCTAGCATAAAGAAAGCCTATCATTGTAAAACTATAGAATTTGTTATATATTTTCATTTGCATGACTATAGATTGTCTTCCTATGTGTCTTTGTAGTCTTATATGTGAGGTACTCTGTTCCTAAATTTGTTCAATTTATGAGAATTTTCAATGAATGAAAAATAGAGAATTTAAATGATTGGAGAGGTTTTAAATTAAATGATGCACCATCCTTATGTTTTTAATATGTTATGCCTATGATGTAGCTAAAGCCAAGTCATTAATTTTTTTACTTGAAATTTTTTACCCCAAAACGTACAAGGTATGTGTTGTTTATAAGGTAATAAGAAATAGGACATTTGTCAATATGGTATTTCATGTTGTGTGAAAGATTACATTTCAAAAGAATACAGGCACAAATAACGCTGAACGCCTATCATTGTAAAACTATAGAATTCATTATAAATTTTCATTTGCATGACTATAGATTTTCTTCCTATGTGTCTTTGTAGTCTTATATGTGATATGCTTTGTTCCTAAATTTGTTTCAATTTATGAGATTTTCAATGAATGAAAAGTAGAGAATATAAATGATTGGAGAGGTCTAAATTTAAATGAAAAATACCCTGCCACCGGACGGGTATAAAACTAGTTATTAGTAATTTTAAAAACCAACTTTGAAGGTAAATAAAATAAAACAATGGAGAAATAAAATTGCATTAAATAAGCTACATACGTGGGTTGGGTAGTTTTGCATGCATGAGTTTAAATCCGATGGGTATTTTATTGGGTCAGATTAACCCATTCGTGCACCAATGCAATTGTGTTAATGCAACCCGTGTTGTGTTTATTCTGTAATGGCTACTAAATTTGAATCGGCTAGGTCACGACTATCAATTTACTTAATCGAATCGATAGGATAATAATGGGTTTTGCAAACTAAAATCCGGACCCATCCTCGCAACCGGGCTCTGCACGGTTGTCCGCCTCCACCCCCAACCCCACACACACAGAGGCCATCATCATTGCTGCCTATACTGCTGCCACAACCGGCGGTGTTGTTGCAACAAGCACCGCCAACATCTCCATGGTCGCTAGTAACACCTCCATCTGGTGTTGCCACTTACTGTCATTAAAATGAACATAATGAGTGTACTCATTTGATCTTTATTTTGAAACGGTTTATTTTAACTTGTGTTTATTTTAGTCAAAACGTATTTTGACCCAAACCAAAAAAAATATAAAAAATTTTAACAACTCGGTTTGTTCGGAACCTGTTTCCTTCATGTTAAACTAACCCATACTATTTTTTAAAAATTTATTTTATATTTTTATTTAAAAAAAAACTTGTGTATTGACCATTGTTTAAGCTTTAAGAAATTAAAAGTAAATTGAATTTCTTTCTCCCTTTCCTTTGCACAAAGAGTGTTTGTTGTCTTACTTAGCTTAATTGTCGGCTTTTTTAAAAAAAAAAACTAATAAAGCAAAAGGAATTCTAGGTGGTGAAACTCGACTCAAATGTCATCACAATATTACTATTTTCATGAGTGAGAGTATCTGACGAGTTAATTAATAAGTATGGAATATTTACAAGTGATCGTTGCTACTTCATAAAATGTCAAAAATACAACACTAACAAACTTTCTTCCGGCACTATAACTCATTTACATTTATTACTTTTTTTATGTTAATATATCATCGTATAGATTTAGACTTTTAAGATTATCATCAAATGATAACATAATATTTCAGTCCATATTTTGCAAATGTTGCGTTTATTTATATACTTCAAATCTCTTTATATACTATACAATTATCACAACAATGATCCCACATGCGTAAAAGATTGGAGTAGGTGAGTAGTGATCTAATAGAGCAAAAAAGACAAAATGAACCCACATGCCTCCCATTGATGAAAATCTCCACCGTACTAAAAGATTCTCTCGTCTATGCATAACTTTATTATCTATCTATTATAATAGATTTAAATTGAACACTTGATAATTTATGATTAATTCTAAAATTATATTTCTCGTCTTTCTCTCCTATTAAATGAAAATTAATTTAAATATGTAAACTATATTATAAAATATTTAAATTATAAATGTTTTTATTTTAATAATTTATTAAAACATACTAAATCATATGATTTATATTATATCTTATTTTAAAATATAATATTAAAATTTTTATTTTTTATTATTTTTAATTTATAATTTTTTAGATATTTATTATTTTTAATTTCACCAATGACTAATAAGTAATAACATATAAGATACAAAATTTTTATAAAAAATAATAATTTTAATATGTTAAATTTTATTCCAACCATGTATTACATGGGTTTTTAACCTAGTTGACAAATATATTCAAAAACAGAATTAAAATAGCAAAGGTCTAGCTTACATATTTCTATCTTGATATTTTTCTACATATTTTTAATACTTTCATACATTCTACAAATTTTCATATTGTTCATATAGTCATGCAAAAAAGAAATCTAAGTGCGAGGTTGTTAATATATTAAGAATGGTTGTGACAGTTACATTATTTAGTGTTTAAGTACATATATCTTTCATCATATAGATGTTTTGTACCTTTTTTTTAGTACAAATTATTTTAAGTTCTTGAAATTGTTACACGAAGTTGGTTATATATTGATTCATAAATTATGTTATTCTACAAAATTTCCTGCTTACAACTAGCAGTGCTTTAATGAATAATATTAAAGTATATGTCAAAATAAGTCAAAGTCGGCCTGGAGCCTGAATTGAGTTAACTTCTTTAACACATTTTTTTAAATTATATTCAAAAGTATTTAAAATTAAAAGTCTCAAAATATGAATATATTTTGAACCGAGGACCGAAATGGCTAGAACTTAGGACCGAGGTCGGTATTGGGTTTCGGGGTGGGTTTCTCAGGGGCCCCAAATTATGAACCCTATTAGGTCATTTTCTGTCTGAGAAGGCCGTTAGAGCAAGCCCTAATCAAGAAGCAAAATAGCTTCAAAATAGGATCGAGAACATATCAGCAAATGACCTAAGATCAATTGGTTTCTGAGAAGACACCCTATGACTTTTTAAGATGGAGGTCATGATTCGAGTCTCACTTTTTGCAACATGCTTCAAGCAAGCCAAGTGTTTCATCAAAATAGATCTTTGGATGTTGGGTTTCTCCTTCAATGATGTACATTTCAGATCACCAACGTTATATGTGTTCACAGACGTACATGGTTTTTTGCCAATGAAACCATTATAATACATGTCATTTTAGTCTCAGTTTTTTAGATGAGGTTTCTCGGGTAGCCCTGATTCAACGAATCTTATTTTGAACCAATTCTAGGAATGTAATGTTTGACATATTTTGAAATTGTTCGAACAGCTGTTTGCAATACTCGTTCACGTTTATATTTACACTAATTTCCAGTTTTATCCTGACACCCCACCACCCTCGGTTTTCTTTATCTTCTTCTTCTTCTTCAGTGTCTCTCTCAATCAGTATCACAACATTCGCCATTCATAAACAAGCCCCCAATCAACACACACCATGAGTCGATTCACCATCGTCGATTACTTGTTATCTGAATCACATTCATCATCGTTCCCCATTTTCCCCAAACCCTATGCTTTACTAAACCCTATTTCCCCCTTCGAATCCACCACTGAACTTGATTTAACTCTCGATCTCTTAAACCCTTCGTTTCCACCACTTGATCTCGCATCTCCGTTCGATGACTTCCACTACATCACTGATCTGATTCACGTCGAGCGTAAAACGACGCCGTTCGGCACCACTTCGGCTCGTAAGCTCATCACCAGACGCCGATCTACTGCCGCTGAATCGTACCTGAAGTCACTCGCCGATCGTGTGTCTGTTCTCGAGCTAGGGTTTGATCTGGTGGAGCAAGAGAAGGCGAGGTCCGATCGGAAGTACACGTGGACGGCGGAGATCAACAGCTCCGAGAAGGACGGTGTAGATCGGAAGTACAAGCTGACGACGGAGATCAAGGGAGGGAAGAAGAAGGAGAAGAGCTGCAAATGGACGGCTGAGATCAAACGCAAGGGAGATGATGTACGGAAGTACACTTTCACTGCGTCATCTGCCAATGGTGGAACTGAAGATGTCAATGGAGTAGAGAAAGAAAAGAACAAGAAGAAGGATAAGAAGAAAGAGAAAGGACCTCGTATCGTTGAAATCCAAAGTTCCCCTGATCATGGTGCACTTCTTTTGAAACAGGTTTTTTTCAATTAAACCTTCAGAATTCATCATATATAGAACAAATTACCTCCAAATGTAGTGTGAGTTGAACATGATCTAGTTGGTTGACATGTGTTTCATATCATAGGCATTTGCTAAGAAGAACAAAGGGAAGAAGAAGGAGTTGTCACCTCAAGATGCAGCCATGTTGATACAGATGAGTTTCAGAGCGTATTTGATAAGGAGGTCTCAGGCCCTTCGTGCTCTTCGCGAGTTAGCTATTGCTAAGGTGAAGCTTAAGGAGCTCAGGGCTTTGTTCAATAACTTCTCTTACCGTCGTCTGGTGGCTCGTAATGCTGAGGAGAAGCAGAAGTTTTCTGAGAGGATCATTGTGCTGCTTCTCACTGTTGATGCTATTGAGGTAAATACATGGTGTTTTTATGTGGCCTGTTTATGCAGGTTCTGCTATGAAACCATTGAAATGGATATATGCTTGTGATTCAAGTTCTTGCATTACATAATGCTAAGGAATTTTTTTGGAAAGTAGATTGATTATAGCCCTAAAAGAAGATTATGGTATAATATGTTTCTGTTCAAAGTAGTCTTATGAGTTATGTGAAATCTAATAGCATTGTAAGAGTCGTATATTGTTGTTTCAGTAGCTTATATTAATTTGTCATTATCCTGGCATCTTGCTTTTGGCTGTGATTTTCTTTCAAAATTAAGTATAGACTATCAATTCCTGCCTAAGATTTCGACTTTAACGAGCTTGATACTTGATGTGAAATTTAATTCATCATACTAGTTCATATTTCTTGATTGATTTGCGGGTGATTCCCTAAAAATGGAATGCCCCCTCGTCCTTGATTATGAGCCTTTTAGCTTATATTTTGAGCCCAATTAAGCGAGCTTTTGGTTTCATCTTTTAGAATAAAGTTATGCCCGTCTCTTGAATGATATACCCCTTCATCAAATTGTTGTTTGTATATTTGAAACCATGAAGAATATTGAAACTATGAACTTTGAGCAAATGACATTTCAAGTTGAGAGGGTAGTAATTTCTTATCGTTGTGTGCAAAAGCAGGGTGCTGATATCATGGTGAGGGCTGCAAAAAGGTCAATGGTGGATGAACTGGAAGCAATGCTGGACGTGGTGGACCCACAGCCAGGAAGGAGTTCAACTCTCTCCTTGAAAAGGAGGACATTCGACATGCCAGATGGTGTGATCCAAAAGGAAGTAGCAGAAGGTGTGGCTCAGGTTGTCCGCATGCTAGGACAGGAGAATGGTTCTGAGACCTTCGAAACTAGTGAGTAAGCGCATGACTATGAAACCCATGCTCGCTTTCTCTTAGCTTGCGAGTGTTTATTGGGTTCTATGTAGGTTTAATCTGTGTGTTATTGCTGCAGTTCTGTGTGTTTCTCTGCTTGTGCGACATTGAGTCATGTAACCAGCAGTTGTTTCTTGGTTTTAGTTAAATCACATCTTATTTTGAGCACTTCTTGTTTTGAGCACTCTTACCATCACATGGCTAAACATACTGCTGACAACGTAAAGGATGGTAATTCATTTTTTTGAACAATAATTTTTCTTGCTCCTAAATATCACTAGACTATAAGACCGTAGGCAAAGAATAACAATTGGCAACATATATCTTTGAAATATTCAATGGAAATGTGACAAGTTTTGTCAAGACTCAAACAATGAGTCAAAACATGTTTACATCACATTAAAAAGATTATATATTGTCCTCAAGTAGACGCCTTGATTGTAGGATGTCTACACTTTGTTGAAGACTGAAAAGGTTAAGGGTTCAAATCCAGTAAGATGTAGCCTGATGGTAAAATATTTTTTCCTATTTAAGAGTGACAGGGAACACGTGTATTGTCACATTGGTGGAAGGGTCAAAATGTTTAAAATCTTTTGAAGATAAACCATATTTACGAGCAAGGAATACTGATTATGTTCAGATTTTAAGGGTTAACAGGAAAGAAAGATCCATCACCCAGAGTGTATATTAAACAAGCTTAGCATAATAAAGAAATTATAAATTATGTGCAAAGTCAGATCAATAGTTGCTACTGTATCCATATCCATATAACCGCTGCTTCTTTCAAGAGAGATGCCAAGTCGATTTAATACAAGAGAGAACTAGGCAATGTCAATCTACTACAAAAGAGAATGACCCTTATGAATGAGCAGCTATAGTGAGAATAAGTGAGAGTCGGAAGGCGTGCACCAAGCTGTGAGATGATTATTGCAAAGTCATGAATCATGACAGTTGCTACATTAATTAATATGATATATCTTAATTTTTACTTCCAAAAATATTCAAGACCATAATATCAATCCACATTCAATCAGCTTGCTTCATGTCTTTTTTAATCAATTATTTGCCTACGCAATTTTCGGTTCATTCAAATGCTCATCTATAATAAAGCTAGAAAATAAAATCATAATAATGCACGCGCTATGGTTCAGGAGGTATTAGGGGTCAGTAAAGATAGTAATTATACTATTATTTTTGATAATATATAGTAATTTACAATAAATCCTCCTTACCCAAAGAAAGTCAACTTTAAACATTACATAGTCAAAAGCTTGGATTAGTATAATAATATTATAGTCTACCAATATTTGACACAATAAGTACGTATGAAAAGTTATAAAAAACAACAAAAATAGTGTCAATAGTGCCACAAAATAGACCAATGTTATCAGCCAGAGTTTAAATTATGTATTTTAATACACAAATAGCCCACAAATGTCAGTGAATGCTCCGTGATCTATCATCTGAGTAGCTCAGTCACTGGAAAGTAAAAACTCTATAAAGATGGAGAAGTGCAAGTAAGAATACCCAAAGAAAAACAAACCGCTCGCCTTAGATTTCTGAATTCGCAGCTACCTGGCGTTCAATGTGTTGAGTGGCTTCCTCAATAGAAAGTAATTGTTGCATTAACGAGGTGAGCTTAGCCACATTTTCTTCTTTTATATGAGCTGGGACCTTCTCCTCATACCCCTTGGCACTCATCGCCTTGTTTAGACTATCCTTTTGCCTGATCAAATATGGAAGAGTCAGTCAATGAGGCGGAACTACCTGCCTGTTTACTTATCAAATCAAATAGAGTTGAGAAAATAAAAAAGAATGCTAGCTAAAAGAACAAGTAATGGGTAAAAGGAGCATAAAGTGTACTTTTAGAGTATAAAACCTTAAGAATCAGATTTTTGGGATAAAATAATTACAAAAAGTTGAACAAGTGTTTCAAATGCTACAGCGAAAAAAATCAAATTCTATTCCTGCAGGGCGCAGGCGTGGTAAATTTATCTCAGGTATTGCTATTAACATGCTCCTTTTCTTAATAGACAAACATGAACAAGAAAATCTGTTTGTTTAAGTGTTTATGTCCGTTCGTATGTTCGGTTAAAGTTAAACGAACAAACATGTGTAGTTATGTACGTTTACAATCCTACGCACAACCTCCTAAATTGTTCATTATTATTCTAATAATATTTTTTTGTAATGATAATTAGTGCACCATGTATTTATAATTTAGTTTCATATATATTGTTTTTTAAACTAATTTCAAAATTTCATACCAAGTATATATTTTTTTTAAAGAATAAGTATGATATTACGAAATTTAGGTTATATATGAAATTCTCATTCTCCTAAATGAACATAATGATGTTTTGAGGGACAATTTCAACCACACTCGGGTCATAATGGGTGCATTATATCATAATCAGTTAATTACCCAATCAAAAATTTAAATGCCAAGTATATTACTTTTAAATAATTCAAATTTTATGCTTATCCATTTCGTGATATTATGATTTTTTTGTTGGGCAAAACAGTAAATATGATATTATAGTAAGTTTTGTGAGGGATATATGAGATTATCCTAAAAAATGAATGGGGGCTTTAACCTTTTGACTCGTTACCCGACCTGTCCATTTTACAACCTCTAAAAAAGATTCCATTACCTCAATCATTATCAGATTCCATTACCTCAATCATTATCACATAAAAGAAGCTTGTAATCACTAGAAAGAGGTTTGCTTACTTCTGTAATTCTGTAAACTTAGCATTGAGCTTTTCTCGTTCCTTTTTAACATCAATAGCTCCTTGATTCTTCAGATAAACTGAAAGTGCTTCATTTACAACAGCCACTGTACATCCAACCGGAGCAGGATCACTTTCAGTGAGCACCTGCCAGTTGTCAAATCCCAAAATATATATTATAGTAACATTTCTAAAGTATAGCTTTAAAGTCGATTTAATATGTGATAATTGTGCATACCTTCAAAGATGATAAGTTGGCTAGGGTTGAAACCTCCAATTCATGGCGCCTTAAAAGGTCTGCAATTTGATCGGTTCGGGACACTGCAAAACCAGCTCGCCTGGAAAAGAAAATTTCTTTTATATTAACTACTAAAACTTAAAAGTCAAAACAATCCCATTAACATGTACCCACGGAGCAAAAAATAACTGAAGCAGAATATTTTTCTAGAAATACGAAAACCACTCAACCCACCCATTTTGCCACCTTAAAGTAAGATAATGAATACAGAACTCTTTAATAACACCACGTACTTTTCTTTTGTTTCCCCCCTAATTGATCTGAACGATTTCACTGCAGACTCAACTACTTCCATCTCATACTCTATCTTATCATTTGTCCAGTACTGCAAAAAGGTTGAAAAACAAAAACAAAAATCAGTAACATCTTGCCCTCATTTGATCTGAAAAATGAAGGTAAAAAATAGTCAAATCTTAACCTCAACAACAGACGGATATTCACATATCATAATTGACTTCTCTCGTGTATGATTGTTTGAAGAAGGAAGTCGCTGCCATAATTCTTCAGTAACAAAAGGCATAAACGGATGGAGTAATCTTAATCCTGTATCCAAACACACCCACAGTGTATCTTGTGCATAACCCTTCGCAGATTCATCGTTATCACCAAAGAAGTAAGGTTTAATTACTTCAATGAAAATATCACAAAGCTGAGACTGCCACCATGAATATACAGCACTTGACGCATCTGAAAACTCATAAGAATCCAAAGATGATATAGTTTTTGATATGGCTTTGTTTAGTACAGAGAGTATCCATTGGCAACTAAATGGCATCTTCTGTGTTTCTATCTTTGTTGGAGGGGTATAACCATCACCAAGTTTACTCATGGCAAACCGCACAGCGTTCCAAAGTTTATTACACCATTGTCGGTATCCAACCACACGTAATATGTCCAAATTTATTTTATCCGACTAGAACCATGCAAAAGCACAATGTTAGTATTTATAAGAAAATTACAATTTGACAGAATTTTTCAACGGGTGTTTAGATAAAATGATTTTGACTAATTATTTAGTGGTCAAACAATCAAGTTTGGTAGCAAAATTGATTATTTGAGATTATTATTTACCCATCTTTTTACCCATATTCTCAATGTTAACAATACAAATGAATAAGTATATATATAACTATAGGAATAATATATGATTAGGAAAACTTGTTAACACATTATTTATATTAGAAGTTATTTTAAAGTATATAGAAAACTATAGGAATAATATATGATTAGGAAAACTTGTTAACACATTATTTATATTAGAAGTTATTTTAAAGTTTAAAGAAATAAAAAAGAAGGTTTGTTTTGGTGGTTTATTTATTAGTTCAGTCACTTATCAGGACTTGTGAAACACAAACAAATTATTGCTATAATATAAATGGTACCTGAGCTGTGTAAGAGACAAGGGCAAAGCGAAGGGCATCTGCACCACATTGGTCAATGCCATTAGGAAAATCCTTTGTTTGTCCCTCTTTGGCAACCTTCAACTCGGAGGGGTCCAGATTACCCTGCTCAAGTCTCTTGATAAGATCTTCCAATTTTATGCCACAAATGACATCCATCGGATCGACCACATTGCCCAAAGATTTGGACATTTTGCGCCCATGTGCATCACGAATCATGGGATGTAAGTAAACCTAAAAAAATTCAAAAAAAATGATGCTGAGAAAGCAAATCTCAAAAAAAATGTATCCAAGTAATGTTCCTAGAGATTAGAGGCGACATATCCAAACAGTTAACTCATAATTGAGCCAATTTGTGTTATATTGCATCTCTAACACGTCAAACAAGCAAAATAGATAATTAAAAAAAATGATCAAATGGGTAGAAATTCGTCCAAAGAGCATGTTGAAGACATAAAATCTTCTAAGCCATTTTGAAAAATATTAAAGTACTACTGCAATGTATATATATTTAATCATTTCTAAAGCACTGATTGGTTATAATGAAAAATTGTAAATTGTAGGCCAAACATATTCCAAGCCAACCCGCCCATTTTACCACCTCTACGGGAGATGTATAAAGAGTTAAAATTAACAGAATCCCATGTAGACATAATATGTCTTTCTAGAGTAGTAATGAATCATGGCCAAAGAGGATAAATTTTTTGCTCGCTTCTCATTTGAACACAAATGGTATATATCTTCACAATAACTTAAAAACCTAACGAACCTTTTTGAAAGGTACATCACCTCCCAATTTCATCCCAAGCATCACCATACGTGCAACCCAAAAAAACAAAATGTCATGCCCAGTTTCAAGAACAGAAGTTGGGTAAAATGTCTTCAAATCTTGGGTGTTTTCAGGCCATCCCAATACAGATAATGGAAAAAGCCCAGAAGAAAACCAAGTATCTAAAACATCAGGATCTTGAGCCAACTGAAATTTCTTTCCTGGGAAGATTCTACTAGCCTCCACCTCAGCCTCTTTCTCGTTACGGGCCACCACCCAATGGTTTGCGTAGGCCCCAAGTTCTTTAAGTTCGTCATCTTCCAATGTAACATACCATGCAGGAACACGATGACCCCACCAAAGCTGTCTTGATATACACCAATCACGAATGTTCTCAAGCCATCTGTGATAAGGAAAATTCAATATCTAACGTGCAAGGACAAGGAAAATAATATAATCATAAGTATAACGATAATCATGAAGGGTCAATGTATGATAGTATGATACTAATAAAGTGTAAGAAAAAGTGAAACTTTGATGAGCATTTGAAATTAAGTATTGACAAGTCCTGTGGGTTTACTGGTAACAGATTCTCATGTTACGAAAGTAAAAAAAAAAAGTAGATGGGCAAATTTAACACGCTTACTTGATGAATGGGAAGATTCAGGTTACATTCTATATTCAACGAGTCAAGCATGTTAAATCCAAAAAATAACTCAGAAGAAACATACCAAACGGGTTATACATCACCCAAAGTAAAACTTTCAATGCAAGATAACCTTATAACTTTGTTCATATGATTAGATTAATGTTTAAAAAATAATATGATTTCTGTAATCATATTGAAAGACAAATTACGTAATCAAAACATCAAATTCTAAAATATTTGACGCAGATTTTCAGCCCAAACCAGCTTGACCCGTACAAGAATAGCTCATTTTAGCCTGACCCTTACTGACATGTTACAAAAATAGCTTGACCCTAACTGAGCAGTACAAAAACAGTTTGCAGGTACAAGAAAAAAATCAAGGTCAAATCACAAAATAAAATAAAAAAAAAATGAAAAATGAAAAATATCAATAAATATATAAATAATACCTTTTCCATTCAGCAGCATATTGTTTTGGCATTATTTCAATTTTCTTATTTGTGTCATCCATGACAGCATCAAGAGCTTCCTTAGCTATACCCTGGCAGTTAACATACCACTGTGGTTTTATCATAGGTTCAACCACATCATTGCTTCTTGAACAAAGTCCTAGCCTCATTTCATTTTTCTCTTCACCTTTATAGAGTCCCTGTATGCATGAAGAAAATATTAGAAAGAAAGAAAAAAGATTGGAATACACGTTGCCCAACTAATACATTTCCAAAGAATATTGATGGAAAAAATAAAAATACCTTAGACTTTAAAGCCTCGGTTACAGCCACACGAGCTTCAAAACGTGGCATCCCAACAAAATCTGAACCTCCATTGCTGTTTATCTTCCCATCATCAGTGAAAATGTTGATAAATTCCAATTTATGACGCTTCCCAACCTCAAAATCATTGGGGTCATGAGCTGGAGTTATCTGCAAAAAAAAAATCACAACCCATTTTCATGGTTTTTAATAAAACGTGGCAAAATGGTCTAGTCATACATGACCAGATGAGTAATGAGCCAATACAGGTTCAGTCAAAAAAAAATCGTCTAGAAATACACTTCGTGTGACTTTGTTTGACCCGTCTCTTTTAAAACTATAACTTGACCCATTTCATAAGAAAACAGGTCAAAGATACCACTTCTAGTCATTAAAAAAATTATTTTACCTTCACTGCACCAGTTCCAAAATTCGGGTCAACAAGTATAGAATCACAAACTATAGGAAGTCTTCTTCCGTTAAATGGATGACTGGCAAACTTTCCATGAAGATGTTTGTATCTTGGGTCATCTGGATGAACAGCAATAGCAGTATCTCCAAGCATTGTTTCAACTCTAGTAGTAGCCACTATAATTTCTCCAAGATTTTCTTCCAAAGGGTATGCAAATGATGTTAAAACACCAAATTCTACCATGTTTTTATACCCAGGAACTTTTAGAGGTGTCTTCTCTTTAATATCAATATAATCAACCTACAAACACAGCAGTAAAAGATAAATTAAAAGTGTCTCTAAATGTGAAGAAAGAAAAGCTACTCCCTCTAACTGTAAAGAAACAAAAGCTAATGGTATACCTCGATATCAGATATTGCAGTTCGCAACACACAATCCCAGTTGACTAACCGTAAATCTCTGTAGTGAAGACAAAGGATATTCCATTTTTTTAGTCAAATGATAACTTGAGAAAAACATTATTGTTAAGGAAAAGAAGATGCAGAATATAAATAATATAGAGAAAAACACTTAAGTTTGCTTTGGGTATAAACTGGTAAGCTTGAACAATTCTAAACGTGTTGGATCTGGCTGAGCTGACCAAAAACAATTCTTATTTGTCCTTGAAATCTTTTTCGAGGTATAATCAGTGTTGAAATCAACAACAAAATTATATCATTACGACATTAATCAAACTTTTCAGCACAAAGAATTTAGACAGTTGTATGCATTAAAAATACAATTTGGTAGACTTTCAAGTTATTTGACCAATTCCCTTCTAGGCGAAATGATTTAAATTAGCAAAATTAACACGTTAGAGATGAAACACTCCCAAATCAACCCATACACAATTAATTAAATTAAAAAAATAGCTCTAGAAAGAGTGGTCAAGACAAAACCCCAAAAAGAAGTAGAAGGACTGAAACTCATTGAGACCTATAATAATACCTATATATAAGACCCTCCTTATAAAGCCTTACAAAAGCTTCTGTTACAGCATTTGACCTTTTCTCATCCATTGTAAAGCACTGCCATAAAGAAATAATAAAGTTTAGAACTCCTAATGAAGCAAGTTTTCAAACAAATGTAAAAAACAAGACTTTGTAGTAAGATTTTATTGGTTTACACCTCACGCGACCAATCTAGAGATGCACCCAATCGCCGAAGTTGTTTTAGTATTGTGCCCCCATACTCATTTTTCCACTTCCATACCTTTCATCAATACCAAAATGATGAGAACTTATTAGAATCTAACCATTATAACGCTCCAGTCAATGCTAGATAAAGTATAACTTCTTAAAGCATGATGTAATATAAAGAAAGTCAAACTCACTTCAGAGACAAAATTTTCTCTGCCTACGTCATGACGGGTCAATTTCCTTTCTCTCATGATTTTTTTCTCCACCACAACCTATCAGAGAGCCAATATGAGATAAATATAGAAGAATTAGCATACATATAAATATTGAAAGTAGAGGTGGCATTTTGACCCACTTACTTACAAATGGGTCAATTTAGGTTCTGTAAATGGGGTGAAACGAATAAAATCAAAGAAATTAGCTTGAAGAAAAGTAGGATTAAAGTTTACCAAAAATGTTCTTTTATAATCATATTTGAGACACTAATTATATATAAATAATTAAAAAAAAGTTGGACAAAAAGTGTTTTGGGTTAACCTAATCAGTTACTGCTTACCCAAAAATGAATTTGCAACATCTATTATTAATATCTTAGAAGTCATTTCAACCTGAGTTGCTATCCCTGCATGGTCCATCCCAGGCACCCACAGTGTATTGTATCCTGACATTCTCCTCCAACGAATAATTGTATCCTGCAGAAATGAAAATCAACAGCAACGTAAAATTGAAAGAACTTACATAACTTTACAATATAAGAAAGAAGAGTGTGAGTCTATTAAACCTGGATAGCAGCAGTTAGGGCATGACCAATATGTAAAGCTCCAGTCACATTAGGAGGTGGGAGAACCTGCATTTACATACAAACAAAACCCATATAACCAAAATACCAAATCACAATAAACAACTGCATTCTACGTATTAAACTATCATAGAACATCGGAAGTAAAGTGTCAGAGCTCTCACAATTGTGAACGGGGGCTTAGAGCTGTTAGAATTTGCCTCAAAGAAACCTGACTGCTCCCACCATGCATACCATCTACAAAGAGATAACTTCAAATAAGCAATAAAATTTTCCACCATAACGAAGAGAAAAGATAACTTGAACCCCTGTGGATGCTGTGACACAAGTAGAATTCATAGCAAAACATACGATTTCTCCACTGCCTCAGGAGAGAACTGCTTTGCCATTTGTTTAGAAAGTTTTTTCTTTTCACCAGAAGGTGTTTCTGGGTCGATAAAATCTTCAGGATTTTCATCTCCTGCATCAGCCCTTCCAGGCTTCTTCTTACTAGCTTTTGAAGAAGTAGTCCCTTGTTGAGCCTTGAGTGCAAATCATTAACACCAAAATCATATAAATTTAAACTTCATAACCACAAGATAACTCCCTAATATATGATATTAGCTACAATTACCTTCAGTTTCGCTGCTTCAGCAGCTTTTTGTGCAGCTTTTTGTGCAGCCTTTTGTTTCTTCAACTCTTTCTCTCTTGCCTGCCCATCAAGGAGAACAAATTAAATCTTAATGAACAACAACACATACAATGCTCGTAAATTCAAAATCAATCAAGTAGAACAGTTGACCTTCTCTTCTTTCTTCTTCTTCCTCTCAAGCTCCTCCTCTGAAAGTGGAACATCCGGATTCGTGCTTGACATGTTGTTAATTCCTACTTCTGAAAACGAAAACCTAATTTGCGTCTTCTTTGCCCTGACATTGAAATCTCATTAGCATAAAACCTCATTTACATACTCTCCGACATCAGAACTGATTCGAATTCTCAACACATATGCAAATATCTACAATAACATGCACTATATCCTACAACAAAGCATCCAATCTACAACAAACAACACATAAATTACGCAGAAAATGAAGCACATCAGTGAGAAACACTGATTGTTATACAAACACGAATCAATAACAGTACATGAAGAATCGGATACAGATAAAGAGAGACGAATTTTACCAAATGGAGATGGAAGTGGAGGAGTAACAGCAGCAATAGCAATAGCAATGGCGTCTGGAGAACGGAAGAATATGAATAAGGGGAGCAAAGAAATGAAAAGGGGTTTGGGTTTTTGTGATTCTCATTCGCATAATATTGGATATGGGTCGGCCCATTAAAACCTATGTCTGTTTCTTGGGCATCTCACATTCTCACTCACCAGTCTAGGGTTTCTTTTACCGTATAACCAGACAGTCGGGTCGAGTCGGGTTGGATAAAAAAAAGGAAATGATTTGACTTTTGAGGGTGAGGGATTTGCATTTGTTGATTCATGGCGTTTATTGGTGGAAAGTAAATCAAACTCCAGATTGAGTTAGATTTAGGAAATGATTTGCTTATAACAATCAAAAACGGGATGATCAGGTGTAGGACGAATCGGATCTGGTGTGTGCAGCGGATCCCATCTTTCCATTTAATGTTTTCTTTGTTTTATGTATATATAGATGGATACACCTTATTATATAAACTTGAAACTAGATATAGTAAACCCGTGTGTTACACGTTTTGAATAAATAAAATATTAAATAAAATAATATTTTATTAATTATAAAATAATATTTTAAGATAAGATACAATTGAAATACGCGTGTGTTACACGTTTTGAATAAATAAAATATAAAATAAAATAAAATTTTATTAATTATAAAATAATATTTTAAGATAAGATACAATTGAAATACGTATGAGTAGGACTATAAGTGTTAAACAATGATATTAACTTTTTATACTTTTTTTTTTTAAATCTTTTTTTGTTTTTTCAAAAAAATAAATTAAAAATTTTTTTTCAAAACAAACCGTTTTAAATATTTTAAAAAATTTCCTTACTATAACTTCTTATTTTAATTATTTTTATTTATAAAATTTTAATTTTTAAAAACATCAATTTTAAAATATTTCGTATTTAAAAATTTTGATGTTTTAAAAAAATTTCTTTTTATAAGAACTTTGATTCTTTTAGATAACCCTAATAAAAAAATTTATTGTTTAATTTATTAAAAAACTATTTTAAATCTAAAAAAGAATTAAATAAAAGTGTTAGTAATTAATGTAGTAATTAATATGAGAGAGAAGCGAGAAAATTTTAATGATTAGTAATATGATCGTGACACGTGTCACCTTTAGTTACCCTTTTATTAGAGTAGAAAGATTTTGTTACACGCGATATAATTGAAACATCAAATGTGCATATTTTAAAATAAAAAAGTCTGTTTAACGTGATATTAGTTGTAATTATATAAAAGGCACCCTTGTATAACAAAAACATAAAATCATAAAAGGCCTAAAAAGAAAGATTTGACACGTGTTTACATAACCATGTAATTATTCTAAAATCGATGTCATATATTTAACTCTATTAAACTATAGAAAGTATTAAGGACATTGTCCGAGGATAGAATAACAAAAAAAAATAATCCTAGTAAGAAAATACAAATATTAAAATTTAGTGATGCCAAAAAGAAATAATCTAGAAGTTGATTTTTTTATTTATGTCAAGTCTAACGGTCTGTAACTCAATTGAATTATGGAAGCATTACGGGTTGCGTTGCCAAGTTCAACCCGCACAAACCCAAAAATTATGTTGGAGACACATAGACAAACACAACTCGAGTTTTCAAAAATTGACACAAACACGATCCATTTAAATCAAATATTTGTTTATTTTTACGTACGCTGTAAAGTTATAAAATCATACTCAAAAATACAATATAAGTATATAACATCAAAAGTCAAAGTTCACATAATAAGTGGTTCCTTGTTACGATTATCCAACCCAGATTCTACTACATTACTTTTAAAGATACTTGTTAAAATATTGGCAAACTGTGTTTTTTTCACAGATTCATGCACACTGCTTTTGTCACACACTCATCTTCAATAATATTTGATTTTTTGTTACGATTATAAAATATATGGGCACACTTTCTCAAGCTATAATCTTAACTTGTTAAAGTAACTAATTAAACAGAAGATTATTATTTCTGTTCTAGCCTTATAAATATTTGTCTTGTTGCGATGCATAATTGCATATTATTGGGCTTCTCATAATTGCATATTATAGCTTTGGGCATGTAGCAGTGGACTTGTACATGAAGCAGTGGGCTAGAGCTTTTGTTGGGCTTCTCATTGTTGGATTTGGGTCTGTTCAAAGGAGATTTGGAATGACCCGTATTCCCTCTCAAAGACACGCGGGTCATGGGTCGGTCCGGATCATTGTGTTTTTTTTTTCTGGAGCCTATATATGTATGAGAGAGGAGGTGGTCTATTATTTTTTATTTTTTTGCATATAATTTCAAAGAACTCTCTCTCGTTCTCTTGAATACCAATGGGTTTCATCTGTAATGATCCAATGCAGTCGGTTTGTGTAACAACGAGTCAATGACACACTAACTTTTATTCCAACATCCAACCTGCCCATAAAATTCATTAAAACGCCCAATTAAGGTAAGTATGACTAATTTTAGATTTATACCAATGAACATGACCTCCAAATAAGCTTAGCCTATCGAGTTTCTGTGAACTTTCACTTTGGGTCACATCAACGACACACCACACTTCACTCTTCTTCACTCAACTAAAGAAATACACTACTCCCAATTTGGTTTCACACTAAAGTTGTTAAAAATGATACGATGTTCGTTCAACAAATGTGTACACATCATGAATATGTATGTATTCATGAACATGCATATAAAATAAATGAATACATGACATAAATTGGTGAAGGAATATTTTGCAAGGAATTCATTATATTACATTGCATTCGTTATGATCAAAATAACAAAATCATTCAGTCCCCACTCAAAGATAAGAGGCTTTGTACGAGGACGGTCCTCCAAACGACTTAAAAAGTGTGTATATATGGGTTCATGTTAATTATGAATGCATGTTTCGACCCTGATTAGGTACACAAACTCATTCATTTGTTATGAATCGGTGTCTTCCGGTGAGGTGATTGATAGTCCATCACCACGATATCATCATTCGTTAGATCGACAACCACTTCTTTTTCAAAATATCGAGGTAAAGGAAGTATTTCTGTTTCCTACAAATACATCAATAAAGGTGTCATATATTGTTTTTTTTATTAGTTTTCATGAAATCGGATCTAAAGCTGGGTGATCGTCATCTTGACATCTTGCATCAAAATTTTAATGTGTTTACATACAAATACTAAAGAACAAGTTTTATTCTATATATATGTTGAAGCAAGATAATGTCAAATGGTCAAAGTCAAATGCAAAAGATCAAATATTAAAAACTTCCTTACTTTATGGAAGCCTGCTCTCAATTACCAACATTTTGTTCTGAAAAGCGAGCCCGTGTTTGTGTTCATTTGCATTTTCCATTAGTGGTTAGCAACAGGTGATCATCTAATTATCATATTTGGTAATAAAAAATAAACAAATAAAAATATATAAAATATAGTGATTTATAAAACTAAATTTGGAAATTATAAATGTAATTAAATGGTGTGGTATTCCAATATTTGTTTGCTTTTATCCTAAAAATAACTTAACTAATGAATCTATTAATTAATTAGTTAATTACCTTCACATGTTTTCCCTTTAGCAAAGCCACATGATGAGAGGAAGAAGATTCAACAATTTCACTTCCTGCATGTTAATCATATCATCCTCATTTAGCTAGGAACACAATGCAAGCAATTATAAAACAAAACCAAATGCATATGTATCTGTATTAACATCAATGTGTCTTCAACACATCAAAAAATTGGGTCCAAAATTGCCATGCATGTTTCTATATATGTCTTAATAACTATGATCTATAAATCAATCTCTATCTCAAATGTTAAATTTCTTAAACAATTAACCGATTAATTGTGGGATGGAGGACGCGTTCTTGGCCTTGCATAATCGGAATAAAGCACACCAACATGTTCGCTGTGAGACAAACCTTCTCTAGAAACCTGATGATCAATCTTTTTATCTTGTGCATTTTCCATCAATAATTCTCCATATTCGCGCTTTGGAAATTGAGGTCGAATATGAGTTATTTCTTTCGAAACCTGCATGGTTACAAGAATAATTATAACAAATAATCATCAATTTTTTTTTAGAATTGAGCGATTAACTCACGCTAATCCAACTCTTAAATTTACATCTTTGGTCACAATTGGGCCTGTACCTCAACCATTTTTCTACACCCCTTGATACTACTGCAAGCTTTTTAGTTAAATGGTTATTAATTAATCAATTTCTTCTTCCTCTTTCTTTCTCATGATTGATCGATAATATGAAAATGATAAAACTTACATAATTTTAAAGAGAGAAAGTTACCTGGATGGAAATGGAAAAATGATGTGGCTTTGCAGAAGAAGGGTTAACATCAATGGCAGCAGCAGGAATAAGACGAGCATTTGAGATATGCATGCACATTATAAGTAGAAAGAAAGAGGTAAGTAAAGCCACAAAAGCCATACTTAATTTGATTGAGCTACTTCACAAGTTGGCAATAAATAGGAAGAATTAACTTAATGCTCACTTCTTCGGAATAATCCTTCTATTCTAATAAAAGAGTAACTTAAGGTGACACTTGGCAGCACCACAATCATCATCACCAAAATTTTCTTGTTTCTCTCCCCTATTAAATAATTACCTTAATTACCAATAATATTAATTAACTTTATAAGATCTTCTCATTAATGTTATTTCTAAAAAAATAATTTTTATAAAATAAGAAATTTTTACAAAACATCAAACTTTTTAAAATTAATGTTTTTAAAAATTAAATTTTTTTATAAACCAAAAATAATTAAAATTAAAAATAATAATAAGAAAATTTTTAAAAATGATATTTTTTAATATGGTTTTTTGAAATAAAATATTTATTTTTTTCGAATAAAACAAAAGTTTAAAAAATTGATATAATTTTTTTATTACATATTGTTCGTACATATACGTGATTTCAATCATATTTTATTGTAGAATATTGTTTTATATTTAATAAAATTTTATTATATTTAATATTTTATTTGTTCAACCCGTGTAATACACGGGTTTACTAAAGCTAGCTTATATATATAACCCGTAAAGTTCAATTTAAAGTTAATACATGATGGAGGAGGAGGTTATGTTAATATTAAAAATAACACATAAAAAAGGGTTGAACACATGCAAATAAAGGGTTTGATAAGATTTGAGACTTGTGAACTCCAAAGTACCAACAATTCACAAGATCAAGAAAGGGTTGTCCCCCATTTTCCTTCATCTATCACTTTCAAATTTGGGCCCCCTCATCCCAACTCTTTGGTTCTTGCTATATTTGTTTATATTATTTAGTTCATATTGGATAAAATTAGTAAAAAATTTTATTATTTTGATGGTTTTATATGAGTTTTATTTATGGTTTTACATCTTAACTATTTGTGTTTTAGTTAAATGCTATTTTTATTTGTTATTTTTGTCTATTTATGGATTCTTACGTGATTTAGACAACATGTAAACATTTTCTTAATCGCATTGATCTAACAATCACTATTTTTTTAACTTCATTAGTTGTGTTGCTAAAAGTTCAACAAGTATATACATTTTGATTAATCAAACAAGAAGATCAAATAACATTATAAAACACTAATTGATTGTTACTATTATTTTAAGTCATAACACCTTCACCACTAGCTAGCAATCATGAATCACCATATATGGCGACACTAACTCCAAATAACCATCTGGGATTTATTTCATATGTGATGCCTCAACCGGTTTATGAAGCGGTTATATGTGGTTGGTTAGTGTCGGTGTGGCTAGATAAGGGAAGGGTACGTGATAAACTATCCACAATGGTTAGGTTTTTATGTTTTCAGATGCTTTTAGTTTTTTTTAGGATGCTTTAAAAAATGATGAATGTGATATGCTTGTTTTGTAGATTGGTGTAATCGGATCATGTTGTTTAGTATATACAAGCAAGAGTAACAGAGATAAAATAATATATATTTGAGAAAACCAAAAATAAAGTGATTTATGTATACTTGCAAACCGCAACATGTAGTTAAATTACAAGCAATTAATCATTTTTACCAAAGCTTTAGAGTAGATTATATAGGGTTTTTTTTTTTGTTTTTTTGTTTTTTTTTTTTTTTTTTTGAAACAGACATATTTTGATTGAAGAAATTACGGTGGCTGGACTCCGTGTTTTGTTGCCTGTTTTACCATTCGCAAAGACGACAAAATAGAAAACAGAGTTTCAATTTTTTATTACTCTCGTTGTTCAAGGACTCATGTTATAAGTTACCACTTTGACCAAATTTAAGCCAAATTAATCTTAACTTTTTTAAACAACATAAATAAAATTACCAGAATCAAATATATTTTGTAAACTGTTTGTTCGTTCTAAAATTTACAGCCACAAAATAATAGTAGTCTTCTATTGAATTTGCATTAGTTTTAATTCATTAGATTTCAATAAACTCATATGGTATTTCTTTAGTTCATCTAAAAAATTTTTTAACCAAAACTTAAAAATTTTTAGCCCCGGCAACAAGTTTAGTCATTAAACAAAAAACCTTATTACATGCTATGCCATTAAACTGTATAAAAGTATTACATTTTATCACGTAACATGTTTTATTATAATAAGTTTTCCTTTTATTTATAAGTAATACTTTTGTCGGGTAATTGAAAGCAGGTAATGTAACAAGGAGGTAATGAGCTAGAAATTACGTGGGACTTCCAACAACTATGACAATATATCAAACACTCGAGTCTCGACAAAGACCTCCACAAGATTTTGAGCCATCAATATCTTCTAATATATATATCTTCTAACATAAATATATATATATATATTATTATATATATTAATATCATAAAAATTATTAAATAATATATATTATGTTATATATAAAAAAACATGATTACAAATAAATATAAAAATAATTATGAAAAAATAAAAATGTTACGATTTAGCAATAAACGAGCCGAGCCTGAGCTAAGTTCAAGCTTGAAAAATTTCTGATGAGCTGAGCTCGTGCTTTAGAAATAAATTTACAAACGAGTTAAGCTTGAGCCTAAGTAAGCTCGGGATCGGCTCGACTCCTTTACATCCCTAAGTGTCACATGTTGAGTAATAAATCGGGTACCACTGATTTTTTAATTAATATTTAAACTTACCAATTTCTTAGCAACCCCACTTTTAAAGGGAAGGCAAAGTAATCTGACCGCTACTTTCAAGCAAAATGTCCCACATTAAAATAACTTTAATTCAAAGGCATTGCAATACTCTAATCCACTTGCACAACAGCAAACACAGCATTCATACACCAAAAACTAGAAATTTGTTGTCTTTTCTTTTTTCCCTAAAAGCTCGATGGAGGGCTATATTTGGTCTAACTTACTTTTTGCATATACACACTATCATGGGCGGAGCGTCTTTTGGGGGGGGGGGGGGGGGGGGGGGGGGGGGGGGGCTATCTTTTTTTCGTCGGTAGTGTTAATTTTCGGCTCGGTAGTGGAAATTTTTTAATAAATATAAAATCCGCCCCCCCTAGAATAGTTTACTTACGACTCCGCCCCTCTAAAATTTTGCTCAAGCTCCGCCACTGCACACTATAACCTTAAAATAGATCTTATAGTGGAGTTGGCAGGCTAAGGGGCTGTTTGTTTTCGGCTGACCCGGCTGATTCGGTCAGCGGGTCAGCCCGTTTGATTTCTGCTTCGGGGCTAGATGACCGGGTCTCCATTGCTGACCCAAACCTAGAAATAAAAGAAGCTGGCCGGCTGACTCGCAGGCTGCCGCCTCCTCACGACCCGCAGACCCGCAGTGTGGTGTGATGGTTCCCTCGCGACCCGCAGACCCGCACCGCCTTCGCCTTCGGCTTCGACTCTCAGTCGGTTTTGTGGTGTGGTGGTTCCGACCGGTGGTGTGACTCCGGTGGGTTTTGTTACTTAAATACTGAATCGATTTGGTTCTAGTCAGAAACTGAATCAAACAGCCAAGTTTCAGTCAGATGCATACCCAGTCAGAACTTCTAATTGGGTCAGCTTCTGACTCAGTCAGATCTTACTGAGTCAGTGTAATCAAACAGCCCCTAAGAACCTCCATTCAGCACCACACCTTCTTTGTGTTGTAACTTGAAGAGTGATCGACTTCCCTAAGAATATAGACCGGTAGGAAGTTACATTTAGAGAAGATTATTCGTAGTAACTGAATTTGTTTGCTGCAAATCCTATACAAATCAAACCAGTAAATCTTTTTAACAAATTGCATAATTGGTCCCTATGGTTTGATCATATTGCATATTTAGTCCTCAAATTGTTAAAAACTAACGGATACTAACGGTGGGGACTAAATTTGCAACAAACTTCCAAATGTTTGGACTAAATTTGTAATTTTTAAAATCTGAGGAGCAAACTTGCAATATAATCAAACTACAAGAACTATTTTTGCAATTTTCTCTTTTTTAAATATATAAAAAGCAGATTAAAAAAATTTTTAACTCCGCAAAATATAAGCTATTTAGTTTATTTTTGTCGGTACCAAGCCCGGATAAAAGAGGATGGTTTTTATTAAAGACTTAAGAAAAATGCCTCCAAAATTAATCCCGCTTTAGACCACTAAAATGATTGAGCCGCCCCTGGTTGGACTGTATTATGTATACTAATAATAGTAAAAATGTTATGATTATTACTATGATATAGTACATTTAGAGATAGTCTTATGTTTAAATAACTTCACTTAGTACTAGACTACTAGTGTATGTGTACAACCATTGTGTATATACACATTTGCAAAGGTCGGTGGGTTTTTTAATTTTTATTCTATCAAAATTGTGGTTATATATACACATTTACAAATGTTACAATAAAATGACTTTAGTTGGAGTGCTAAGTGATTGTTTTTTGACTTTGTGGTCGTGGGTTCGACTCCCACCAACAACATTTGTTATTTTATTTTCCTTTTTCTATTTTACATATATATATTAATATTAATTTCTTACTTTCATATTTTTGTATATGCGCCGTTATAAATTCGAGTGTGTTTACGTTTGTACGTAATCAGAAATGACTCGTGTCAAATATAAAATGTTTCTGTGACTATTTTAATTTACACTTTAAGACTGTCTACGTTTCAACATCCGTTTACGTTTTGATGTAAATTTTTTTCAGAAATTAGTTAGGTCAAATATAAAATGTGTGTATGCTAATTTTTATGTACGCTTTGAGCAGATCTACGTTTCGACATAAGTTTTATTTGGAAATGTGTTTGGTCAAATATAATACGTTATCATTTACTCTACATATTGTCATAGATTTAGTTTGAAAACGAGTTGGAGCGGTTGTAAGTTTATGTTTCGACATAAATTTTGTTTGGAATAGGGTTGGGTCAAATATAATATGTTTTATTCAATGGTATAAAATCAATTTACTCTACGTACTGACATAATTCTGATTCAAAACGAGTCGGATTGATTGTATTTTATATTTTATCACGTCGCGTATGATGTCGTGGCAACGCGCGACGGGTAAAAAACCTAGTTAAAGCTTAAAAACTAATGAAAAATTAATTCGGTGTCGGTAAGCAATAGCATCACAGGGAGGAATTTTTAGTTTCATATTATTATTGAAATAAAATCAAGCCAAGCACATGACAGATTCAAAGCGCCAATTTTGTTAATCTTGCATTATGTACGTTCTCAAGACATGTAAGTAGTTGCTGAATACTGATGGCTTGTTTTGTCCATTCTGTATATATTTTCTTTCCCGATAAACATGATCGGCCATCATTTGCAATATATTATAGAATATATTTACATTTTTATTAAGGGCGTATCCTGTAGCGGAGCTTGGATATTTTTATAGGAGGGCGGGGGCGAAATTAATATATTTGGGGGGGGGGGGGTGAACTCAACATATATTAAAAAATTTACACTACCGGACAAAAAACTGACACTACTGGCAGAAAAAAAATGGGAGCGAACTCATCATATATAAAAAATTTAGACTACCGGGTAAAAAATTTGCACTATCAAATCAAAAATTAATACTACTGGCTAAAAAAAGAGTGGGGGAGGGGGCCCCTCCCGTCCCCTTTAATGCTTCGCCCATGGACGTATCAAATCTACAATTTGATCTAAGATAGTCGAATGTTATTTTGATCAAATGTGTACGTTAATTGTGTAGCAACAACGGTCCTTCTAATTTTAATAAACTAATATTTTCAAATTAAACTAGACCATACAACAAAACCGACCATCATACAGGTTCATTGATCGAACAAATCGAATATGTTCGAACCAAATTTAAAAATTGAATAACTTCATAAATATATAGAACTTAAGAAACAATATATATGTATATATACATGAAAAAAAAAATATTTTTGATGTGAATTTACGATTATAATGACACATGAAGACATACAAATAAAATGAAACTTAATACACTAAGTTAATTAGAAGATAATACCTTGAATGAAACTAATAATAGAAGATTAAAAAATTGACAATTTGGCCCAACACTCCAACCATCTACTCCGGTTCACCTGATCACCGTCCAGTCTAAAGAGACGTTACTGGATCTGTTCTACAACCAGTATCCAGTGCAATCGAAACTCTGAAAACACAAAAAAATCAGGAAATAAACAAATTGTTTGTTTATTTTTTTTCTTTTCCTTTTTTTCCGTATGTACATCGATCAAGTAACTTTTAGGTTCTACTAGTGGCTAATATCTCGTATTTTAGTTGGATAGCATATTGTTTGAGAAATTCCGAACCTAGTGGCTCACCAACCACTCCCATTGTTGGACCACCTTCTTCATTGTTAGCGTGAGTCATTTGTTCTTTTATAGTTTTCTAATTTTAAACCTGTAAAGTCATCCAATACTTGGTTAGCTTTAGTTTTGTAGTCCTCAGAAAGAATTGACGTCAACCACTAACTTTCTTATAACCCAACGTTTATTTAATTCAATTTTAAGTGGGAAATCATCAAGGCTGGCTCAAGAGAGGGACGGAAGAGCGATCGCCTAGTGTCCATTCTCAGAGGTGCTCAAAACTTTTCAAAAATTTTATATACAGTTTATATGTATGTATATTTTTAATAAAATCTCTATAAACTTGATCTATTATATTATTTAAATTAGGCTATTACACACTTTAAATTAACTCATTTCAAATATGATTTGAGTTAAACCATTTAATTCATTTAATTACTCGATTACCGAAAAAAATTTAAAACTCATTCAAAAAACAAAACGCGTAATTTTTTTTATCGTGTTGGGCCCATTTTTCTAACTCGTCTGGGCCTAAATCCTAGGCACCGGCCTGGCAATCGTATAACCATTTAAACAAGGTGCTCATCATATGCACCAGAAGAGAAAAAGAAACTGTCATACAACTACATAATCATGTTTTTTTTTATCTAAATCGGTATGAATGACGGCACCTATATATAAATGTTATGAAACCAGAGGTGGAGTTTTTATATTTACAAAGTATTGGCTCTCCATGTTTGAAAACTCTGGAGATGTTCAGATTCACACGGAAGTTTGTTTTTTAATTTGTAGCTTTAAGTCGTTATTGATGTTGAAAGTTTAGAAGGGACCATTGTATTAATGACGATAGTTGTTTCTCACTAAATATTGGATAACACTTATCACTAAAACAACAACCACGAAATTATCAATTCCCTTTTGAACCATAAAAAACACATACTAAAACTTTTGCCCTTTTCGTTTAAACATAGGCCACCATTTTTGAACACCCTAATTTTCACTTTCGGGTCTGTTTATGCAAATTAAATACTCATGTTAGTTATCTAGCTTATAATTTTAACAAACATAACAATTAGAACCTTATATTCATATCATCAAATTTGCATCCTTAATGAGAAAGTAATAAAAAAAAATTGACTATTAAGATTATATAATATGATTCAATACTATACAAGTTTCATTTGATGACGGCCGGCCTGATGGATCAGGCCCGTCTTCATTATTACACATACAAGCATTAACACCCGTCATCTTCTCCGAAGTCTGCAAATCTAGCTAGGAGAAACAATTGTATCATACACGGCCCTTGTAATTTCGCGCACTCTTTCACAAAATCTTCATTTTCATCATCATTATTCACACTTCTTCGACCACAGTCGACCGAGGGGTGTCACCGCTCGAACCCCTATGTAAATCTTGATATTTCTCCATCACCTCCGCCACAACCAGTTTAGTCAAAAACAACCCAGCCACAAAAGCTGAAACCATAAGCATGGTGAAAACAGCACTCCAACTCTGGGTCGAAATGTACCCCGTTAGAACGGGCCCAATCGCAGCACCAATCGAGCCGGTTCCGTCAATGATCGCGGTGACCGTCGCAAGTGCCTTTGAGTTGCCTTTTAAAGACCGATGGGTCCCGAGATCAGCTGAAACTGCGGTTGTTATGAGCGCATATGGCCCGTTAACAAACATCCCAATAACAAGCATAAGAATGATGTTTACTGGCATCGATATATGCCCGTAACTTCGATATAGGTATAGTGCTGGAATCGCACAATATGTGAAGCTCGCTGCTGTAATTGCACGAGCATTTAGCCGGTCAGATATATGACCGGCTAATATTCCTCCCACCACACCCCCAACATCAAACAATGTAGATAAGTTCCCAGCAGCAGTGTTTGATAAGTATTCACCATTTATAGCTGCAACAATGAAAACATATTAGATTCACCCAAATAACTACTAACAAATCAATACCATAAGAATGTAGTAATGTACCTGTGTGACTAATGTAAAACGGAAGCCAATAAAGGAACGTATAAGCAACCAACTTCGCGAAAAACAGGCAAAACGCGAAAGGGGCAACCCCGGGTATTTTCCAAGCTTCAAAAAAACCGACAGCTGAACCTTTCTCGTTTTCCATCTTCGAGCTCAACAGAGGCTCGGTTACGCCCTTCTTAGGCGATCCAGTGTCGTCTTCGTCTTCATGGACCCCTACTGATTCAGGATCAACAGGCAAGAACATGAAAACGACGACTCCAACAACTGCAATCATCAAACCAGGAACCACCATTGACCAACCCCAACCGTATTTCAAGAAATACGAAGCGATCAAAGAGCCAGAAATGTTCCCAACGGACGTGTGGGCGTTCCAAATGCCCATTATAAGCCCTCTCTTACTCTTTCCGAACCAATTACCAACAACTGCAACTACAGAAGGCCATCCGGTTGATTGAAACAACCCTGCTATCATCTGAACTATCAAGTAGTATGTGAACATATGAATGTTTGCCCAATATCCAAGCCCGTATAATGAAGTAAACAAACCAGTTCCCACCATCCCAATTGTTAGAAAGATCCTTAAATTCATCCTGTCCCCAATATGTCCTGAGAAGAACATGCCAACCGCGTATACGAACAGGAACGCCAAGTCAAGGTCCCCGAGCAATCCTGTCCCATTGGATCCATTAAACGGGGCCCAACCGCTTCCAAGAACCCACGAAAGTGCATTGGACCTATGCAGAAATGAGGCCGATTGCAGGGACTCGTCGGTTGTTTGGGGATCGAGCGCGCTTTTGATGATGCTAGTGGTCTTACGAGAAGCATGGTAGCTTGTGTAAGCTAGAAATGTAACAATTAGGACAATTGCTTGATGGGATTTGAATGAAATGTTTGATTTCTTGGTGCATTCTATGAATCTGATTCCTGGAGGCTTTGTGTTTCTTGTGTTCGATTCGTGTGTTGGTTCTGATATGGAACCCATTGATGAATTACTACTTATGAGCTTCAGCTTTCTTTAGCTCCTTTTGCAATCAAGAAAACCAAGCTGAAAAACAACAAGATGATGCAAACGTCAGATAATTATATTATATAATAGTCTAATAGATATACGTTATATTCTTCTAAACTCGTAAAATATCATATTATTTACGGATGCTTAACTTGTAAAATATTATATAATTTTAAATTGATGCTTAAAAGAGAATTGTAGATTTATATTTTTCTTGTCATGCTTAATATATTTATGTTTAGTGGATAAAAACAAATAGAAAAGAACAACTATCATTCGATAAAATCAAAATTGTTCCTGAAAATCTTGGAATTCTCTATCATCTAATCAACAACATTGGAGAACCTGATTCAACCAAAAGTAATTTCGTGGAAATTTAACTGCAAATTCAATAAAAAATAATAATTGAAGGAGATCTTGCACCAAAACAAAAAATAACCATAATTTTGTTTTCTGCAGATTTCCATATCCGATCAAAACCAGCAGAAGTTCGTAAGAAATTACTAATCCAGACAACAATTCTTCAAACATATGTTCCTGAAATCCGAAATTGAAGTAAGCAATATCACGATAACGGATTGGTCAACTGAATTATCGCAAGCTTCTAATGAATCTATAGTTACCACAACCATTAATTGAAGAATTAATACAAAGATGGTCCTCAGATTGAAATACGAATTAAGAAGAAGAAGAAACTGACCAAGGATGATAAGATTATGGTTTTTTAGTTTTTATGAATCAAATCGCGTGAGTCATGAGTTATACGAACCAAATTGAAGCAGATTACGTGCAGAACTGATTCATCGAATCTGAGTCATCGATGACGATGAATCGATCCATTGAAGACGATGATACATAAATTGAAACTAATTAATGCAACACAAACTATAAAGTTGATCGAATTTTACCTGTATCGCTTGTTTCTCTCTCTAGATTCTTCTGTTTCTCTCTCTAAATCTATAATCTACGCATGAATGAAATCTGTAATCGATCTCTTGGAGTTGATTGGATTATGCTTCACTCAATTTCAGTTGTTTATGTGAGAAAGCAAAGGGAAGAATATGTCCCTATTTTATAGCGGTAGGTTTTATTAATTCCACATGTCAATTACCACAATGCCCTTGCTAGTATTTGTAATTACCGTTTCGTCTTAATCAAAATGTTTATGTGGCCACTTGAGTGGGTGGAGGTCTATGACGATACTACCCTGGGGGAGGGTACCCCGTACTTTTTAATAATATGATATAAGTTTAATTCTTATAAACTATTTGCCCACTAACAATACTTTAAAAGATAATTATAGCATTAGTTACGGTTAATAATATTTAAGTGGCACGTGGAATGCAATTGCTAGATTAAAATTAACAGAAGTCAATTAGGGGTTAAACTTGCGTAGATGGTACGAAAGTGTGACCCATTCGTTTGTGTGCGACGCGGTAGCCGTGAATTAAGGCTCATACAAATGATTGAAAATAGGACCATTCGGAACGGGTGGATATGGACTTTTTTTTGTAGCATTTCTCTCGCTTATTTTATCCGATCAAATAATACGTAATTGAATTGAAAACATCACCAAAATAATCCAAATGACCAACAAAATTAACGTCATGGTTATAATTCTCATATATGTGATGTTGGAAATTTTAGTGAAAAATATGGTTTCTCATTTGTTTTGAACATTTAATAATTATTTATATTTTACAATAATTATCTATTAGTAGATTTTCAAAATTGTCATTGAAATACTTTAATCGAAAAACGATACCCTGTGAATTGTGTAAAAGTAGGATACTTCAAATTCGGGAATCAAAAAGTTTTATAAAACGTTCTTGGTGGAAAAAAATGAAGGCCATCACGAATTCTAAAACATACATTCAAAAGAATTCTAAACCTCGTATTTCAATCTAATAGATTATCAAGTAAGTTTAATATTATATACTTTCCAGTTATATTTTTTAGTGACGGAATGGTTTCTTTATTTATATCCTTAATTTCTTATACTTCAAGCGACGATTATGTAATTTTATGTCTACAAATGAGTACAAGCGTTTAAGATTACGACTTCGGTATATGCTAATTTAGAGCCACATGTTAAATGTTTGGGCATGAGTATCCCTATTTAGCTACTTCACTCTTTGTATGGTTGATAATCAATTGCGGTATATGAAATACAAAGTTACAAACAAAATGCAAAAAGACATCTACACCCTTTACAATCACGTTTACAATAGGAATTAAAATTTCATAGGTTTTACAGTTCTTTTCAAATAAAATAAAAAAAGAAAACGCAATCACAATTTGTATTGTTGTTTTCTCTAGTGACATATGATGACTGTGGAAACTCCTCAAATTCTTCGTTATATATAATCAAGTCAGAACAAATAAAAAAGTTTGTATTTACGAGCTCCAACCGGACCTGATCCGCTCCAATTGAACTTCGATTTAGCAAATGATCTCTATCGGTTTAAGCTTACACACAATCAAACAACACCAGTTAAGGTGTCACTGAGAAAGAAGTCTCTCTATAACAACCCTACGGCATTAAAATAAGTGATCAAATTAATTGAATAATGGGTAAGGAGAGAAACACAGAGATTTTAAGGATTATTTGTGTATGGAGAATTCAATTCTCCTTATCTTGTATTTATAGTATTTCATGATGATGTAAAATGTCATGTATGATGATGGAAGTGATTTTAAAAAAATTTGTTACGCCACTGATGGAGCTAAGGTAGATTCAGAGTAAGTTATGGTAGTTTACGATTCAAATAAGGTTGATATTATATTATTAGATAGTAAGGGGGTGTCTTTTCACCCTAAGTAGTTAATATAATCTTTCTTGAATCAATTAACTTGGTTTCATATGTTGTTGGATGGAATTTTCTTCTTTTTTCCTTGTCAATCCTTTTTGAAATCATCCTTTCTAACTTTCAAACCTTTCTCTAGGGACTATCCATTTATTTACTTGTCGTAAGCCAAATTCTCGTCTTAAAAATATCAAATCAGTTTTCTAAAAGGATTTATACAAAAGTTTCGAAAATTGGCAATCTAGGGGTCTTCATAAGAGTTTTTATCTTCTATGCATTAAATGACATTATACCTTATTATTTGTCACTATCACTCCAAAATTTTGATGTTGAGTTGTTAGATGAAGCATGAAAAGGACGACCACAGTCAAGAAGTTCTTGCGTCTGACAGCGACCATGATATAAGTTTTATTTATAGTAGTAACTATTCGATGAAGGACTATAAAATGGATAAAAATATTATTAAAAAACAGGTTACATTTTTTCACAAAATTTAGCTGTATTTTAAACAACAATCATAACCTAACCTGTAATAATTATTGTTGTTTTAGGAAATAGATTATATGTTAATTTATCTAATTACTTTATATTTTCTAATAGCTTTTTTACTGTAATAGGTCAATTTGTAAAAATATATACCTAGATATGAAAGACTACTATCATTTCATAAATAAAAATTGTTATTAGTTTTAACAATAATTTTTTGGATTTTTGAAAATAAATTTACCATAAATTACAACTTAGATAATTTAAATCTCTAAACATTTGGTTATGGAGTAGACTGCGTATAGGAGATGTCTTCTTAGTGACAACAAAGAATACATAAATGTTATGTTTAATCACTTCGTCTATTAGGTTTTTAATAACTGCAAAAGGTATAGCCAAACATCATATCCAATATATTCTAATTACAACTTATTATTTACTTTAATTATTTTGATAACATATAATCATTGTAATAGTGCGCGAAAATATGGATTCAAATTGCATAAAGGTATTAGGTACTTTGTTATTTAGAAGAAAAGAAAAAGGCATCTAGTGTGTCATGAATAGACGTGCGTGAAAGCATAAACCACGAAATTCATCTTTCACCCTTTTTTTATTCTAATACTTTACATATTAAATTTCTCGTTAATTTATTTTCTTGATATAACAACAATGTTCAATCTCTATTTGTAATCATCAAAGTGACTGTGGGAAGTAGTAACGCCGATATTAACAAACGTACGTGATAAATATATCTCTAAACTATAAGTAAAAAGATATTGACTTGTAATTATCTAGAAATTTTTTCATTGGAGAGAGAATTATTTAATTGAATTTTTTGAATTTCGTGTTAGTTAGCTTATAAAAATTTATTTTGGAAGAGTTATAAAATCTTAATTCATTTGCTTTTGGGGTGGGCTTCAAAGTAATATTTCTTAGGGATGACATCAAAATTTCTTGAGTGTGTGCTGGATTAAATAAAATAAAAGCATAGAATGCGGGCAAACCCTAATACATACCACCGAGGTTTGCCCTTGATCTTAACATATTGTAGTGTATTATTATTATAACCATGGGTCGGGATTAGGACTACCTGGTTTCATACCTAGTTGGAATATCATATCTCATGCTTGTCATGCATTGGATATGCCTCGGTTATTGGCAACAATTGATTTTTTAAAATATACTCGTTGATATTTTCAAATACATTTATTATAAAATTTAATATTCATATAATATTGTTACCTAATTAAATTAGAAACATATAAAAAACAAAAGTTAGCGCCAATCTATTAACTAAAAAAAATAAAAATAAAAAGTTTACGAGTGTGATTTGGGTAAACAAGTAATTTTTTTTCTAGTAATCGTACATAATATCATCCATGACAGTATTTTTCTCATGCTTGTGAGAATTTTAAATTTATGTCATACATGAATACTTATTCCAAGTGTTATAACTTATAAGTGTTAAGCTTGGAAAGTCAAGTTCATTTGACATCGTTATGTGTCTTTAACGAGTAATTTTTGCAAGACAACCTGAAGTGAATCTTATCAAACATATAAATTAATTTCTGAAGGTATATGAAATATAGTTGTAACAAATATAATTTTATAAACGAGGGTAAAGAAGTCAATCCAAGGAACACTCTTTGTTGTGGCAAGATGGTAAAATGGAGATGAAAGAAAGGGTAGATTGGGAAATGTAGCAGCCGACTAGTTGACAGGAATTATTGATGAATGCATTGGCGGGAGGTAGAAGCATATTCGCATATCCGCATAACATATTCCTTTCGTCTTCTGTTCCATGATCCGCTAGAATATACCGGACCCACCTTATCCTACGCGGCAACCATGCTGACATACGTCCTTTAATCCTCCAATCACAAGATTACACGTGTCATCCTTGTTCTTGGGTAGTTAAAACTTCAGGCCAAACCCGCTGATTTCCTGTTCTCTCGTCTAGGGGTGAGCAAAAAATGGGAAACCCGAACCCAACCGATTCCCGTACAGAGAAATTACCGATTCCCGTACCGATAGCATATAATGCAATCGGTAATCGGTACTCAATATTTGCAAATATCGGGTTCGGGATCGGTACCGGGTAATTAAATACAAATCCCGAATATGTGGGAACCGAACCGAAAATAAAAGAATACCTAGAAAAAGTAGGAGTTACTAATGGAGGCAATACTCTTTTAGTTTTATATAATTTGATGAATGCTACTGCAATTAAAACATTCGATAAATAACGACACAATCATAACTTCTTAATTCTACAAAAATTGGTTGCTTGTTTGGCTTTAAAGACATGGTTCAAAGTCAACCAAAATTTATCAACTAGAGACCAACCTGCAACACTCCCCCCCCCCTCCCCCAACAAAATTAAACGGTGTTGCTGCTATTTACTCAGATTATCTAGATAGAAGCATGAACATTAACATATTGAAGAAAGATATGAAGTTTAGAAACATCATCGTACCAATCAGTACCAAATCGACCATAAATGAAACAAACTTCATTTTTGCAAGGAACTAAGCTTATGAAATCAATGATTTTGGAGAAAATCAAGCATACAAGCTTCAAGAAATGATATAAAATCACAAAAAAGTGTAAAGATTCAACTTATTAGTAGTAATCGTCGGTTCCGGTAGCCTTCCCGATTTCCTTGGTACCGAAACCGAAAAAACCCAACTCCCGATTATCTGTGGTAGGTACGGTAATCGGGTTTACTTATTGCTTTACATCGGGATCGGGTTCGGGTTCGGTATACCCCTATTCGGTCGGTATACCCGATTTGCTCACCCCTACTCTCGTCCACTAAAAAGATATTAGCACACCTTAATTAATAAAAAAATTATTAACTTTTGATTTTCTTAACCTAGTGGATGAAAACAAACAAATATACTCGATAAAATAATAAATTCCAGTTTATTAATAGTGTTCGCTTTTGATTAGCTAGGGTAACTCTTAAGTTTTATATTTATTACATGAGATAAAAAGATTGTTTTAATAGAGCCCAGTGACTCAAAAGATTTTAAATTTTTTTCATCTTAAAAAAAAAAAAACTAAGATCATACACAAAAAACAACTGATTTATTAATGATAGAAAATAAAAACACATAATGCATAAAATTAGAATGCAAAAGAACGCAACAATCTCTAAGACTAACGTAGACATGAGACTAAGCTTAAGACTAGGACTAATGTCAAGACTCTAAGGGGTCGTTTGGTTGGAAGGAATGGAATGAAATTGAAAAACTATTATAATTTTCAAGTAAAATTGTGTTTGACTGAGCAATTAAAAGTAAACCCAAGGGAATGTTTCACCTCAAATTCCCTTGGTTGTGGGATTTCAAAATCCTTCCACCTAAAGAGGGAATTTGAAATCCCACAACCAAGGGAATTTGAGGTGAAACATTCCATTCGGGTTTTACATTTCATTACCCACTTAAACATAATTTTGCTTGAAAATTATACTAGTTTCTCAATTCCATTCCATTCCTTCCAACCAAACACCCCCTAAGGGTAGAGACACATACTCAATATCATATGTGATTATGAGATCGTACTTTATAACTCGTCACATACTGGTCATCAAATTAGAACTAAGCTAATTTGGTTTTTCATAGTTATCTTAGTTTATAGTTCTCTATGTTCAAATACTTATTTTTGGGAAGTTTGACACTAGGATTTGATAAAAGTAAGCGATTCCATAGAAACATGGCTCAATTTTTTTTAGATAATTAGATTTCAATAACAATACATAAAAGCAATGGCAAACAAGAAAAAACATGTATTATTTCATACTACTCTAGTACTCTTATCCTTAAAAGCAAATAATTAAAAGAGTCACGGTTGGTCAAGTCTTTATCAATCCATCTTTGCATATTCAAATCTTAAATTTATTTAGGTTGTTAATAAAATATCTAAAAGCTATGACTCTATAAAAATAAATTATTGGACCCGTCATTGTTGTTACAAGGATCTCACTTCAAACCACTAAGGTTTTCCTCTCTACACTACTACATAGCTTCAACTCCAGCTTCAAAGTTCAAACGCTTCTAGCAACAAATCAAGAGTATCCCAAAACTAGATAAAATATTGAATATTTATGGCACTAATTACATTATTATACGGATTCAAGTAGTGGGTTATCTAATACGAGTCTTTAGACCAATTTGCCATTTATTATTTCAAAAAATAGGTTTTAATCCTTCGTATAATATGTTAGACATTAGTGTTTTTCAACTTTTAAATTTAATTTGTTTCGAAAATTTGTAAAAATGTATCAGTACAAGAAATTAAAGTTTTGGTCCCTTATTTAAAAAATTATTGTGAGAATATATTATATGTCTGGGACGTTGGGCCATTTTCTCTTGAAGACTTGGATTCTTTGACAGCCCATAGAAGCCCAGGGAGAATTTAATACCAAATAACATTATTGGTAAATAAATGTATTTTTAAGAAATTAATATATATTTTTGGCAAAGATATAACATCCCTCACCAAGCCCGGCCCTAAAGGCGTGCCTGGGGCAATGACACATGACTATTTTATTTTATTGTCTACACTAGATATCGGGTTTTGATTAATATATTTTTTTAAATTATTAAAATTTATATTTATAAATAATTATATTTTTAAATGTATCGAATAAAGTAATAAACATTTTAAAACTGCATAACATGTTCTATTGGGGGCATCGTTAACCAAATTAATCAAACTATGTTTAAAAAGTTAAAATCCTATTTATTTTGGTCCGTACCCAATGATTTTAACTTAGCCGACTATCAGTTACACCAAATCACATGCACGTATCGATTTGCACCCAATAATTTAGCATCATCTGTGTTCCAGTCCTACTATATATAAATTTATAATTTAAGAAGCTTATTTTTACTTGATAGATAAGACATCGGAAATCTAGAGACCAACCTTGTCCCTCACACAAATGAGTCTAAATCTATTATTTTCACAGTCTCTTTGTAATATTAAATATTCTTTTTTATGTAATATTATTTTCACGAATCAAAAACAATATTAACCCACGTATATAAGAAGAAAAAAGCTTCCCACATTTATAACAAAGACATGGTCTTCGTGAAAGAACCATTTAAGGCACTTTTTTTTTGCTTATTTCAATGGTTGAGATGAACCACAACAGAAATTAACAAGAAAACTGGGAAAAACTTTCTTTTTTTTTTTGGTTGAATATATTCATAACACTAGTAGATGACAAAACATAGTTTTTCAGGATAATATGAAAATAATATTGTCCATCCATATATTAATTTGTTTTATCCAAAACTACCCCTAACCTGTGGCTCTCCCTTCCACCTTTACCATATTATATCCTTCACCAATCACACATATTCTTACCCTTAGAGCTTCTCATACCAGACCACACCATGAATGACAAAGTAGACAAGCTGGTGATCTTCCTAGCGAAGAGGGACGGTATCGACAAGCTTGTTAAAACATTCCAATATGTATCAAAGCTTCTTGTTTGGCACCTTGAAAAGACCAATCCAAACGCAGCCCATCGGGCCAAACAATGTGAGGTGGCGTCAGGGTTGAGCCGAAAAGCTTTCAGGTCCGGACGGTTTCTCACAGGGTTCAACGCCCTTAGGAGAAACCCGGGCCCAACCCTGACTTACAGGTTTCTCTCTGTTTTTGCTAACGCAGGGGAAATGGTTTATTTCTTTTTTGACCATTTCCTCTGGTTATCAAGAACAGGAGTTTTGGACGCGAATCTGGCTAGGAGAATGAGCTTTATATCGGCTTTTGGGGAATCACTTGGGTATGTGTTTTTTTGTGTTATAGAATTTAAGATGATCAAAGAAGGGATTGAAGAAGAAAGAAGGATTAAAAACTGTTTGTTATCGGAATCAAAGGAAAAAGGGGATGAAATTAAGAAGATTAAAGTGGATCGAGTGATGAGATTAATGGCAGTTGCTGCAAATTTGGCAGATTTGATTATTGCGTTAGCTGATATTGAGCCCAACCCATTTTGTAATCATGCTATAACACTTGGTATTAGTGGGCTTGTATCTGCATGGGCCGGATGGTATAGAAATTGGCCTTCTTGAATTAGAAATAGGTGAATATTATATGCACTTGTACGCTGACGAGCTGATCAGCTTATGTAATCATATGCTTTAAACTATATTTTGCATTTCTTTATTTTGGTAGTTGTGTATTGGGAGAAAAAAGAAAATAAACGTAAAATACGTTTGAACTGATTTATAACAGGTTTGTGACGCATAAAAGCTTAGATATGTTTTAACGAACGGTATAGATAGTGATCTTTTAGTTGAAAGGTAATCTTAAGGTTTTCTTCTCTGCTAACTACAACTAAATAATTTAAATTATGTTTTAAAAAAACTCAATGCTTATATAAAAAAAACGACAAAATTCTAATGAGGAGGAGTCAACGGACCCTTTTTAACTCTTGACCCTCCCTTACTTCTGCCTGAATAATGTAACATTGGATTAGAAAGCAAGATATGTGATCAAACAATTAAAGAATAAAATATTCAAAGTTAAAGTACAAAGTCCAAACAAATTGAAGGGGTGAATAAGTAAATACCAAACACTTAACCGTAAACACCAAAACTAACTAATCACATAAAGCCACGTGTACCAGGCAGTTAAATTTTAAAAAACATTCATAAGCACCTGTAAAACCGCTTATAGTATCATCACAACGTTCATAACATTCATAATATTCACTTCAAACTCCCTTCATTAAGACAATCTTAATTGCTTCTTCTTCAATTCAACATCAATGGCGACTCTAAAAGACAGATTTGAACACGCACTCACTCCCAATGCCCTCAGATCTTACCTCGCAGAGTTCATGTCCACCTTCTTCTTCGTTTTTGCCGCCACCGGTTCCGCCATGTCATCGAGTATCTCCTTCACCCTCTATACAAATTAACACTTTTTCGTGTGTTATTTGATGAATTACGATCAAATCTTGTGTATGATTTGTTTGTAGGGAAGATGTCACCGGAATCACCTATGGTTGATCCATCTGGTCTGGTGGCGATGGCAATTGCTACTGCATTCGCACTGTCAGTGGCGGTTTATCTCGCCGTTAATGTCTCCGGTGGCCATGTGAATCCCGCGGTGACGTTCGGGATGGCGGTTGGAGGACATATCAGTATCCCCTTGGCGATCTTCTACTGGATCTCTCAAATGCTTGGGTCGGTTTTCGCGTGTATGATATTAAGATTCATGACTGTATCACAGGTAGGTATACAGTTACTTTAAAAATCAATGCATCTGTATTCTCTGCAGAATTTGAATCTATTTGTTTTATTATACAAAATTTCTTTGGATTCACCCAAAATTTTTTTTATGGTTGTATCTAGAATGTTCCGGTTCACGGTATTCCGGACGAGATGACGGGATTCGGGGCATCGTTTCTCGAAGGTGTGATGACATTTGCATTAGTGTACACTGTTTATGCAACTGGAGATCCAAGAAGGGGTGCATTTGGCACAATTGGGCCGTTGGTGATTGGGTTTATAGCGGGGGCGAATGTGTTGGCTTCAGGCCCATTTACTGGTGGGTCGATGAACCCAGCATACTCGTTTGGGTCGGGCGTGGTCGGAGGGAGTTTCAAGAACCAAGCGGTTTACTGGATCGGGCCGTTGATTGGGGCAGGGGTTGCTAGCGTTGTGTATGATAATGTGGTTTTTCCGGCCCAATCGCCCGAGGATTTGGTCCGGGGGATTACGGATGGGATCGGTGTTTAAGATGCTTATTATGTTCTTGATCCTTGTAAGTATTATTATTTTTATTAATTCTGTAACTGTAATTCTGTAGTTTTTAGATGTATAAATTATAATCACGCGAGGGTTGTAGTAATGTACTCATGTTTATCAACCATTTAGACGGTATAAGCGTGACATTAAATTAGGTTTGGGTTTATATGATTTTTGATGACCCAATGTGAAGCCCAACCCAGTTTCAGTTAGGTACTTAGGTCCTTACAACAGCCAGCCCAATAAGGTTTCAAGTAAAACAGTAATACCCGTAACTCTTTATTTATCTACTAGTTTGAAAAACCGTGTGTCACACGTGTTAAACAAAAATATTAAATTAATAGTTACTAATCAATATTTAGTAATTATAGAATTATTATTTAAGATAATATACGAATAAATTTTTTTTTGTGTTAAAAAAATTCATATTTTATAAAGAAACATGTTTTTTATTTCTTAAATATTTGTGCAATAATTTGGAAAGGATATACTACATTATTAGCATTTAATACTAATATATTAAAGAGTTAACTTGCTATGGTAGTGACATGCGCCAAAATAATTGTGAGAAAATAAAATGTGCTGTAATGGCTGTAAGAAAATAACATGTGATAATAATTATATATTTTGCTTTATTAAAGAATATATCCTTAACTCAAAATTTTCAATTTATTTTATACATTTTATTATTTTTTATATAGTCATACTATAATGTGAAACATTAAATCTATCTTAGATGAATAGAATATATTTTCTAAAATATGACATGTTTATAACTTATAAATGTACTGTGTAATACACGATGCAGTTATCCAATTTACAAGGTGCAGTTATCTAGTATTACATGATGCGGTTTTGGATATAAAGAATTTATACAGTGCGTATGTATGACCGGGTATGAAATATGCTAACTACATTTATTGATCGTATATAAGATTGAGACAAATAAATACAATAAAATGTGTATGTAAAATTAAGAGGGGGAAGTATTTGGCTGCCTAAACAAGTAAGCCATCACGTTCGTGACTTGCAATTACAATATACATGATGCATGATATATGTTTCGCAATTAGCCCTAAATAATAATCTAAAAAATTTTCATCAAAGTAACTAAGGTAATACATCAAAAGATATATTAAGAAATTTAATATATTAGAAACAATTTTTAAGTTCACTATATATAATAATAATAAGTTACTTTAAGTTCTGTATAAAAATAAACCTTTTGATTAAGGTTTGCAATTATTCTGCTAATTCGCTTTGTCCCACCTTGATGCACGCCTATTATTATTCACTTTAATCAACAAATGCTTTGTTCAATTCATGCTACCAAAAGCTTAAATGGCTAACAACCATACAATGTTACTAAAAATTTGCATTCTACAATATTTGTCTTTCTTGTTTCTTCTTCATATGCAATGAAGTTGTATATTATTTTATTTCAATATGATCAAATGTACTCCTATTTTTCACTTTTATTTATCAAAGACAACCCGATAATTATTATTATCAAAAATTTACATTATATTTAACTTAATGTCCACTCAATTTTACGTGTAAGTTCTTTTATTCCATTCATGATCATTATTATAAGTAGAATCGATTAAAATCCAAATATAAATATTTGATAATCATACCACTAAAATTGTTATTGACAAAGACGCTAAAAATTAAAAGTGTTTATTTCGTTAATATGGATTATTATATACCAAAAATATACTTTTTATTATTAAAAACCTTTCACACCACTCATCAACTCAATCTTGCCTTGTTTATTGGTTTATTTTATTAATATACAATAATATTTCCCTTGATTAAAATATTAATGTTTGGAATTATCGTTTTTAATTTTCCTGGTGGACCACTAGAAAACAAAGTTTGTACCTACCATCAACATCACTAATTGTTTTGGAACACTTTCTATGCACACATACATCAAGATCCATTTGTTAAATTACAAAAAGCACCCTCACCGTTGACCAACGACTTGACATGTTTCATTAGTTTAAAAGAAAACAATTTACTACGTCTATACCAATCCCCACCAATAATTTAAAATGTAAATGAAAAAACAAACTCATGTGATTCCCAAATTGAGAAATAAAATTAAAAGAAAAAACCAACTTAAAAAGGACAATTCTTATCAACATTCAATGGTGGGTTTTTGTGGCGGTGGCGGAAGAGGTTTAGCACCACCATGGACCGCCACTCTACTATCGGTGTCTGGTGACTTTCTCTTTGGTTTTGCTTCTTGTAACATTGACACGACATCCCTCATTGAAGGCCGGTCAGCCGGGTTTCTACTTGTGCATAACAATGCCACCCTTAATACTAGCATCATTTCTTCCCTCACCGAACTACACGAAGCCCCTGCGTTTTTATCCAACACGTCTTTTATCCCTTCTTTGCTTTTCATTTTTGACCTAACCCAATCCACGATGCTATTCCCGTCACCGAATTCAGAATTCACCGATGTCTTCCCGCTAATGATTTCCATTAACACGACCCCAAAACTGTATATATCACTTTTCTCGTCGACTTGCAATGTGTACGCATACTCTGCACAAAATCGAAAAGAAATGTTAATGTCAAGAAATGTTAAGCATGAATCACGCAAATTAATAGATAAATAAATGTGCTTATATGTATTGACATCAGGAGATGAAAACGATAACCACCGTTGGATCTTAAAGATAAACTTGTGGGGTCCTTGATAACAAAAAAAGAGTACACATTTAAAAATAGAAGATATCTCACGCGCATTAGTGCCCGTAATTAACTTCAAACAGTTTTACCCGCTGCCGCCAAAATAAAAAATATTAAAAAAACTAGCCCTTTATCTTTTAGTGGTTTTGCACTTATTTTAGAAGGACGGTTTATGTAAAACAAGGAACTTCAGGGGTTCAATTGGAAATTTAGAGAAACCAAATAAGGAAGAGGTCAAACGGATTTTCAATGCAACTATGAAAATCTAAAAAATCAACTTAAATAAAAGTTATGCAAGCAAGTAAAAATAATAGAATGACACATTTAACACACGAGTAACGTAATAAAAAAATACCTGGTGCAATATAGCCATACGACCCGGCAATCACCGACATGGACTCGTCGCATTGTATTAGCTTTGCGACACCGAAATCGGCTACTCTAGCTTCCATCTCTCCATCCAATAAGATATTACTAGGCTTCAAATCACGGTGGACGATCACGGGATCACAGTCATGGTGGAGGTAGCAAATCCCTTGCGCCACCCCTAATGCTATCTTGTAACGAGTGACCCAATCCGCCATCAAGTTGTCACCTTTGTTCTTCCCGTGAAGCAAATCATCTAAGCTTCCATTAGGCATATACTCATACAACAACATCGTGCAATCCATGTTGCTACAACACCCTAGCAATCTCACAATGTTACGGTGCCTCACGTTACCTAACACGTCTACCTCGGCCAGCACCCCTCGTCGGCGTCTGATCGTCTCCTTATGTTTCCCCCAGAGCTTTTTAACGGCTATGATCTCGCCACTAGGCATCTCGGCCTTGTACACCGTCCCAGTTGACCCCATCCCTAAGATCTTATCCGTCATCGACAAACACTCCACCACATCCTCGGCCGTGAAATTCAACCGCTGGAAGGCGGTTAGTTTCCACGGCCCGATCTCCCTTTCTTCCACCACGAACCGCTTTTGGCACGTTCCACGAAAGCAACGGCCTCCTGCTATCAGAACAAACATACCTACACAAATCACTGCTGCTAATATCCAGATGATAGTTCCAGCGGTCTTCTTCGGCTGTTGCTGCTTTACTTCTGTTTCCGTTGTGGTATCACAGGGCTTTCGGAGTACTCCACCGCAGAGCCCATCGTTTCCGACGAACGACGAAGGATGCAGGCTCGAAAATGCAGGTCCGAACGACGGCACAGGTCCAGTGAGCTGATTGTACGAAACATTGAAACCTTCAAGTGTACTGCAGTTACCAAAAGTAGATGGAATCGTACCTGTGAGAAAATTGTGCGAAAGATCAACTTCAGTTATCGAAGGTAAAGTTGAGATCTCCCATGGAATGATGCCTGTAAGTGAATTATCTCTTAACTTCAATGAAATTAGCTTCATACAGTGACCGATATCCCAAGGTATGCTATCGTTCAAATCATTCATTTCAATTTCAATCTTGTAGAAGTTTTCACAGCCTTGAAATTTGGGGATCTTGCCTGTAAGTTTACTTGAACTTGCAGAAAACACCTGTAAACTCGGTGCACTCCAGATATTTTCCGGCAAACTTCCGGCGAATGAGTTTCCTGATACGTTTAGATACTCTAGTTTAACTGCATTCGCTAAATCTGCCGGAATTGCTCCGGTGAAACTGTTGTCGCTCATGTCCATGAATGTAATATTAGGTAAACTTCCGAATCCGATTGGAATTGAGCCGTTGAGTCTGTTGTTTTGCACGCGTAATCGTTGTAAAGACGTGCAGTTGGCTAACGACGACGGTAGTCCACCGGAAAAATTGTTTGAGAAGAGGAGGAGCTTTACTAGATTGTTACCGAAGCAGAGATTCGATGGAACTTGACCGGAGAATGAATTCGAAGAGACGTCAAGCCTCTGTAGTTTCGAATTTAGACCTAGTTTTTGTGGCAGAATTCCGGTGAGTGAATTGTTCCATAGAAACAGATATTCGATCGCCGGAAGCTCGCCGATACCTTGAGGAACTTCTCCGGTTAACTCATTGTTCATCAGACTCAATTGCTTCAAGTTCTTCAATGACGATACTTCCTCCGGTATGTTCCCTGAGAATTTGTTATTCGACAAATCGAGAAACCTCACAGATTGCAGATTTCCTATACTCGCCGGAATTTCACCGTGAAAGTTATTTCTGAAAATTAGCAGCGACTCGAGCTTCGTTAAGTTAGTTAAAGCGATCGGGAAGTCACCGGAGAGATTACAAGTCGAAATGTCGAGAAAAGTGAGATTCAACAACGTAGCGAACTGCGTCGGTATTTCGCCGGAAAATGCATTGTATCCGATTTCTAAATGTTTTAACGATGTCACAAGCCCTAATTCCGCCGGAATTTCGCCGGAGAGGCTGTTACCGGCGAGGAATAAGAACTTCAACATCTGGAAACCACCGTAGGTTTTGGGAATTTCACCTTCAAAGTAGCTTCCAGCGAGATTGAGGTATTCTAGAAACCGCAATTGAACAAATTCCTCCGGCAATGGACCATTGAAGTTGTTGCTGTAAGCATTGAAGAATGTAAGGAGCTTCAATTTCGATACACCAGGTGGAAACGTTGAGTTAAAGAAGTTATGGTTGATATCTAGGGTTCGAAGAAAAGTCAGGTTAAAGATCGCCGGCGGTAGAGCTCCGGCGAACGCATTTACACTGATATTCAAGTGGTGTAAGTGCGTCAAGTACTTGATGTCACCGGAAATCTCGCCGGAGAGATTCCGATTAGAGATATCCAATGTATTGATCTGAAACGTCTTCGGGTCACATTTGATCCCCGACCATTTACACCAAACGGGTTCAGACCCGGGTTCGGGTAATGAAACCGATGGATCCCAATCTTGAAGCGTGTTCATAGGGTCTACCATTGATGATTTCAGAGAAAGAAGTGCTTGAAGTTGCAGAGGAATGGTGGTTATGGCGGAGGAAACTGAAAGAAGAAGAGGTTGACAGAGGATGAAGAAGATGATGAGGTGGTGGCTCATGGTGGTGGTGGTGGGTGGTGGTGATATGGTGGAAGAAGAGGATTGATGGTGGATTTAAGGGTGGAGAGAAATTGCAGGTTTTGATAGTTGCTTTTTAGGAGTGATAGTTGGGTGTAGATGATGTTTCATGTTGAGGTTGATGATGATTATTGTTGTTTGAGTGGAATAAGTTTGGTGATTGAAGAATGATGATGATGTTGTATATCTAGTATGGTATGGAGTGGAGTGATGTTTGATGTTTCTAATCTTTATACAGACTCCATTTTTTGCTTAACTTGAAAACAACTACTCTCTTCCCTTTAACTTTTCTTTTTTTCTTTATTACTTCATTTGTCCTAAATCAAATTACCTCTTTTACTTTTATCTCTAACAACTTAAATAATACTAATCCTTGTGACATACAATCACTAAACCACTACAATAACATTTATATCTTTTATTTTAGATGTAACACATGAATAGTCTACCTCATTTTCTTTGCTTCTCTTGTTAAATTAACAAATAATTATTTTAGGGTGTTCATTACATGTTTTAAACCGGTTAGGTCGAAACGAAAGAAATTGTTTAAAACTGAATGGAACTGCATATTTGATTTTTGTTTTGGTTTTAAATCGAAACCAGATTGGGTTTTTAGCTTCAAAATTTTGAATTTGGTTCAAACCAAACAATAAATAATTGTTATTTAAGCTTTGTCTTTTATTACATTGCGGTTATAATTTTAGCCTAACTCAAACCTATAACAAATAACAAATAGCAAATGATGACAAAAAGATAAAATGAAAAATTAAAAAGTTATTTGGTTATAGTCAAAACCGAAAACCGAATTGAATCTGATTCGGTTTTGAACCACTTTAGTTAGTCCGGTTTCGGATAAACATAAATAAACTGAAACCAAACCAGTGAACACTTTTACACTATGCAAAAATATATTTACAAACCCTACCTGATTTTTTATTTAAAAGTGATTTGGTATTAAATGCGTGCTACTTATACAAACACTTTATCTTATGAATCTAAATGATTACATTTTGCTTAAAGATAAATTATGTACTTAGGTATCATCTGTTAAGCAGCCCCACAACAATGTAGTGTGTCATGTTGTGTGAGTGAGAACTTTTATCTTGGGATTTCATATTCAAAACTTTACTTTTCATGATTATTCCTTGGTATTTAATTTTATTTTATAGCTTTATCTTTGGCTGCATTTGCTAACAGTTGCATCTGTTCCTCCCAGGATCCAAGAAAGGTTCTATTTTCTAATGTTCAAGTACCCAAAGATCATCTTTTTCTTTCAATAATAATAATAATTAACAAAATATTTGATATAACAAAATAAATTCCATTTGTTTATGACTCTTCTTGTCTTTAGTTTGTAGATTTTTCTTTTGTTATAATATACAAAGTGTACCCAACTTGCAATAATTTATCATTCTTAACGTATAGTATGCATACTGTTAGAAACATGACCATATGTCCTACTAAAATGATCATATAGTTGAAGTTGGCGGAATCAAAATTTCGTCTTCAAAATTAATGTGAGCTTTTCTTCTTTGTTAATGATAGTTAGAGAGTACAACTCGTGTTTTTTGTAGTGATGGGAAATGATTGATACCCTATAATAAGGTCAACTAACAAGTAGGTGTGAAAGAAATAAACCCCAAGTGTTGATTGTGCATTAGTTATAAAGTATAGTTGGTTCGTGAACCATTTAGCATTAGGGTTGTTTACATGCATTTGTTACAGAACAATGAACTTCATCCGATTAATTAAATGAGTTAACATAGCAGAGGTCATGCTCATTCGTTGTGTTCATGAACGTTTAATAATAAGTTCATTTAAGATTGCTAGTTTATTCTCGTTTTCTTTTATATATGTTTGTTTGTATTCATTTATGTTAGTTCTTTTTTGTATGTGTGTTTGTGTTTATTTTTGTTTGTTTTGTAACAATTTCAGGTTTTAATACTAACTTGCATATAATTTCTATTAAATTGCGTAAAAATGACTATCTTACCATTTTTATCGTTAAAGAAGTGTCTATAGTTCTTTAAAGGAGTAAAATGATCATTTTAACACAAATTAACAAAAACTTTAATAGAAGTTAATGTTAGAACCAAAACTTATTATAAAATGAAAACCGTATAACATTTTTAAACATAGATTCTAAAATCACAACTCTAAATTTAACCATACGCATAATCAACCCATAGGAAAAAAGAAAAAGAATGCTATTGCTTGGGGACCAGGTGGAGTGTATCATGGGCCCCATATTTTCTTTTAAGGTATATGTTTCCCTCTTGAAAACATATTGGTTGTTTGGCTTGTATAATTGTTACGTAAACAAAATAGAAAAAAGAAATATCTAAACGTTGCTTAATTTCATGTTGCTGAGTCCACTCGGTTTGACTCGGTCATGACCCTACCATGAGTCGTGGGTGAGTGACTGTGTGACAGTGTGAGTGCCCAATGCCCACATTCCATCTCCCGCCTTCTCTTTGAATATAAATTCTATTTTTGCTCCTTCCTCTTTTCTAATTCACACTAAACCCCCTCTCTTTTATCGTATTCTTCCTTCATGACAAAATGTTTATGTTAATAAAATTTTTAATACTCTAGGAATCAAAAGAATATCCTTGATTATAATTAAAATACGTATTATTAATAATCTGCTTCGGGGTATAAGAGTTGAAACAACTATGAAAACTGAAAAGTAGTGATGGGCTTAAATTCAAGTTAAGTTTAAAGATGAGTTAGAATTAGCTTCAATAGATTTATTGTTACTTTTAGTGAGAATGCAGTTATGAGCATTCATGTCTCGTTCTTTGTATTTTTGTGAGTGTATTTCTTATATTATATGAAATGGTTATGAGTAGAGGAGAAATAAAATTTTATTGTTTATCTGTATATTTGATATTACTCTGTTCAACATTTATTATTATTTTAATAAATTTTCAAAATGGTCGTGAATGAAAGAGAGATAAAAGGTAATGATAAATGTATAAAAAATATTATTTAATTGAGTAAAAAAGAAAACATAATGATTTTTAATGTAATTATAAAAATAAGGATAATAAATGAGATGTGAATGCTCTATTGATTTATTTATTTATCTTTTAAGTAAAATTTGTAAAACTAAGAAACTTTTAATTATTTTTTCATTTTGATGCCATTTATCACAAAAGATTTTATAAGTGTTGATGTTAAAAGTACTTTTGGCTGTCGTCCAAGTGATAGTATATACTATACATTACCCCTAGGTCCTGCTAAAGATGAAATTTTCATTTGTGAGATGATCCCTTGTATCCCTCTAAATGTATGCTTGCAATCCTCTATCACCATTTGATTGGAACAACAAGATATTGAAAATGTTTCCGAATCTCATGTTATCATAGATGGGCACTATTAAACTTGCCCCTCCTCTCACACAATTGATAGGTGCCTTCCACAGAAAAATAACATATCTTTTACAAATGGTACGTTTAGTACATAGGATACCTTTAACCATTCTCTCATAGATTCATTATAAGTGACAATTGAAAGATTTCAAGATTAATTGCAGAGGGATATATCATTTCTTGTTTGATAAGTTCTTAGTACGAACTTTAAATAAATTTTGTAGCAAAGGTTACTACCCTTCTCCTTTTGTCCCAATTCTGACATACCAGATAGTTTTTAGAATCATATACATTTCACATATTATTTATTTATAGTACTTCTTTTAATAGGAAATGAAAAATAAATCAGAAAATAAAATTTCTACTTCAATCTAGAGAGGTGGATTACTTTGTATTTCATTGGCAGGCAACACAATCAGAGAGGGCTATTTCATTCAAGTCCATTAGTTTCTTTCTCCATGGGCCACCACCAAACCAACCATAAGAAAGTAAACAAATATTATTATTAGACAAAATTGCATAAATATTCCTTATGTTTTAACTAAATTACATGTTTGGTATCTAAACTTTAAAAAAATTATAAAGTTAGTCTAAACTTTTATGTACTCATTTCACATTTGGTCCCTGACATTAAATTCATTTGTTTTTTATGTATTTTATAAAGTTTGGACTAACTTTTGAATTAAACTTTAGGGATCAAAAGTACAACACCCATATAAAAATTTAAACTAACTTTGTAAGTTTTAAAGTTTGAGGACCAAACTTGCAATCTACTCAAACCACGGGGACTATTTATGTATTATTATTATTATTATTATTATTATTATTATTATTATTATTATTATTATTATTATTATTATTATCATTATTATTATTATTTCTACTACTACCATCATTATTGTTATAACAATACATATTGATTACATGTTTTTATTTGATAAAAAACGATGATCTTAGTTGATAAAACAGACATTATGGCTTTTTTTTTCTTTAAATATTATTTGTTATTACAAGCTTTTCTAAACAACAAAATTCATAGAAAACGTCAAACAAGCGTATTAGATTAGCATATACATAATTACATAAGAAACTTTGTAGCAAACGCCGGTTAATTATCATGCAGAGATATCAAACAAATCAGAATTGATAGCTCACACGTCCATTTTAGATCTTTGTGATAATAGTTTTAAATGTAATTTATACATAAACATCTAATGTATGCTAGTGAAAGATGGAGCATTGAAAACGATGGTACAAGATGTATAGTTCCAAAAATAAAGAATAGAAGGGGAGGGAATGTGTGATGAGACTCTTTAACAGCATGATGCTGTAAAAGCAATTGTGTGGGTCTGCTATTACACTCTTTCACACATACACCCACAGTCACACACATAAATGACTTCATGGACTTTTATCCACCACACTTATTATTAGTAGCATAGTGGAAAACACCATCATTCATTTTATTTTTCAAATTAAGTCAAGTTTACATGTCAACTTATTATTTTTTTATAACTTATTTAATTGCAAATTCGCTCAAAGATATGAATTTAATATTTTATGTTATATTTATTTTTGGTGTCTATAATTCAGTTGATTAATATGGTTAATACAATGTTTCCATAATGTAATTAGCTTTAAGGTTATTAAGAAGTAAAAAATCAAAATTTTAAGATTATATTTTAAATAAAATAAAATAATGTAAGAAAATGGATAAGCATAAAGCAATAATGGAATATTGGAGAATTTGGAGAAAGGATTGATAGTGGGTCCAATATTGTTATGTCACATTCCATTATCGCATCTTAAGAAAGAAAGTTGCTTTTGGTGTCTTGGGTGATAAATATAACATGGGTTAAGAAATCCACTCCATTTTCACCCCTGGATTTATTTATTTTTATATGAATATTAAAAATTTCAATTTTCTTTTAACGTAGTTGAAAATATTATAACAAATATGTAATATTTTTTACCGCGTATTTTAGATTTTATTCAAATTTATGGGTTAACCTTTCTTGATTGAAATATATTTGGTTCTCTTGAAATGTAATGCATGAATATCTTAAGATGCCACTCAAAAGGGCATGAGTTTTTAACATGTGAAGCAAAGGTATAATGATATTGTCTTGGAAGTATTTTCATCCCTTTTTGAAACTTTTATTTGTTTGTTGGATGATGGTAAAACAAAAGTCTACATTTTAATCATCATACCAAATTTAAAAGGGAAGATTTCAATTGCATATAATGATCAAGTGCATGAGTTGTTTTCACTTCAATGGCCAATGGACCCATTGGCCCTTTGGGGAGTCCTACAAATCATCAACCCTATTTTGGTGTCCACTTCACTTGGCCCCTTTAATTATTTTCTTGTAGATATTTATAAACCATTATATTAAAAATGTAATTTCCGTCATTATACTTTGATTTATGCATATTAGTTAGGGGACGGGAGCCCGCATCAGCACGACCCGATTGATCAGCTTCCTCTCTCGTTGTCTTCAAGAAAGATCTAAAGTATGTTTTTATTTTTCGTAAATGATAAGAATATCTTTAAAAAAAATAATATACTATATTAGATTATTATTCTCCGTAAAAAGATAACCACATCATCTTAAACAAGAACCAGTTTAAAGTAAGTTATTTTCTTGTTATTATATGTATATGCTCATCTAACTTGTACATTTTGCATCATGTGTTATACATTTGACTGTTTTTAAGCATGTATAATGAGGGATTGTCATAAAATGTGGTGAAATGAGTCAATTGGGTAAGATTGCTAGTACTATTGAGTATTGGGTATTGAGCATGTATGAAGTGCGCAATGGCAATGCAGAGCAGAGTGAGTGGGCATAGTGGTCCATTATAGGTGGATGGGTGGAGAATGCGGTGCTGGTGAAGATCTTTGTAGTGGTCTCCAATCTTCATACCACTCCATTACATATTTTCAAATCAAGCAAAGCTAGTGCCATCAAATTATATATATAAGGATATTATTTGATCTTGTCTTGTAAAGTGTAATATTCTATTGTTCATGTGTTATTCCCTGTGAATGTACAATTTGACACATGTTGTTTAAGTTTAAAATGTGAGAAAATAGCGGCGAACATTGTTGATTGCATCAAGATAAAGCAGAGTTTAACAATCCATCAAAATTTTGATCGTTTGGAATCGTTGTGCTCAACACTGTGGAAGTTTTCACAGCGTTCTTGAAGACTCAAAAATAAGAAGGATCTGAAAATCACCCTTGCTTTTTTGTCTCTTTAGAATAGTAAGAAGCTGCTATCATGAATATTCTTAATATGTACATAGTTTGAAGTATCTTTGTCTTTAACAACAATTTCATTTGACATTTGATTTCATCTAACTTTGCATCTCAAGGATTTGAATTTAGGCCCCCTTTCTGTGGACAAATACTATACAACTAGATCACTAGGTTATAGGTTACATAATTAAATATTTGAATACACAATCTAAAGTATCCTTTTAAATAGAACCTAGCCATTGATTTCTTTAGGTTACTAGTATAGATAGAGGTGATCACATCTCGTTGAAAAGCTCGAAAACAAGCTGTACTCTCATTAAGCACGGACTAAGTGAAGCTTTGCTAAGATCCATGACACGTGACTTTGGGGTCCAAAGCTCAAATCAATATCATTGAAATTACTATGTTATTAGTTTTTTTTAATGAATTAACCAAGTTAATCAGAATATCAGATTGAATTATTCGAATTTTGAAATTTTGAATGTGTTCAATTCAAAATAAAAATAAAAATTAATTCAACATTTGGTTCACGCTGATTCAAAATAATAAAATACTTACAGTTAAATATAAAAAAAATCTTATGATTTTAAATTATATATAAAATAAAAATTACACATACAACTTGAACTCGAATTTGAAAGCACAAATCCAAATACAATTTAAATTACAAATTTAAATCGGTTACACCTGCATGAAGCAAGCATATTGAAGACTGAAAATTAAGTATCACTTTTTTAATGTTTGATGCTTTAAAAACTAATATGAAAAATGAAACTTGAAAATATTATAGTATCACTTTTTTAATGTTTGATGCTTTAAAAACTAATCTAAATATATCTCAACCAGCCAAATATAAAAGTGTTGCTGAAATATCATCTCACGTACAACAAAAAAACATTGTTTTGATAAAAGAGTTTGGACGAAACAAAAACAAAAGTTTGATGAAACAAAAACTGCAAGTCTCCAACCATAGAAATTGAAATCCCTACAAAAGATGGATACACCACAAAACAATTGCATATAATAATAAAATACTCAACGATAGCGGCGAAGGGAAAGAGTGTTGTTTCTTTTCCATGTAGCCCTTCTTGACGGGCGAGCCTTGTGGTTCAAGTGTCCCTTTCCACGCAGACCTCTGTATTTCTTTCCAGCAGATGTTAGTCCGCGAAGCTCTCTGTGTTTGTGCACAGGGTTACAGATCCAATTGATCCGTGGGTCGTTACGGATAGCAGCATGTGCAGGATCAACCAAGATCACCTCAAAGTATTTGTAAGTCGAGTCCTGTGTTTAAATTCCGTATTCAAAGCTTAGAACACAAACTCCCTAACAGGTTAACATGAAAGGAAAATATGCGGAAATCCAAGTATAAATGTCAGAAATATGTGGCGTACCTCATTAAGCCAGTATGAGTTGAGGACCTTAAGACCTCCCAATTTCCTTCCAGCTCTTTCCTCTGCAACAGACCTCTTGCTACGTTGGAACTTAAGCTGGGTCACACCCTGGTTTGTAGGCTTTCCATAAACAATACCCTTGGGTACTGGCCTCTTTCTCCCACCACGCCTTACTCGTACACGATAAATCACATAACCCTACATTCATAATGAGTTTAGTACCACTGATAAGTTTTAACATGAAAATATACAATTAATCAGTAACACATGATATCTACATGCACAACTTTCTACTATCAGGCAATCAGCTTCCGGATTGTATGAACTATAGATGCATTATAAAGTCATTTATTTTTTGTTTACATAATGTCTACCACATTTTCCTGTATTTGTACCAAGTTATGTTTGTGAGATCTACAACTCTATAACTATAAAAAGCATCTTTCATGAGCAGTTTAAAAATATGAAATACACAGAATCAGAAACCAATGTAGTATACTTTGCATGTAAAAAAGATTCAATACTACATGTTTTAGAAGTAAAACGCATAACTGCCAAAACTGGTTGTAAAATGTTTGTTATTAAACCATAAAAAGTATATATATATATATATATATATATATATATATATATATACATACACACTCAATCGACTGTAGTCAATTGCACATTACCAAATGGTAACAAAAAATGGAGCAAATTCCCATATAGAATGTCTGGTGACATTACAACTTTCCTAACTATCAGCATCACATTTTATAAGGAGCAAGTAGCTTGTAATCAGTAAAGTTACTCTGTTTATGTAGTACATTTGGAAAATGAAAATAATCATTGCAAGCATAATCAACACACGAACAATGCAATGACTAGATATTGTTTTCAAAAAAGATCGCAAACATAAAGCTTTGAACTCCGGTGCTGACAATAATAGGCCAAAACAAGAAGCTTACATGGTCAAAAACTACACACAGACAATCACAGCAAACTTACAACAAACAAAAGAATCTTGAAACAAAGAAAAACATATCGACTCAAGCATTAAGCAGCAAAAGTTACAAATTAATTCACCAAATCACAAGATACACAAATGATAATAACACAAACACAAAACAGTACACATAACATAAGATGCAGGATCATAATTTCTTATACAAAAGCTTAACTATCAAATGCATACTACCTGTCTGTGAACGAACAATACATAACAAGTTTAATAAGTAAATTAAGCTGATTCTCAATAGGTGGTTTCATAATCATTAACTAACATTCCTTCTAATCTTATTTTGAAAATCATTCTATTCACTTTTACGCTATGTAAAACCGTTTGATCCGAACACACAACAATATACTTAGAGAAATCTAATTACAATTAGAAACCAACACAAATGTCAAAAGTCAATCGTACAAATCAAGAAATCAATCACATTTACAGTCAAAAGTCAATCGTACAAAGAGATACCTGCTTGGCTTTGTAACCCATGCGACGAGCCTTATCGGGTCGGGTCGGGTGAGTAACACGAACAATAGAAGGAAGCTGACGGTACTCCCAACACCTCACCCTCTGCATGAACCTCATCACATCCGACTGCTTCTTCCTCCATAGCTCCGACACATACGTGTAAGCCCCTGTAACATCCACCACAAATCACATACCATTTCAATAAACTAATTCACACGATCCAATCACACAGCAAATGAATATGATATCAACGATTAGAAGAAGTGAAATTGTAGAGATGGAGATAACGGGAATGATGCTTACCCATGGTTGCACTCCTTGTGGCTTTGAGCTGCGAGTGAAGGCTGCTGCTATCAAAGCGAAACGAAAATAAAGTAGGTCTGAATTAGGGTTTTAGAGAGTGCTTGCAGATGGTGAACCTATGGGCCCTCAGAATAATTATCGGCCCATTAGTTGACAGGATTTGAACTCGGTTTACCAGTTACTAACCCACTAACAGCAAATATATAGTTTGTTTAAAATACAATATTTCGGCTATAATAATGCTATATGAAGATAAGGTTATGATTCATGTCACATGAGATAACCTTAATTTGTAAGAAGATCAATTATATAACCTTAATTTGTAAGAAAATCAATTATAAACTTTAACTGATTAATAGTTGGTACCAATCAATGGTTAATCTGTAAGTTTATAGAAGTTGATTGATTTAATTTAATAGACCAGAGTAACTTGTGATTTTTTTTTTTTTTTTGAAATGTAGCGTGTGTGCGCCCTCTCTTAGAATAAGAGCCAACAAGTGCTTTCTTAGGATAACCATACTATTTTTCTTATGACCAATGTTTTTAAAACAATAGAATACGTTGTGATTATGACCGTTGTGATTATGACCGATTATACATAAACATTATTTGTTATTGTATATATGTAAACAATAGGCTGATGCAAGGTGAATCTTTGATGATGTATGTAAACAGTATGATAATATATTTAAAAGTGTTCACATGTATGTAAACATGTTAGCATATATGTTACGAGTATGTATACATGTTTACATATATATATATAAACAAATAGTATACTTCAAGAATGAAGCCAAACACAAATATATCTAATATACGTTACATATATGTATACAATGTAAGAATCAAACAAAAATAGGGAAAAAAAAATAATAAATTGATCAAAATTGTAGTTATATATATGTGAACTAGTATAAACAAGTGTTTACATATATGTATGTGACACTTAGTGAGACATGTAATTATGAGACGTTGCTTGTTCATCCTCTTTGATTGCAAAGCTTCTTCATCATTAAAAATAAAAGGCAAAACGTGATGTGTACAATGTGTGTAGATAAAAAAACCACCCTCCTTGTGACAGCATTCTTTCATGAGCAAAGGCAGCCACTTACTTCTTTTCGTGATCCAATAATTATGAGAACCCCTCCCCAAGGACCAAGGTTCAGATTGGTGGTGCTAGCGTGACACCCCACCCTTAATGCAAATGGAAAACCATTTTCACCATATGTGATGTGTATTTGTTTTCTTTCACATATATTGAGACAACAGGACATGATTAAATGATTAATCAAGATCGATGAAAATTAAAGAAAAGCATCGCCCTAAAGTAACATACTTATATGCCAAATGATCACTAAAATATAAAATTAATCGATGTAAATTCAACTAATTTCATTTTTACTAACCATATAGTCAAACCACTACTTACTTCGGTTAGTTTTCCCAACCTTTAAAAAAATTATGTTAGCTTTATATATTATATAGGTGACAGATTCGCTATTGTCAAAAGAAATTATAGCAAAGAAAATAATTAAAAAAATCTTAACTATTAAGTTTATTGCCTTTGACTGATCTTATTCACACATAAAAAGTCAATCCCTTTACTTGACACTACCAGAAAAGTTGGTTTAACCGTATATTTTTTTTAAAGCCGATCCTCTTAAAAATGAGCATCCTTTCATTTTCATAATTTTCAATTTACCAAACCAGTCCGGTTTCAGTTTGGTTGTTTCTTACTTCTCGGTTCTTGTTCCGTTTAATTGTTAACCAAGTAACACCTCTAAATTGATCAGTTTAATTTTTAACCAATAAAAACCTCTAAACTACACGTGTCGTTGGATAAGCTATGATGTATCACTTACTAGCAAAAAGTTCCATAATAACATCTGGAAAACCAGAACTTGGCTACTAATCAATTTCCAAACCATGATTCGTTTCACCTTCCTGCTATCTCAGAACAGCTAAAAAGGGAAAAAAAACAACCATCATCAGTTTGCCATCAAACAAGCTACTGCTTATTGAAATCTAATATCCTGAGCACTTAATTCTTTAAAAAAAATACGAAAACCGATCATCTTGCTGCTTGCACAGAGATTAATCACATGAGATGAAAATACAATGAAAGGAAACACGAAAGGTTAGCATGTCAAATCATCGACCGTCATGAAAAGGAAGCACCATAAGGGATTACCAAAAGTCGACAATGATGGGAAAACCTAAAGGTCTTTCTAAGTTTTAATGGAATAATGCGACTGCCTATTAGATGAGTTTATGACTTTAATAGGTTAAGTATCGGATTCAAAAAGTTAACCTATAGGCTTAAACAATATCCTACAAGGATCCAATAACAATGAGCTAATAGATGAAAGCCAACTATGCATGCAAACTGCCACTACTCTTCCTGTATGGTTGGAGTAAGCCCTTATCCCCTTGAAATCCTAATGACTTCACTGTCAACACAGAGCTCCCCCTGTAACTGAAACTATTACATCAGCAAACAAAAGGTAATAAATAGAACAGCAAATTGTCAGTAATTAGTCCATAGACGTCCAAGGAGAACACTTTAGGGAAAGGTGAACAATAACGACAACAATGTATAAAGGTGGAAAAGCTTCAAAACATTTGACTAAATGATTTAGAAACCAGCTCTCTGCACATGTCACAACAGCATAGCAAGTTAAAGTTGTGAGTTCAAACTTCCAACACTGCAACAGATAAGAGATCAGATGAACAAATTGCTCCAAGAAATCATGCCTGCCAAAAGTTAGATACCATGACAAAGAAAAAAAGGTTAAATATTAAAAAGAAAATATAATAAAGTAGCAAAACGCATAAAATTTTTTACATCATCTGCAATATTTCCCAATTTGGTAATAATAAAGCTGCGCAAAAGACTAGAGAGCCAGCCAACAAATCAAGATGGTGAAAATTTGAAGTTTCGATCTACAAGTTGAAGCCAATCTATGACTAGTAACACCTTGTACGATACCACTTAATAAATAAAGATAAAGACTTGCTTAAACATTAACTAAACCATTGTACTCATAAAATGTGTCCCAATTTGGTAAAATTCTCGACCATTTGACCCCTTAAAACAGCTAAGTGACATTTTTTACTAACAAGGTTTCTGACTATTGAACTTTTGAAATTTCACTGAACAAAGTTTCAATCATGGCAATTCTTGTTTAAATTTAAACAAATTACTAATAATAAAGCCACATCGTTGAGACCTTAACTATAACATATAACCTCCACACCAAGTCATCGCCTATTCAACTGCTCAACCAGTTCCAAAAATACCAAATTTGAACGTGTTTTACAAGTACAATGAATTGGGTGTACAAAAAATGTAGCATAAGACAATACATCTGTATAGGTATGTTGCTATTACATGTCACTTCTACAAATATTAAAACAATCATCTTGGGAGAGGCAAGCACAAAGCAAAAGATACAGCTTTCTCAGAGCATTCGCATATCGAACATGACTGTATGTCTGTATGAGCCTGTATATGTCCTCAAAAATAATACCATGATAATAGCAACTTTCAGCCAGTACTAATAGGAGTAAGGTATTACAATACATCTATGTCTCATTTGGCAACTAAATTTCAGGGAGAGTTATTGACATCATGAGGCTCAAATCAAAGGAAAAAAAATTAGTACTTCATATCAACCCCACACATACTTTTTTCAAAATTTCCAGCTGATAGGCCCGGTGTAGCAAGTTAAAAAAAGAATTTTTTTCATGACATAAGGTATCATGTATTATCAAATGCAAGAAACTCGGATAGTATAGTTGACGATGTATTTGCAGGTGCATGAGTGCTTGAGCAAGCTAATAAGTGACATCTCTAAATCAAACATAATCAAACAACCAGTAAGGGTTTAGAATATTAAGCCATACCTTTCATCTCAGAGACAATAAGTTCATAACTATCATTTAGTCTCCGACATGAACTTCTCAAATTCTTTATCAGCAGTAGATTTATTTGTCTCAGCTGGCATAGTGGATGGAGGAACGTCTGGACGTGGTGCCCAGGGAACATTTGCAATCATCTGTGAATGGTCAATACTTGGCTGAGGCATGCTCGTAACATTAGCAGTAGCAGGCACGCCATAATATGGCGCATAGGCAAATGTAGGCGTTGAATATGCAGGTTGAACACTTTGATGAATCTCACCAGAAGGGACAGTTACTGAAGTTGCAGCAGATGACACTGTTGGGGCAGCTATAGGATATTGCATACCATATGGAGGTAATGGTTGACTCATGACCTGAGGATACATGGTGGAGCCTGGAGGAGGAGGGGGAGGTGGGTAAGGTGCATAGGTGGGAGGTCCAGGTGGACCCCATGGAACTGGATTACCAGAATATGTTGCAGGTGGTGCACTGCCGATAGTGGCACCAGTTGCAGGCGGCTGGGTTGGATAGGCCCCAGGAACTACTGCAGGAGGACCAGGAGGGACTACTGGTTGAGGGCGCTTCCCAGCAACTCTTACAGCAATTGATCTTCCCTCCAAAAGATGACCATTCATGTTCGCAATAGCAGTATTAGCTTGGTTAACATCTGAATATTTCACAAAACCATAGCCTTTACTCAGCCCTGTAATGTGGTCTTTAATTACTTTAGCCATTACAATTTCACCAAAAGGTGCAAACAGTCGGATCAAAGTATCATCATCCATAGTAGGTGGCAAGTAACCAATATACAAGTTTGTTTCATCATACTCCTTTGAGGGTTTCAACACATTTGCCCCTAATCCACCTTGTGTTGTACTTCCAGCTGCTCCAGCAGTAACATCACTTCCAGAACTGCCTGGACCAATAGCAAGAGGCGTAGAGCTCGACTTTATCAAAGATTCCGGGACCGTCCCTCCTAACTCTGCCAAAAAATTCTGATATTCATCATCCATCTTCTTACCAGTTGACCCTTTAACCGGACAATCTATAGTTGGATGTCCACCATCACCACATATTTTACACAACACATCACTTTTAAAAGTCGAACTGCGTGAAGGACATGCAAACTGCCGGTGTCCAGGTTCACCACACAACCTACAATACTCTTCATCTCTTATGGTTCCATTAAGAGCAGCAAGTTCTCTCAACTGTTGTCTCTTATGCTCATTAAGCACTTCATCAACAGGCTGTAAAAGTTTCTGTACCATACTTGTAGCCGCATCAACTGCTTCCTGTGTATCAGCTTCCACAAAAACATGCAAATCTTCATTCTCTGAAGGGTCGTATTTCAAGTCTCTTTTCTGCTGCAACCTGCCTTCTTTCACCGACCCTTTACCTCGAATTACAATCTTCGCACCTGTCTCTCTTTCCATTCTCTTTTGTGTATTCCCCCTTGGCCCAATTATAAGTCCAATAAAATTATAACCAGGGTATTCTTTCATAGGTATGTAAAGCTTCTTCGAAACCTTTGGTGGCCTGTAATCAGCTGGAGGTTTAAAAGATGGATTCTCCTTCAAAATCTGTGATATGATCTCTTGTCTCTCTTTGTTTAACCTTTCCCTAGCTCGAAACTCTCGTGTGTTTATCCGAATTCCCATGTTATCATAAACAGGCTCTGGAGAAGGTGATCTAGCACCTTCAGGTCTATCATCTAAAGGCAGCCCAGACTGAAACTTTCTACTTATCTCAAGAAGCCTATTATTAAGTGCTTGAATTTTGGGATCAAGCACCATACCTGCAGTGAGATCCTTCATAAAATCAGGCAGCTGAATCACCGAGTTAGGTGCATCATCCGCCCATCTCGATTTCCTCTTCCGAGTGCCCGTTGTCCCACTGCCATCACTAACCGCACCACCTTCTTCGCTCGGCGGAGGATCCCATCGGCTTTTCCTCCGTCTCCTGCTGGTTGTTTCCTCTTCACCGCCTGAGAAATCCTTATCCGTACCACTATGAGTGTTCTTCGTGAGACCGTTATGATTCATTAAAGGATTCATCGATGAGGAATCAATCGTATGCCCGTTTGTAGGCTGCGAATCCGAATTTTGAGTTTGTGGACCAGAAGCTAGGGTTTCAGGTTGATTAGGGTTCGTCGATTGTAGAGACGAATGATTATGATCGACGGGGTTCGAATCGAGAGTCTCCATGAGATTGTTCGATTGAGGGGTTGATGAAGGCGGCGATAGTGGTGGAGAAGATCCTCCGGTTGAGAATCTACAGCGGCGGCGATGGTGTTGGAGGTTAACAGAGAAGCCTGTTAAGAGGATACGAGTACAAATAGGGCTTGTTTTTGGTTTGTAATTTATGTGCCCAATTATTATTGCTTGGTGTTTGTAATTTCTATCACTACTTGAAACCGCTTAAGAAAATTACACTATACCAGTTTTCAAACGGGTGTATATCATCTTTCGACTCTTTAATAGTAGGAATGAAACGACCAAAATCATATTATTTCTCACTAAAATCTTTTTGTTTTTTTTTTCTTTTATTAGATAGTTAAAAGAAATTATAATGATAATGATAATTATTATTATTATAACAATAATAATAACTAGTTATTTTTCTTCCCCGCTACGCAACGGGAGTTCAGTCAATTTTTCACATGCAACGCTGCGTTATTTTAATTGTTATCTGTCTAGCTTATCTGAAATCATAAATTTGAAGTCTGGTGGTAAAACTCAAATATACTAAAATTTAGTAATTAAACTAAAAAAAATCAATATAAATAGTTTAGTGGTCAAATTCTAATATCCTAAACTTAAGTGGTCGAAATAAAAAAAAACAAATCAGTGGCCAAACTGTAAGCACCTAACTTTAGTGGCTAAAGTCATGCACTATTCACTGCGAGTCCATTCAATTTTCCCACGCGAAGGTGCGTTATCTGTCACCGTAAAATTGGAAGTTTGCTGACAAAACTCAAAAATAGTAAATTTAGCGACCAAACTTAAAAAAGTAAAATTTCACTATGAACAGTTTAATTGCCAAACTCTAATATTTTAAACTCTAGTAACCAAAGTTAGTGTTAAAAATAAAAATACTTAAAACTAATGCGGTTAAAATCTAAAGATCAAAACTTTACTATTCATTTGGCTTGGCAATTAATTATAACAACAACAACAATAAAAACAAATAATGGTTGTTAAAATAAAAATAAATGACAATACAATAAATAATAAGATAATAGTTAGAAAAAAAATTAATAGTAACACTAACTTAAAGCCTGTTGAGTTCGAATGCGTGTAAACAGATGACTTAAAACAAGTGGGTGGGGTAATGTCAAAGGAGTTCGATCCGTATGGGTTTGATTCAAATCAATTTGTTTTAGAATAAGGTTCATATCAAAAATAGGTTAACGATATTGTCTAATAAGTTGTTATTAAAAACAAAAACATATGGGTTCACCCCGCCATTTTTGCTTATATGGCATTTATCTATCTGTTGCAAAAGTGGTGTTGGAGGTGGTTGTGTCGAAGATAGGACGAAGGAGGTAACAACAGTGAATAGTCTTGAGGATGCATGTCGCATTTTCATTTGATAAAATTAACAACCAAAAGTGATTGTGCCTTTTAACGATTAAGAGTGATTGTGCCCACTTACGAGGTAGATGGATTGTGCGAAAGATTTGCTTTAGTAAATTACTAAATTAAGTCGGTGTACATAAAAAAAACAAAGTTTTTTTTTGTAAGTCTTTCGTTCAAAAGACATGGCTCGGTAACAAGATGTTATGGATATATGGTGTTCTTTCAAAAAAAAAAAAAAAAAGGTTCAAACTCTTATTATGAATAAAATGACATAGATTAGGACTATGTGTAACTAGGTGCGCGAGTTTGTTGCTATAAAAAGATGAGAAGAATTACAACTTTTACGAGAATAATAGTTAAAATCATTATATGTTCAGGCAATCAACCCTTTTATCTTAATTTATCTTTTCAACATCATATATAACACACACACACACACACACATATATATATATATATATATATATATGTATATTACCATGAATTTATATGAATTTAATTATCAATGTGTCATTTTAAATATTTGTCAATATGTGTAACACACGGGTCATTAATAAAACCTAGTGAAAAAATAAATAAACTAAATAAACATGTAAGCGAAGATATATAAATGAACACGAATGAAAAAAACATAAACGAATAAAAAAACATAGACGAAAGTAAACATACGTGTGGATTAACGTGTTATTGTCCATTTCACCAAACAGGGATATATTCATAACCGGTTTATCATCCTTCATTCATGTTGTTTACGATTACAATATACATTAAAACTAGCTGAAAATCTGGGCACGCGCTTTGTGTGTGCACGTATGGCACAGATAATCCATTATAGTCGTATATGCATCCCAAATTAAACAATAGGCTCAAAGTCGAATTACAGATACAGCAGCAGACCATAGTGGGTTGCCATGCCACAGTAACTGATAATTTTTTTCAAATACATTTATAGCCAAACGGACACTACAACAACTAACAACTTATGATAAAGATAATTTTGTTCTAACTGTTACTTACTTTCATTATTCGGTATACCCGTAGATTTACCCTTAATATTTATATTATCAAGTTATTTTGTTTTTCAACTGATGTACTTCGTATTTTGGTTGTATTGATCTCAACGCCGACTAAATTTATATGCAAACATTATTTATTATATGTTTTGGTTCCTCGGATGCTAATATAGAATCATTTTCTCAAAAGTTAATATCATGTTTGTTATTGAAAAAAAATTCGTATATATCGTTTTAAGGCGTAAGGTGGATCGCGAAAGTACTTGGATCACTGTGTAAAACATGATTTAAGTCAAATATTTATATCAAATTTAAATGTTTTGGAGCTAAATGCACATCACTACAATTTTAAATGAAATGATCAATTATATTTTTTAATGTGAAAAATTAAAGAAATGTATTGTTATAACAACTTGAAATGTTAGGAGTGTGGTCTTTTAATATTTATATATTACATATGGTGTGATCATTTAAGTATGAAATAAAGCAAGATATTCTAAAATAGGCAAAGAACAAGATGGAGCCCACTTGGGTTGCATGAACACAATTTAAACGTCTTTTGATCAATGTTTTCAGAATCGGATCGGACGTCGAACCGGATGTCATACTGGTTTGGTGGTCGGACCGGATTTAAGAACCGGATGACGTCATATATATATATAATTAAATATAAGTAATTTATATATGTATTTTATAGTTATATATAAACTTAACTATATTTTTATATCTAACACACTAATTTATGTTTCAACGCCCTGTTTTTACCCACTAAAATAAAAAAAAACCCAAAATCCGGTTCGAACTGGTCTGGTTTCCGGGTCCGACCACCGACTCGGGAAGAACCGGCCGGTTCGACCGGCCCAAAACGATTCACTGCGAACCGGACCGGCTAGGTGGTCGATCCCCGGTCGAACCGGTTGGACAGGCAGGTCCGATCCAGTCCAAAAAACACTGCTTTTAATCCTGACGTCTCCTTCATCTTCTCTCATTAATTACTTTTAATTAAACACAAGTGAGAAGGGGGCCAAATGTAAAAGTTACAAAACTTGTGTTGCCTATATAATTAAATATAAGTAATTTATATATGTATTTTATAGTTATATATAAAACTTAACTATATTTTTATATCCAACACACTAATTTATGTTTCAACGCCACGTTTTTACCCATTAAAATAAAAAAAAAACCCAAAATCCGGTTCGAACCGGTCCGGTTTCCGGGTCCGACCACCGACTCGGTTCGACCGGCCCAAAACGATTCACTGCGAACCGGACCGGCTAGGTGGCCGATCCCCGGTCGGACAGGTTGGACCGGCCGGTCCGATCCAGTCCAAAAAACACTGCTTTTGATCCTGACGTCTCCTTCATCTTCTCTCATTAATTACTTTTAATTAAACACAAGTGGGAAGGGGGCCAAATATAAAAGTTACAAAACTTGTATTGCCAAATGAAGAACTATTAAAAATCAACTATTTATCAAGTTTCTTTTTTAATATTAAGTTTCTTTTTTAATATTATATATATATATATATATATATATATATATATATATATATATATATATATATATTTATATTATAATAAAAGAGTAACTAAGGGGGACACGTGACAGCACCACATTCCTTCTCATCAAAATTTTCCCGCTTCTCTCTCTTACTTAATAGTTACTATAATTACTAATAATATTATTTAATTTATTTATAGACTAAAAATATTTTTTAATAAATTAAAAAAGGAATCTTTTAATTTATATTATTTATAAAAAATAAATTTTTATAAAACAAATTTTTTTCAAAAACATCAAACTTTTTTAAAAATATAAAATATTTTAAAAATTAAGATTTTTAAAAAGTAAAATATTTATAAATAAAAAATAATTATAAATATATTTTATAAAACGTTTTGTTTTGAAAGAAAATATTTAGTTTTTTTAAACAAAAAAAGTTTAAAAGCTTGATATCATTATTTTGTTACTTATAGTCCTTATACATAATCTCAACCGTATTTTATCTTAGAATATCGTTTTATAATTAATAAAATTTTATTTTATTTAATATTTTATATATTCAACCCGTGTAATACACGGGTTATTAAACTAGTATATATATATATAACTACGGATCAAAACATCTATCGTTTCCTTTGTAGTCCTCTGCATCATCTTTTCCACCCACGTATCTCTTCCAGTACCAATGCTTCTTCCACACCCGATCCATCGTCTCTATCGGCACATTCTTCGTCTCCGGAAGAAACAAGTACACAAACACCGTCATCACCGCCACCCACCCACCGAAGAAGAAGAACGTCCCCGATTTCAAATGGCAAAGCATCGACAAAAACGTTTGAGCAACTATGAAAGTGAACAGAAACCCTACTGCAACAGTGATACTCTGCCCCGCTGATCGGATCTCCAACGGGAAAATCTCACTCGGAATCAACCATCCCAACGGACCCCAAGATAACCCAAATCCTGCACCGTAACTGCAGATCAAAATCAACACCAAATACCCATACCCTTTGCTCAATCCCCCATGATCCCCAAGTTTTGCTGCCATAATTGCTCCTACAAGCATCTGTGAGACGAACATTTGGACCCCTCCGACCGTGAATATAGTCCGGCGACCGATTTTATCGACGATTAATAGCGATAGAAACGTCATGCTGAGACCCACCACTCCGGTTACCATTGCTGACATCAGTGAAGCACTTTCACCAAACCCTATTGTTCTGAACAGAATTGGTGCGTAGAAGGAGATGACATTGATGCCTGTAACTTGTTGAAAGAATGGGATAACAATTGCCATAACAAGCTGAGGCCTGTATCTTCGTTTCAATATGTTCTTAAACGGGTGTTTGATCGTTTTTGATATTGCATTTGCAGTTGCGAGATCGTCGAATTCTTGTTGTATGTCTTGTGTGCCTCGAATCTTTTGTAGCATGAGTTTGGCTTTGTCTGGATCTTTGTTGTGTTGTATGAGGCTGTTTGGTGTTTCTGGGAGGAACAAAGTTCCTATTGTTAGAATTGAAGCAGGAACTGCAGCCATGGCTAACGAGATTCTCCATCCCCAACCGCCTTTGATCTTCTCGGTGCCGTAGTTTATAAGATTTGCAGCTAAAACGCCTATACCAACGTAAAACTGGAAGCCCATGTTGAATGCTCCTCTGTATTGTGATGGTGCCATTTCTGATAGATATAATGGGACCGACTGTCGATTAAACAGATTAAACGGGTCAAAACTTGCTTAAAATGCAAGACAGTGTTTAGGATCAACACTAACCAAACCGACCCGTTTGAAAAGTACTTGTTTAGTTTGGACCCGAATTGACATGTTACCCAACCCGCCCAAATTGAATAGTGGTTCACCTGATTGGCGAAACCAACTCCTACACCAAGCAAGACGCGACCAATTATAAGCATGTAAATATTGTAAGCAGCACCACCAAGGGCTGCACCAGCAAGAAAGGCGGCTCCACCAATGAGAATCGAGGGTCTGCGCCCAAAGGCTCTAGTGACAGGTGAAGCAAAAAAGGTAGCAACTAGACCAGCAGCGTATAGTGAAGACGTGAAGGATGTTAGAAGTTGGCTGTCAAATTTGCAGTAGTTGCTTATCTTGGTGTCTTTTATCATCTTGGTGTATACCTCTGGGAAGAATTTCTTCAAAAATGGCTCCATAGAAGTCACTCCACCTTCAGATTGATCACTATAACATGTTACTTATTTTGAAAGTTAAAAAGCAACTGAATTTGTATACTTTAAAAGCTACATAGTATCATAAATACCAATAGATCAATTCAGACAAAATTATAAGTTAGAAACCTGATATTCCTATATCATATCCAAAAATGATCCCTCCAGTTGCAGCAACCATGCAAGATAGCACGACGAATGATGTAATCTGGCCATTGTACTTCTGCAATTCACTGCTTACTTTCGACCCAACAGCCATAGATCTCTAACCGGTTCGGGTAGAGATTGAGTGAGGGGGGGGGGGGGGGGGGGGGGGGTTATGTATACATAATGCATATATGTGTATATATACAATATAGTATAGTGAAGGAACATGTGGTAGTTACTAGTCCAACTTGACAGCTAAGGGTTACAAACTAGTCCAACCTGACTGCTAGATATAAGATATATCAAAGCATTTGAAAATGGATCTTTTGGTGCAGTTACTTTCTACATTACAGGGGTCATCACTCGAAATTAGATTAAATTATCGAAGAAGATCGAAAAGAATCATTCAAGTTGAGAGAAATGAAAGAACCCTTGTTTATATGTTTAGATCACTTCAATTCAGTTGCTATCAAATGAGAAGAGTTGAAGTCTAAGGGCCCTATATTGGGTAATGGTTGGTTTACATGGATTGAAGATAACTTGGTCATTTATTACTTGTATTGTAGAGTCTTTGGAGTTGAATTCTGCATGTTATATATTTTGTAGGCTTGTGGGCATTCACTATCAAGGCATGAACAGGAAAGTCAAGATGTCATGCTCCATCACAATCCATATTATTGGCTATATTTTTAAAATAATTTGGTAATTTGTCATTACATGCTTAAGAGATCATTATGATGATACATAATTAGATTTTATAGAAGGGGTGGTCGTAAAAAATGTTCAAGACAATTGTATTCATTTATTAATCTAAGACCGGTAGGTTTCCCACGTGAATATATATCAAGTCCTTCATAATTGGGGAGGGGCGTTTTTGAGGTATCCATTCTTCCCCACTAACTCCCAAAAATGAGTTGATGTGAGGCTCCATGTCCATATGCATGGATATATTAGAGAGAGAAAAGAAATAAATGGTTAAAGATAAAAAAAGATAGTGATAGATTTTGTATGATATATGTATATGTTTTAGGGTCATTCCAAATGCACCATCTCTTGATCTATACCCTTGTTATGTAAGTTGTTCCATGTTCTGAAACTTTAAATAAAATATACACGGTGCTCATGAGGCTAAATACTTGCGTATACAATACAAAATATGGATGTATACGAGAGTGAACGCGATACAAGCATATACGGATGTATATGCAATTGTTTACAAGATTTTAAGACAAATCAAAACAATAGAGGTGGATTATGTAACTAAGATGTTTTTTGGTTGTCTCTTGTGTTATGTTCCAGAGTTCATTTAAAAAGAGAAAAAAAAAAAAAGTAGAAGGAAAAAACAATTGTGTTTCAAAGTTTTTTTAAATGGAAGAAAAATAAAGAAAGTTGTGTTTTCGAAGTTAAATAAAAAGGAAAAAGAAGAAAAATAAAAAGAAATGAAGATTAAAATCAATAACTTTAAATTTAAAGAAAATAAAGAAAAAGAAAAGAAAAATAAAGAATGAAAAAAGAAATTTTTTTTTTCTTAAACTCGAAATCATACCCTGATACCCTAGTGGTCATTAAAAAGTTTGTATTGTTTATAGCATATCAAAATGTTGTGAGTTTTGCGATTCACTTTAAACGCATCTTCCGGCAACACGACGGCCGTAAAAATGACGTCCGTATTGCCTCTTATTATCATCGTCCTTCTCTCCAAGGTAAATTATTTAAATCTGCTTCTGTATATACATGTTCTCTGAATCATTACAATGTTTCTGAGGTTGAACTGTTGCTGTATGAATTACAGGCAAAACATCACTCGATTTGAGCATATATGCTAAACCTATGTTGTCTGATTCTCCCAATCACTAATCATACGATCGGTTCGAATGATTCGATTAATTGGTCTATTTTTATGTTAGTATTCGATAAGTGCTAGGTTTTGACAGTCAAAGTGATCTGTAATCGATCAGAGATTATGCATTTCATATGTAGTTAAAAATAGGAATTGAACTACCGTAAGCAAATATTGTTCATCTTCATTTTCTAATCTGATCATACATATTTAAGATTTTGATAGTTATACTTTAAAAGCTCTAATTAATCTGTGGTTGTGGGCCTATGTTTATTGCGTATATAGAACTAGACTAGATTAATATCTATACTGGTGTGGATTATATTTTCTGCACACGGTTGTGTAGTAATGCTTTGAAATTTAACCAAACCTATGGCGATTTTTATTGCGATTTTGTCTCAAGAAACGAGGGAGTTAGCAGCATGTACCATGTTTTATTTTGGAATGCCAAATTATATATTTTTTCGTAGGTAACAGGACATGAGGTTGAGAATTCAAGTAAGTTTCCATTAGTAGTGAGCACGTGGCCCTTCTTAGAAGCCGTTAAAGCAGGATGGAGGGCTATCAATGGTGGATTATCTTCCGTCGATGCAGTTGTGGAAGGTTGTTCCGCCTGTGAGCTACTTAGATGTGATGGTACCGGTAAGTTTCTTCAAACCAATGCTAATTGATGATGATTTATTTGGATGCTTATTGTTGCTGATATTTGTATTGTTTTTTTAAAATGAATTTATGTTCAAACAGTTGGACCTGGTGGAAGTCCTGATGAGAATGGTGAAAGTACAATTGATGCCTTAATAATGAATGGGGTAACAACACATGACATTGCTTTGTGTTTCCATAATAATAAATACATATATGATATATGTATTTCTATGAGATGTTACATTGCGTTGTGATTCAGAGAATGGAATCTTATGCATTGTGTTTTGTGGCTGCTAAGATCCATATAGGCAACAATGGAGGTTGGAGCTGTTGCTGCCATGAGATATGTGAAAGATGGCATCAAAGCTGCAAGATTAGTGATGCTCTACACTGAACACACAATGCTCGCGGGTGATCAAGCCTCAGCCTTTGCCATTTCAATGGGTCTTCCGGGGCCTTCAAATCTTAGCTCAACAGAATCGATGGAAAAGTGGGCTAAATGGAGAGAAAATCAATGTCAGCCTAATTTTAGGAAAAATGTTCTACCCACCAACAGCTGTGGTCCTTATCATCTTAAAAAAGATTTAAATGTTGGTGACAAGACGTGTTTGGTGGAAGATTTATGTGGAAATATCATAATGAACCCATCTCATGTGGATTTTCACAACCATGACACGATATCCATGGCAATATTTGATAAAGTATGTTACTTTTGATTCCTATTTTCTTAGGTTCTTTCATTAACTTAATCTTTCCGTCCATTAAATCTAGTTTTCGTTTCAGTCAGGACACATAGCTGTTGGTACATCAACGAATGGCGCTAGTTTTAAGATCCCTGGCAGGTCAGTATAAAGTTTGGCAATAAGAGGAGACTTTGACTGATTGCACTTGAATATCTTAAAAAATTGTTTAGATTCTAGCATTTACCTACATTCTTACTCTTTTATTCGCTTATGGAATGTAGGGTTGGTGATGGACCGATTGCTGGATCTTCAGCATATGCTGATGATGAAGTTGGAGCTTGTGGTGCGACTGGTGATGGTGATATCATGATGCGTTTTCTCCCATGGTAATCTTATATAATAAGCCTTTGCTATGTAATCTTTATTTTGTGGATCTGATCTACACTTCTGCTCGTACCAAGTGAACAGGTCCCAAATGCCCATTTCTTTTCACACCATGGACCCACAACACGAAGAATAATATCTTAGCTTTTAATGAATTAGTGAAAATTTACATGTAAAAGAAGTAAAGAACCATACTTTCAGTTTTACTTCTAAGTTCTAAGGACAGTTGCTATAAGTTATAATCAAATATTTGACCCAATAAAATTACCTGTGTGAAACCACTTAACTTGCCCTAAATTGCAAGTATGCTAGTAGAAATCGACCAAAAGTATGTTCCTTTTATGTACAATTTGCCTTTGAATGATCGACAGACGCTTTGTCCCTTGGATCCTTTTTAGTTTGATATGGTCTCTATCTTTGTTTTTAATTGATTTTAGTTATCAAGTAGTGGAGAGTATGCGATTAGGAATGGAGCCAAGGCGTGCTGCCAAAGATGCAATCTCAAGAATAGCAAAAAAGTTTCCAAATTTTGTTGGAGCTGTCTTTGCAGTTGACAAGAATGGCACTCATGCTGGCGCGTGTTATGGTTGGACATTCCAGTACTCGGTGAGAAGCCCAGGTATGGATGACGTGGAGGTCATCACCGTATATCCTTAAGCTTGTAGATTTGTGTTTTTTTGTATGGTGGAAGAGATGATCGTGTTACACTTGGTCCCACTTACTTGGATAAGAGGAATGATTGACACCACAAAAGAAAAAAAGAAGATTTTCTACTCGAACTGCATTTGCTTTTGTTGGGATCTGAATATGTAAGCTCTTGATTGGTGAGTTATCTTTGTTAATATTGTTAGACTCGTAGTTTAAATGCTCAAAAAATGAGATAACATTTGCCATGAAGAAGATGATGGATATGGAGAATGTGCACTGTGGATCAATATTTGCTCTTTGTGAACTCTGTTTCTTACACATTTGCAAGTTAATTTGTAATCTATTATTTTGTGATAAGTTGTGTATTTAACATATCTACATAAAGTTTAAGTTACATAAATACTCACCACTTGGGTTGGTAACCCGGTGATAAAAGTTAATGTTTTTTAAAAAAGACCAGAGTTTAAATCCTGTATGAAATCAATTAAGAGTTAGCGTAGTTTAGAAGCATAAGTAGATAAGTGTGATTTTATAAGTAAAAAGCTACACAAATAGTCGTTGGGGTCAATGATGATGCTTAAGGGGAACTATTTTGTGTTTTTTTTATCCTTTTAAAGAATCACAATAAGGAAAATGATTAAAGAAATTTATGAAAGAAAATAACAAATATATATTTTTTTGAATAGCAATTATTTATCAATTTTGCACATCGTAGGATTTAAAACCATAATCATTTGGTTGGGGAACATATTTTTTATCATCAAGCTATCTCTTTGAGGACAACAAATATTTACATTCTACTCTATAAAACTAGCAGAAAGTTATAAAAAGTAAATAAATGCATTAAAAAATATTTTTATGATAAAATGTAAATCTTAATGAAAGCAATAAAGTTATATTTATAAAAATAACTAACATGTTATAAAATTATAGTTGTAATAGTTTTTCAAAAACATAGAATGCTAAATGCCCAATCACATAGGTGGTAGCAATGGAACTTAATTTAACACGATCCTGTGTTTAGGAGAAGCAGAATTGTTACATAATTTAATATATGTAATATTATTCTATATTTCTAACAATCCATATTCTAAATTTCACAGAACCAAGATTCTCAATTTAATTTTCTTGCGTGTTACTCCACGCTCAAACGAGAAACCATTGTTATTTTGCGACGGCACGATACCTAAAAGCACATGTTTATGCTTGCTTTGTTGTTGACTTGTTGTTTATATGTTCACGTCGAATAAAAAACACATATCTTTCTAGATCTCTACCCCCCGTAAGATTCCTGCAAATCCGCATCAACCTTGATCCATTTAAATAACAGATCAAGGGTTTGACCCGAATGACGCCTCCATCTTCTGTTAATTTTGACTAAAAGATTGATTTCTTCAAGAGATCTTGATATTACTATTTCCCATTTCAGAAAGTTTTGATTTTGGTTATTATTTATCATCTTTTTCGCTGTTGTGGGGTTTATTATGGATCGAATCGGAGATTCTAACATGACAGATGATGATTCTCAAGCAATTATGCAATGTATTGGTGGTGAAGAACCGTCAATTTTGACTTCGACTTTCTTCTTGGATCATGTTGGAGAGGTGTTTCTTACCCTTAAACCAGATGGGTTATCTTGGAAATTGATGGATTCCCTTTGCAATGTTAGTTTTCCCAGGTTACATTTAACTGCTTTTGTTCGTCTTTTAATTCTTTAGATATATCACCAATTTAATTTCCTATTAAACTGATTTAGTTCTGATTGATTGTTAATGTGTGTAATTGTTGGTTTGCACCAGTAGCATTAGTAGTAAAATTGGTATCAAGAACTGCCCCCTTCCCCATAATCGCCCACCAATTTCATTTTGAATATTATTGTTTTACAGTTTTCCGGATTTTATAATGTTTGTATAGTTATATGGCAGAAAACTTTGTGCTTTAATGTGATTTCTTTATGTCTGCAATCAAAACAATTAGGAGCAGTTTTAACTTTTAAGCATGCAGATTTTGTTTCTTGCTCTTTTGCCCAAGTTTAGCATCCATCACATTGCTAATCTAACCATTTCATGAGATTGATCTTGCATGTTTTGTCATTGTTTCTTACACTGAAGGACCACGAGGATCGTTCAACTTGTTTAGGGATACAAATTCTATCCAAACATGATACTTCAATCAACATATCAGATGTTTATGCTGTTGAGTTTATAGATTGGGGTTTGGTGCATGAAACACTTCTCACAAACCCTGGATTCCTATTGGGTCATGCATCTGAGGTTAGTGACCCCCCTCCTTTTTATGGGTACAGAATTGTTGGATTTTAGTTCTGTTAGGAGATTAATAAGTTTTCTTTTGCGTGCATATATTGCTTGTAGATGTATCGATTCACGGTGCATGGTGTAGAGAGGTCAAAGAGCCAACCTTCTCTCTGGGCTCCAACTGTTTTTACATTTGGTCATGTGGATAAGCAAACATGTCAAATGTGGGTTAACAGGATGAACTCTTATTTGATCTTGGAAAAAGACAGACCCAAGAATCTTCTGGTATGTTCAATTAAGGGTGAATATTTTTTACTTCAAATTGTAGTAATCAGTATCTACTTCTTGGATCAACAAATTCTACTTCTGATCATTTACGGTCAACAAATAAGTTTTGAACAGTCATGCTTTCATACCCGCTACAACAAAAACTGATTATCTAAGAGTAATATTAGATTACAGACTTATTTACTCCACTTTACAAAGTGTCTACTTTTCTTGTAAAAAAAGTCATTTTGGTCATTCTACACATTAGTTACTTAGATAACCAGAGTTTTTGAACACTCAAACATTTGATTATCTGATTATTAGAACTTCAAGTAACTTTAAACACATCCAAACACTATTTTCAACACTCCATTAGTCAATTCTATTACAACTGGTTATCATAATATTCAATATCACATAATCACTTTCAAAATGCACATTCATACACGCAGTAGTTGTTCTCATGCTGTCCCAAATATCTATAAAAAGTTTTGCTTGAAGATAAAATTGTTTGACTAGTTGTTTGGTTTACTTTTGCTAGGTTTATATCAATCCAGGGAGTGGAAAAGGAAAAGGTTGTCAAACATGGGAAAGAGTAGCTCCAATCTTTTCTCAAGCTAAAGTGAAAACAAAGGTTTATGTCTTACAAATCTTTTTCAGTTCTTTTAGAATTTTCCAAGCCAAAGTTTAAACATTTATCAGCTTTTGATGAACTTTTTTCCTATAGGTTATTGTTACAGAAAGGGCTGGCCATGCTTTGGATGCTATGGCTTCTATTACAAACCACGAGCTTAACTTATATGATGGAATTGTAGCCGTTGTGAGTATTTTTCTCTTAACATTGAAACTTCTGCATATTTTTCTATATTGGTGGTTATTGGATTTTTGACCAATATTCTTTTTTTCTAACCCTAGAAGCACACCCTGGTTCCCATGTGGGTCCACACATACTACAAAGTCACAATTTTACACCTTATTGATTTTGTTCTTTCATTATGTGATGGTAATTAGGGTGGTGATGGATTTTTTAATGAGATTCTTAATGGGATTCTATCGTCAAGACATAGAGCACCTTATCCCCCTTCCCCTCCAGATGATGATCCAACTGTTGTAACTGAAAGTGATGTATTACTTCATGACCCATCAGTAACCATTGTGGACCCTGTGGTTTCTAATGACGATGAGTGTCCCCTTCTTAAAAGGTCATCACTCAATGGATCACAACCCATAAATCTCAGTATGCACCTTTCTGCACTGGTCTTTATTTACTTATTTTGAATTCATTTCATAGTGTCTAACAACTAGTTTTGTCTACCGTTAAGCAGATCAAGATTCTGAAATGTCTTTCCCAAATGAACGATTTCGGTTCGGACTTATTCCTTCTGGTTCCACTGATGCTATTGTAATATGGTAATTTCTTCGCATAATCATTTACACTATAAGCATCTGTTTTTCTTCTGCAACTTTTCTGTGAATACTCTTTGGACATTTACTATTCATCAGCACAACTGGGGTGCGGGATCCAATGACATCAGCGCTGCAAATTATCTTGGGTAAAAGGGTATGCCTTGATATAGCTCAAGTCGTGAGATGGGAAAAATCACATACGTCCAAGAACGAGCCTCATGTACGCTATGCAGCTTCCTTTGCTGGGTAGACTCTTATTTTGACTTATTTTTTTCCTTTAAAAATATAGACTTCTTTTAGCTCATTTTTCGATTTTATTGCTCTGTTTCTTGATTTGGACTTCGGAGAGAAAAGAAAGTGTAAATTAAGAGTACAACCTTACAAATGGCAGTTTCAATACATTTACTTATGAACAGTTTGATTTAGGACTTTTGGTTATGGTTTATCCTTAACAAGCCAATTAAGAAAAATAGGACTAAAGGGAAACAAGTCAAACAGTTGAAGCTTGCCCAAATTGTGTTTTAGTGCTTGCAGGCTCCTAAATTGTCTTACTTTAAAAAGTTAGATTATTATTATAGTAATGATATTGCTTTTTTAATCATATTTTACATGTCAACACTCTTCAAAAAATGGACAAAAAGTTGTGTTTGCAAGTCAGGGAACCTGTTTAATTTGCAGAACCCGTTCAAAGGAAATAGGTCGTAGAATCTGTTTTGACCTGTTACCCAACCGGCACATTTTGCCACCTCTAGTTAAAGTGTAAATACAAAGGGGAAAAAAGTGTAATGACACTTCTTTTTTGTTTCTTAAATGTCACCAGTTATGGATTTTACGGAGATGTTATTACAGAGAGTGAGAAATACCGGTGGATGGGGCCAAAGAGATATGATTATGCAGGAACAAAAGTGTTCCTCAGGCACAGGTATTTACCTACATATTATTTACATAACAGAACAGCGAATAGTATTTCTTATCTAATTTGAATTGGCCCCTTTCATATTTTTAAGGTCGTATGAGGCTAAAGTATCATATATGAAAGCTGGATTAGAAAAGACGAATGTGGGTGCGAATGCAAGAAGGATAAAGGAATTTTGGGGTTTATCTAAAGAGTCAGAAAGAGTAGCTTGTCGGGCCAAATGTGATATATGTAACACGACATCAGTGGCCCCACAAATAGAAAACCCTGACTCAAAACAAGAGTCAGATTGGGTTAGCGTTAAAGGACGGTTTCTTAGCATTGGGGCTGCCGTAATCTCCTGCAGAAATGAAAAAGCACCTGATGGATTGGTTGCTGATGCACACCTTTCAGATGGTTTTTTGCATCTTGTTTTGATCAAAGAGTGCCCTCGTGCTTTCTATTTATGGTAAAACATATAACTTCCCTCTATCTTTTTTATGTACTTTCTTTATTTTTCAACTCCATTGCCCGAAGGGGCACAAAAAAGATTTACTTGAACTTGGCTTGAAGCCATTTGATCACTTGGTTCTGATTGGGTAAACAGGTCAAAGCAGGCCAGGTTTACCACCAAGTCACAAACACTTTTAATTCTGGTTTTTGAATGTGTTGCTTGTGGTTTCCGTCAATATCTAATGGGTCAGATGGGTAAAATGAAAAGAAAAAGAAGTGCTTAAAAGGAAAAAGGTCAAGTGGTCAAACAGATCTTTTTAGATTAAACGAATGGCATCAAATGTGTATATATAATGGAAAAAGCCCCTAAAATCTTTATTTAAAAAAACAAACCATTATGAAATAATGCAGCTTTTTTAATTATACTTGACCCAACTAATTATTTATAAAAAATGGATAGAAAAAAAGTTTGGACAAAGAATGCTTTGGGTCAGCCCAACCCATACCCCAAGTCACCTATCCGACCCCCTCATGTTGTAATCTTCTTTACAGACTGATTTAAAATGTTACGTGCATGTGGATACATTTGACACGTTTTAGTTGATTTTCAACCCATTTGGCCCGTTCCCTTTTTACTCAATAAATATTATCACTTAAACCTATTATTAACCAAAATGACTAATTTATTCATAAATGTGTCAAAACTTTAACCTCTAAATCTGACTAATGATCGTTGATTGGTATTTGTAGGCATCTCACTCAGTTAGCAAGAAAGGGTGGGACCCCCCTGAATTTCGATTTTGTAGAACGCCATAAAGTATGTTTATTTATTTATTTTCATCTTGCTGAATAAAACCAATACCTTGCTCATTCTAATTCTAAAAACATTTTGTTTATTTCCACAGACTACAACTTTCACGTTCACTTCTTCTGGGGAAGAAAGCGTGTGGAATGTGGATGGCGAGATTCTTCGAGCACAAAAACTCTCTGCACAAGTCTTTCGTGGTCTTATTAGTTTGTTTGCTTCTGGGCCCGAAACTTGAGATCAAATAATTTTAACCCTGATGTATTTACCTTCCCATGTGTTTATTTGTAAATATAAATACAGAAACTGTACCCCTTTTTTCATCTCTTTTTTAGATAATTACTCATTTTTGAGACAGCATTGTGAAAAGTAGCACTGAGTTCTAAAAATTTTATAAAAGTTGTAGAATTTGTTTATGTTATTTTGTGAATTATTTACATAATGTATAGATTGACCCTAAGTCAAACTGAAATAGTCTCACCTCTTCTTAGTGCTCCACCAAGATTATGACTGCCGTGAATAAAACTGCACGACTTCATTTTGGGGTCCTGTGATGACTCCAAAAGTCTTCTTTGGAATCCCGTTTCTCAATTTAACAATTAATTGCTTTTTTTTTTTCAACTTTTTTTTTTGCGATATAAATCAATTTCGTTGATTTCATACAAGAATCAGCTACCATCATCAACAATGTCTACCCCTGCTCAGTAAGACTCCTTTTTCAAATTTATCATTATTATGTGTTAAATGTATCGAATTATGAATCTTTTGTCTGTTTGAAGTTATCCTCCAAAAGATCAGTCCTTTTATCTTTATGTGATTTTGAATTCATTCACTAATAATCAGGTATTATAACTCCATACCTCCTGTTGCAAAGACGTATGCAACCATCTGTTTCGTGATGTCTTTGGGCTGTCATCTTCAGCTTTACAGCCCCGAGATTATAGGCCTCTATTATGAAGATGTGTTTAAGCATTTTCAGGTAAAATAACTTTAGGGTCAATTTAGGTTTATGTTGTATTTCTTACGGGTCAATTGAGTAAATTAAAAGAGAATCGGTGTAGAACGGAACAAGTTGAAACTCTCGCTAGAACTATTTCTAGTACATATAGCCTAATAAAATGGTTTATTCAAAGAACTTGATTAGCATAACCAAAAAAAAATTGTAATCATATTTAAAAGTTAAAACAAACTACATAGGAACTTTTTATAAATTCTGAACAAAAAGGTGTTTCCAGTCAACCTGACCCATGATCCGTCCATTTTGCCACTTGTACCGGTTTTAAGCACATGTGGAAACATAATTTGAAGTTTCCATGATGCAGATTTGGAGGCTTATTACAAACTTCATCTTCATCGGATCCTTCTCTTTTACTTTCGCATTTCGGCTTTTCATAATGTAAACATTTCCTGATCTCATACACTTGCCATTATATTTAATTTAAGAACAACTTTTTTATAGTCTGTGTTGAGTATTCCAGATTAAAATATGGGGTTCAGTTAGAGAGGGGTCCTTTTGACAAGAGAACTGCAGATTATGTATGGATGTTCTTCTTTGGAGCATTCGCGCTACTGGTATACTAGCAAAATACTTAAAAAAGAGTTTTCTTTTTTTTTTTGTCTTAGTTTAGACTACGGACGTTGACACATGCCATATATTGATAGGCCTTGTCTGCAATTCCATTTCTTTGGTCTCCGTTCATGGGAGCCTCGTTGGTTTTCATGATCATTTATGTCTGGAGTCGTGAGCTCCCTAACACTCGCATTAACTTTCAAGGTCTCGTGGAGTTGAAGGTATCAAAAGTAATCATGTGATTATGCAAATTTGGCAATTGAAAAACTGATCATCTTCTTTGTAACGATGATGCAGGGGTTCTATCTGCCTTGGGCTATGCTTGCTATAGATTTGGTGCTTGGAAATCAATTGATGCCAAGCTTATTAGGAATTGGGGTTGGCCATTTGTATTACTTCTTGACAGTTCTTTACCCTCTTGCTGGTGGCACCAATTTCTGCAACACTCCTTTTTGGGTGTATCCTTGCTAAGTTTCTAGTAACAAAAATTGACACATTGTAGGTCTCGTGTGTCGATTTGCAATTTTGACCCTTTTACTTGTGATAAGGTTGATTCGGGATATGTTTTTATCTAAAACAACTCAAAATAAAAGAGCTTAGTTAAAAAGTTAACTAGTCGAATGAATCAATCAAGTCAAATAGTTTAATGCATACAACCTCTTAAATCACTATATTATTAGAAAACTGATATCAAACATTTAAACACCTTAGATTTTTTTAAGTTTCTGAAACAACAAAACTGTGTCGAGTCAACCCAATCTAACGGGTGTGGCTTAACACGTAGGACATGCCCATTTTGTTAACTCTAGTAGATATTTTTTTTTTTTTGTTTTTGTTGTCCTTGAATATTGTTTTTGTAGTCACAAGCTCGTCATGCATTGGGGTCGAGGATACCAAATGAATAGTCCAGTTAAGCAGGACCTGTCAACCGGAGTTGCTTTCCAAGGTAGAAGCTACAGGGTTGGTGGATCTTCGAGTGCTCCAACACGGAACCAACCAAATGCAGGAGCTTTCAATGGTAGGAGCCGTCGCCTAGATGGACGCTAGCTCATGAAAATTTATATTTTTGTGGTTATCGTCTTCTTCTTTTTTACAACAAAATGATTATTAGTTTACGAAGACAAATGAACGATTAATATGTACTTAACATGTACTTCACTCTTCATGTTCTCTTTCTTAGATAAACTATAAACACCTTGGATATTCATTATGTGAATAATGAAGTTACATTAGACCCATATAACTTGAGTGATGATATTACGCATAGGTACCTAGATCATGATAATTATAGTTAAATACATAACTAATCTAACATGCGTCTACAAGCTAAGGACGGGGATGACCTCTAGCTTAGATGGTAAAAGAGAGATCTAGGAGTGCAGCTTGAACCTTGAAAGGAGAAATATAGGAGTTGGATATATATATTTTTTTGTCTACTGTCGGAGGTCATTGAGTCTAGTGAGAAGCGACCTGAGCTGGCACCACCTTTCTGATGAGACGTGGTATCTGGTGACGGTTTATAAGCAATTTGGCTCTCATATAAAGTTAAATCATGAAGGGTATGCGTATATTGATTTATGTGTATTATTATAGGAGTACCATGAGCTCTATATATAGACTTTGATATTAAGCATGCCAGAATATGATAAATATTAGAAAATCAGGCTGCAAACAATCTTAAAAACTGACAAGTATAATATTTTTTCAAATAATTATAGTAGTAACATCCTTGTGCAAACATGAACACTGACATAAAATTTTCAAACTCAAGGTTCATGTCAGACCCAAATGCCATCTAGATAAATCAAACACATGTACATTAAAAAAACCAAAAAAAATCAGGCAGCCTACAAAATTCTTAAACCATTATTGTGTTCTTGATGTCCACTCCATGATTGCAGAAAGAAGCGTGTAATTAGGGGTTAAGCTCCTACTAGTCAGGGGCAAATTCGTTATCGGGGAGCAATCGCTCTCCTCAAACCATTTCTCTATCGCCTTGCGATCATAAGTGTACCCATCAGCAGCAACACAAGGATCATCCATAACATCCTGCATTTATAAAAGCATCATAATAATATCAAACACAAAATCGTGCATGTATAAGAAGTGGTGGTTTTAGCTCACCAGCATACCTTGAGTAGTGGGCATTTAAAGTGGTTAGGCGTGGTGATACGAGTCTTGGATGTGGTTCTTTGAGCTACATCAGCTACTGCTTTCAGTCGTTCGAGTACAGGAAGAACAGCATCTTTTAAATCTGGTCTATCTTTTCGTTTAAGCTCAGCGCAACTCAACCCCAAAATGGCTAACTCCTTGGTTTCATCAACAGGCCATTCGCCAGCTTCAGGATCCAACACATTGGCTAGCTCATCATCTTCAAGAGCAGTTTCCACCACATGGGTCACTGCAATCGCTGGTCGTGCAGTCAGCAACTGCAAAATCACTATACCAAGAGCATAAACATCCGACTTTGGAGAAACTAATCCGGTTCGTTGATACTCTGGATCAATGTAACAAAGGGTTCCTGCTGGACTCGTGTCTTTGTAAATGGTGGTTGTAGAAGAAAGGTCCGGTTGAAGCATTGTTGAGAGACCAACGTCCCCAATCTTGCTCACCAGATTTTGATCAAGCAATATATTTGCAGGTTTTAGATCACGATGAACGATTGGTTTTGGCTTTGCATTATGCAGGAAAATTAAAGCTGATGCTACTTCCCACGCGATCCTGAATCGATCAAACCATGGGATTGGTGGTGTGTTATTTTTGCAAAATAATCTCTCTTCCAAACTCCCATTTACCATGTACTCATAAACTAAACAGCCATGATCAACACACGCGCCGATAAGAATAAGTAAATGGGGATGCCTGATTTTGCTCAATACTTCAATCTGCAAATCAAATATCCCACTTGAATATAAAGCAGTCCCAAAAATCAAGATCTGCAAGATTTCAGTTCATACCTCTTGTTGAAACTGTTTGGTTCTATGAGCTTCCTGAGAGTGAAGAACTTTGATTGCAGCAACCGTATGATGAAAGCTTGATTTATAAACAGTTCCATTCCCTCCTGTTCCTATTTTAAGATCCTCAGAAAACGAAGAACAAGCAGCCACGATTTCTTCCCACGTGAACTTCTGATAGTGCAATGAAGCTCCTATTATGGCGTTTTGAAGCTTTTGTTTCTCTCTAGATTCATGTAAAATCGTATCTTCTGCATCTTTTCTTACAGCAGCTTCTCTTCTCAGAGAATCTTTAACATATTCAGCTTGTCTTTTAGCAGCCTCGTGCTGCTCCTGTTCTTTTTGAGCTAAAGATTTTGCTTCTTCTTCTTTAACTTTTAAATCATTGAGCCTGATTGACTCCTCTAGTTGCTGTTTCTGAAGATCATTCAGCTGACACAAACCAGTATGTTTTAATTTTAATTTTAGTTTTACTTGACTTTGTTAGTAAAGGTTTGACTTCAAAGTTAAAAGCCAAGAGGTAAATGAAGGTTACCCTTCTAGATGCATCAAATGTCTCACTTTGTGCCATTGCATACATCCCGCGAAAGTGCCTGATTTCAACTCTTAATTTTTCTAGCTCAAAGTTGATATTATTATCCTGTACGGCGAGTATATCAAGTTATAAAGATTACAAGAACACGAAAACACATTTAGAAATGACAAAGTTAGAAAGATGCCTGAATTTCTGATGAAATTTCTGAAGGTGCGTATGGTATGGAATCTTGATCAGATGCCCAAGAATGGGTTTTAGTCAAGAAACTTCTGTTGCTGGAAGCTGTACTATTTGCATGAATATACTCAGAATTATTGGCATACGAAACGGTTGTTTTATCTCCCTCACCGCTATCAAGATTCGTACTTCCAAAACTTCCTGAAGAACTTGTTTGTTTGTGAAGGGCGTGGTCTATGGATGAAAGTGTTTCAAAGCCTGGCTTCGGTAGTGAATTTGAAAAGAATTTGGAGTATGAAGCGGTTGATCCTTGGTCTGTCCACTCTGTCACACAGTTAAAAATAACAAACTATCAATCAAATGGTCATTTTGACTTTTGACATCAAACCTTTAATTTTTTGAAATGAAAATTGATATGCAGTATGGGCGTATGGTTCATATTTAACACCACATCTTTCTATGTGTGATACTCGTTGAATTCATTAATGTGTTACAAATGCTCATCTCGAAAGTAAATGAAGAATTAAAATGGAATTGAAAATAGAAATTAGTCTCGTTGACCTCAAAAGTCAAATGCTACCTGTTCTGGAGCTTGTTACAAGACTTGAAGAATTTGTGATAGAACTTGAATCACTACTATTGCTATCATCTTTACTGGATCCAATGGTTTCAGAATCCGAAGCCCGGAGTGAAGATAATTTCCCTTTTGAAATAGCATAAACAGTACAAAAGCTCGGTATGCTTTCTGAGATTCTTGATGACAAATTCATCCCCCTATGACAACACCAAAACAAAAAATCAATTAGCAACGCGATGAAAACAAAACTTCTAGAAAGAATTTGGTACCTCGAAAATATGCCCTTTGACGAAGCTCCAATCACAAGCTCATTGATATTGTTCTTTACAATTTCCTGTTTTATTGCATCAACTACATCATCAGCTTCAATTTGCACAATTTCTGCATCCACCTGCACTTGAAAACATATCAGATAAACTACAAACTTCATCTTAACATCATTTTACTGAATTCGATCAATATAAACATATAATCAAGAAACATATAAAAGCTTAAACCTTTCTCCTAGCACACATGTTCTTGAAAGGAAGAAGCTTTTCATATGTTTGCCATTCAACTTCCTTCTTGTAAGCAGTCACTACATCCTCTCGCACCTGAGAAATAAGAACAGAACCCACTGCAAAAAAAAAAAAAAAATGCAATTTTTATATATCTTGAAACATATAATTAGAAATCATATATGAATTATTGATGAATCTTTTAGTGACACTCACTTGGTGTTGGTATTCTGGTGATTTTAGGGCGGATGAAGAATAATTTGAAGAGAAGCATACCCTCAGGAACAAATTTATCCAATGCCCATTTGACAACATATTTGGTTTTTCTACTTCCACTGACTGCTACAGCAACGATCAAACAAGAAGGCGTCGCTAATTCATCTACCCCTTTAATCATTTCATCGTCTGCCATGTTTCTGAAAAATTACCCATATCAGTTTATGTCGTTTTAAACCAATAAAATCGTAAAACTTCATAAAAATGATTTACAAACCAAAATTTAAAACCCACAAAGTTCATGCCACGATGAGCGAGATTCTTGAAATAAGCGTTGGAAATCAAGAAAGGTAGAAACCCCAGATAATGATGTGAATTTCAAGATAAAAGGAAGCCCTGAAAACCATACCAAATCATTTGAACTCAGGTTTTCTACTTTCTCTCTCTGTAATCTTTATTTTCTCTCTGTGAAGATATCGCAGAAAGATTGTAACAAACTTGAATTTAATAGATAGATTTTTTTATATAACAAACTTGAATTTAATAGATATAGATATATGGGTGAGGGTCACCACAAATCTGATAATTACACATCATTCCTACCTAGTATAGCCTTTTTAATACACCACAAAAAAATTTAAAAATCAAAAGATATTTAACTTACAATTTTATACGATAATTAAATTGAACCAGCTTGTCACTGTAACTATAAATGATTTTGCTACAATACCCAATTGGCCAATTTGCTAATGTTGACCAAAAATGAAAAAGATGATTGGTTAATACTAAATACCCAACATAAATATTTAATAAGATTCAATTTTGGTTCAAGCTATTAGTTTATTTCAATTTGACAAAATGACGACTGGTGACAACGTTCGTTGGGATATAATATTATCTCCTTTCTAATTTCTAATTGTCAGATTTAAAATGTAAAATTCCAAGGACTTTACATGTATTTTATTAATTATTTTCTCAAAAACTGTTGTTTGTTGCTTGTAACCTTCTGTTTCGCTATTTCTGTTTGAATAACTTAAAACACTCTCCCTAAACCATAGTTTTTGATGCTTAAAATACGGAGGTTACATTATATATAATACTCAACTTTGATTTAATCTCTTTTAGTCTAAGAGAATAGGATACCATGTTTTAGTTTTATTATCCTAAAACTATGGTATGTTTTGAATGAGTCTTCATAATCTTGTTTTTGTTTTATATTTCTTTCAAGGTTTTATTTATTAGGGCCTTATATCCTCACAAAAATTTAAGATTAGCAAAGTTGTTACTGAAAATAATCCATATCGGAATTGGTGTATAATAAATCTTTTTACACATAGCTACACATTTAATGTGATTAGAATTCATTTCAATCTTATGAACTAAATAATAATGTTTGTTGTTTACACGCAATAGATAAAATTTGGTTAAAATTATCAACTTGATGGTACTCTTCTTGAGACTTCAATCATCATCCTCTTGGTGACAACTTACTGAAACCAAATAGAGCAAAAAATAAGGACCGACGACCGGACTGATTTTAAGTGTTTCAGGTTAGTCTCGATAGGATCTGGATGGCTCATCAGGTTTTCTCGATCCACAACCATCAGTTCATCACTTCCACCACTTCCACCGCCAATCATCATCCTTTACCTCATTTCCACATCTCTTCCCATCCGGGACAATCCGGCCCACCTAATATAGCATTCTTACTTTTAAAACTATAAAAGTTAAAACATATGTTTTGATGATTTCTTTGGACGTGACATATAATACAAGTTTACAAAATAACTTTTAAAAAGGCAAAAGTTCGAGTCTTCATTTTTTGGAATATTCGTTTCTAAGTGTGGGGCCTGCTTGACTTTTGGAAATAATAAGTTTAGTTCAGAATAGAAGACCAAAATTTCAGCAATAATTCATACTGAGAATAAGTTGACTTCAGCGAATATTTTTGGCAGTAGAATCTCAACCGCCACTTCTGACTTGATCATCGACTCATCGTCAAAAGTCCTCGTGGTTTTTATTTATTTTTATCTCTCAATTTTTTTTTTTTTAAATTAGCTTGTACATTGTGTTTAAACCGTCTTGAGAGCTTTGTATCCATATGTAAGCTTTTGTGTACGGGCTTTGTAATTTTTAAAATCAGTACATATGGAAAACTCATTGTACTATGGGATCCTCTTTAGTTTTAATACTCTAGGAGTGGTATTAAAAAGTAGAAACCATGTATGGGTTGTTTTAGTTATTTTTCTAAATATTTAGCTAGTCAAAATCATAACTATAATAGGTTGATGAATATTAGGAACCACCAAAAAATTAGCTCAAGGATATTCTAAAATCTTAAAAAACTTGCACCCGATCATTTATGTATTAAGTGTTTGACTAAGGAGGGAGCAATGAAGATGAAAACTCGATAGTTTGGGTGTGCGGTGGGTTTATAAGTATATGAATAAAGGAAAGCAATTATAAAAAAAAAAGAAGCTAAAACAAAGATGGCTAAAGACGTAACAACAAAAAGTTAAATGTTAGATATTTTAGTATAATTGGAATAACCAGTTGATCAATGTGATTATAATATCCATCAAACAAGTCAAGAGTTGTGAAATGTACGCTTGTTTGAGTTATGTGACATTTGATATTTGAACCTTCTTGTGGTGGTTTGGGGGCAGCGCCCTAATAACGGCCAGCGGGGTCCAAGGGGCAGAGCCCTTGGTTGGATTTAAAAATGCTTAAAGTTTTTTTCCCCAGTATTTCACATGTGAAATTCGAATGGAAAAAAAATGCAATTTTTAGGCGTATTTTATTTTCAATGAAAATTGTCAAACGATAATTTCATTCCATCTCCTGAAATCAAATTTATTCCCTTTGGTCACTCGCGCTCTGGCTTCTTCTTCTGGTTCACAAAATTCATATCAAATACTTTGATATTGATGTGCATTTGAGTTGTATCCGATTAAGATATTTGGGTGAAATACGGAATTATTTCGATAAGAAAATATACACACGACTATGAGACTCTTAGATTATTCAGTTGATTTCTAATTTTCCACATTAAATGCCAGTGATGATGGAACCACTAGAGGCAGAAGAACCATCAACAAGGACGTATGGATGGTGGATGAATGACACGATAGGATACTCTTTGACCGAAGGCAGGTAATTTAACTTTTATTATGTTTCCATAGATTACATATATACAATCATACTTAGTTATTTGCTTAACAAATATGTTATTTAGTTATTTGCTTCCATGAAATGATTAATATTTAGCCGGACCTTGCACAAAAAATGTGTGGACCCTTGGCCATTTAATAATACACGGTTTCGTACGTTCTTTAACGCTGCCATGTGATCTTCAAAAGGACGTTGATTAATACAATTTTGCTTGATACACTAAAACGTCAAACGCTAAGCACCACATACCACATACAGAAACATTAGTTTTTGAGTGTGTTTAAGCATATCTTCTTGTGAGAGGGGTATAATGTTTTTAAGGAGGGCAGGGGAGGGGAAGGGTGATCCGCTATTATTGCAAACTAGTTTTATTGAACCCGTGTATTACACGGGTTGAATAAATTAAATATTAAATATAATAAATATTTATTAATTATAAAATAATATTTTAAAATAAGATATGATTGAAATTACGTATACGTAAAGATTATAAGTAATAAAACAATGATATCAACTTTTTAAACTTTTTTCCCAAAAAAATTTAAATATTTTGTTTAAAAAACCGTATTAAACAATGTCATTACTCGCGTTTTTAATTATTTTTTGTTTATAAAAAATCTAACATCAATTTAAAATATTTTGTATTTTTAAAAAAGTTTGATTTATTAGAAAAACGTCTTACTTTATAAAAACTTTTTTCTTTAGGAATAAAATTAATTAAAAGAGATTTTGGTAATAAAAAAAGTTAATTAATATTATTAGTAATAAATGTAATTTTATAATAGGAGAAAGAAACGAGAAAATTTTGATGAGTATGAATGTGGTGCTGTCACGTGTCCCCCTTAGATAATCTTTTATTAGAGTAGAAAGATTTACAGCTGCTCGTATAGTTTTTTCTTTTATCTTTTTTATATTTCTCGTTTTTATATCGGTTTGTAACAATAGCTAACTTTTTCTTCTCCTTTTTTCACATTGCTAGTATAATCTATACTATATTATAATACACGAAGGAGGGTTTCCGGCATAATTTAAGAGATTTGAACATTTTAAGCACAATGTATAACTCAAAAAATCAGTTTCATAGGGGTATTTATGTCATTCAAACACTCCTAAAAAAATGAAACTTTTAAAACTATTTACATCTACACCCTTGTATCTCTAATTATATACAATTTTTTCCATGTTTGTTACGATATGCTTAAAAAAAGGAATTCAGTTTTTTAAATATAAAACTAACCAGAGACGAGTACCATAATAAAAAATGTCACACCCGTCGCATCGCGCGGGCACGTTACTAGTTTGCTATCAAACATATTCCCCATATTTTGGGGATCATATCCATCCATCATATTCACTATTTAATATATTTTATGAGTGGATGTGAGTGAAAGAAAATAAAAAATAAAAATAATTAAAAAAGAATATATAAATATTATTTAATTAAATAGAGATAGATATGTGAATGATTTTTAGAAAAAAGTGAAATTTAGAAAATGATGTTTTTTAGTTAAATTAAAAGGATGGGGATGAGAGATGTACTTATATGTAATATAATTTCAAGTGCATAAGAGCATTCAGAGTAGGTTTTTTATTTTGACGTGAGTCTGTGCCCTATATTATAGTGGATAGTTGTTAGTGGTTGTGAGTGAAAAAGAGAGAAAATATATGAGGATTCACCGTGATTCTCCATATTTGGGGAAACATGGTACAACCCCCATAAATTTTTTTTTAATATTTTTAAAAATTATTAAGAGTAGAGGAGAGAGAAAATATAATAATAAAGATATTAAAAAGTATTATTTAATTAAAAGATGGAGTAAAAAGATAGTGTTTTTAATGTAAATATAAGAATGTGGATGAAGTTGCTAGTGTGAATGCTAAACATATATGATTGTAGAGAGTGGTCAAAGTTTTTTGTTTTGTTTTTTTTTTTTTTTTTTGTGTGTGTGCTTGCTATTGGCCTTTGAAATTGCCTCATATACCAGATTGAGCCTTTTTAAGACGAGATGATAACCATCAATAATGATTTTAATGTTCCGGACCTAACTCATCAAAAAATAAACATAAAACACTCTTAAGTCAAGTTTAAACAAGATAGGTCGATAACTGATAGGTGGTCAAGTGTAATGGAAACGTACTATATTTTATAGGCAGAGTGGAGGACTGGAGGGGGCTGGATTGGGCTCACAAGGCCAGGCTTTATTTGGGCCTAAGCCCAAGCATTAAACTGCAGGGCTGTAGGCACTATAACATGAGAATTGAGAAACAGAACTTCTAGCATTCTAACTTTGTAAGATCTAAACACACTGTACACACATACTAGATACCAAGGTCGAGCTTGACAAGTCAACTCAACTACTTTAGGCTAAGCTCGAGTCTGGCATGATAGCTCAACAAGCCTACATGATGCAAGCTCAAGCTTGGCTCTAAAAGTTTGAATACTTATATAAAAGTTGATTTTATGACCAAATTTGTTTTAAATATGGGTAAACGTTACGTATCGATAATAAAAACAGATGGGATTGTGTAACGTGTTAGGATCAAAACTAACAGCTTTAAAAACGGGTCAAATACGTTTGGCCAGAGAGTGTTCACCAGGTTTGTTTTTGTGGTGGTAGTGGCGTAGTGGTAGAGGTGGAGATGGGACGGAGTTGACTCATAGGTGGTGCCGACATGGTGGTAGAATAAGTGCACATTTTCACCCATTCTTCAATTAGCAATATCTAACATTTCATAATTTTATAAAACTATTTATTAATGATAACCTCATGAATTCATGATCAATAATTTTAGCAAAATCTAACTTTGCATGATTTAATAATATTTTGCAATTTACATAATCTATTAGACAGATTAGCCCATATAACTTCTCAACCATCTTTGCCAGCTAAACATGTAAAGAAAATGAACTGGAGTTGCCCTTTGTATGTGTTATGTGTGTGAGAGACAAAAAGATTATAATAAATAGAATACTTGATTTGTCATATCTAACAGTTGTATTGAAAACAATTCATCAATTTAAATAGGGTCCTACTATAGAGACACCCACCCAGATAAATCGACACCCCCCTATACGTCACGTATGGGTCCATACGCGGCGTATAGGGTCGAATACACTGAAAACGAGGAAAATTCAGGGGGGTTGTCAGAGAGCTATACGCCCCATATAGCCCTATACGACACATATAGGGCTATACGACGCGTATAGCAAATTTCGACACTGACTACGAGAAAAAATTCAGGGGGCTGTCAGATGGCTATACGACACATATAGCCAGCCTTATACGACCACCCCCCCCCCCATACGACGCGTATGGGGCTATACGACACGTATAGAAATTTTGGGGTGTTGATTTAAAATCATGGGGTGTCTGTTTAACACATCCCTTTAAATATTATCAATAATTGGCAATTTTGATGTTTGTTTCTCTTGGTGAAGAAAGAACAGCAGGAGTTGGGTATGGGTCAACCAACAATAAAGGCACTGACTTTGAGCTTTCAAGATCATGTCTGACCCATATCAAACCCATTTTCTTCAACGCAGGATTGCTTTGTTATCACTCATCATCACCATTATACTAAACCAGCAAGGAGAACTATTACAGTACAACCCTCTACTGCATCTGACTATCAGAGTACAACTTTCAAAGCACGATGACATAAGTAGTGGTGTTAACAAGTTTAAAGAAACCCGTAAGCTATTCGAAATTGACTAGTTAAATCAACTCTTAAACGCTTAAGCTATGTTTAGGGGATTGTTAAATGAACAAGCTTGGACCCGTACATTAAATCTGATTAAACTCTCTGGCCATAAAGAAGTCAATTACTTGCATAAATATAAAAATATTAATACATGAATTTTCATTAAAAAAATTAAACTACATATATTATGTTAGATATATAATTATGATATATAAAACACTATTACAAATATAAAAATGAAGAAACAGTTAAATAATAAATGAGCTACCCTAGCCGAGCTTAAGCATTAGACAATGAGTTTGAAGCATATTGAGCACAAGCTCGAGCTTTCTTCATGTTAAACGAATTAAGCTCAAGCTTAGTCAGATCAGACTTTAACTCGTTTACACCCAGTAGCATCCTCATCCCATTGTTTCAAGATTTTGAGCATCTTGACCCATTTTGTCTCTATCATGTCAAAACTTCAATACCAAAGTCAAAACATAATCTTCATGATTTTCGTCCAATTTCTTCAAGCTCCTTGCAAATTTGCTTTATGTCGGGCCTAAGAGAAGGTGAAGGTGAACAACAAGCTAATGCCAGCTGAACATATTTGATAATAATACCTTCATTAACATAACTTGATCCACCATTATCATCTTCAAGAAGATCATGATGGTATATATCAGACATCCGATGATCCGAGATTGCATTTCTTATCGATGTTGGCAAATAGAAATCTTGATTACTGTTTGCTTTCCCATTAATCGGTTCCTTACCAGTAATCAGTTCAAGTAAAATCACCCCTAGATTGTAGATATCAGTTGCAGTACTAGAATCTTTCATTTTAGTTAATTCAGGTGCTTTATAACCTTCGGCATCAGCATCTTCTAGCATTTCTTGTGATGCTGATGGATTCAAGAGAAGATGTATGCCAAAATCAGACACAAATGGTTGGTGATTTCTTCCCAATAATATGTTTTTCGACTTGAGATTTCCATGGATGATTGGCTTCGGAAGGCTTGTATGAAGATGATATAATCCTCTAACAATACCCATTGATATCTTATAAATGATTTCCCATTTGTGAGTGTCATCTTTCTCATCTGCTCAATCAAAATCAAAGAACCATAAGCTACCAAATCTACTTTCAAGATCTAACAGAGTGTGTGGATTTTTGTGTTTTAAAACTTATCATGAAGTGATAATAATCAGTTTCTACTCTTTGTCTCGCAACCATACTGCTAACGGCATCATGTGCTTACCACTACACCACCGTTGAAGGTTGTACTGATTTGACTCTTACGAGTAAAATGTCGGCTCGAATTTAATATATTGAATTATTCAAATAAGCAAGTGAAGGAGATTAAATATACATAGATAATCTAATAAAGACAAAGATCTAAACTGATGACCAAAATGACCCAGCAGACCTTCACCACATGCAGCATATTATTTCCAATCAAAAGTCTCTCAAATCAACAATATAATTCCATTTTTTATATGAAGAAAACTGCCAGGTGGTCATAATTCAGATGAATAATTAATAATTTCATGGGCTAAAAATGATTGTATTATTGTAGTCAATAGAGCCAAAAATTGACTTTCTAAGGTCAAATAAGTCATTTCAGAACATGAAATTGATAGACAATAAGATTTAAAGAAAACCATGGTGATTTCATATATGAATAACAAACAAACAGCTACCCATCACAGAGTCCTAATCCTCAAGATATCCACAAAATCTTGTTATTGAAAACAAATATGAATCTAAAGAATTTCTTTCTTTTTCTTTTTTGATAAACAATATGAACCTAAAGATTGATCAGAAGCAGAAAGGGAAAGAAACAGGTACAAGAAAACTATAAAGTTTGGATCTTTATCAATTACATACTACAAGTACAACCACTGCTAGTGCTATATGAGCTTGTTTATACATAAACTGCATAAAATGGTTGTACAGTACAATCACTTGCTGCATTACCCACGCAAAACTGCAACAAGGGTACCCTACTGACTTAAATCAAGCTTGCACATTAACCACCAGATGAGCAATTTACATCTTTTTTTCTCATAAATTAATTATTTTTTCTGCTTTTTGTTAACTTATCATAAAAAGGCACTATTTCAAAATCTCTAAAGAGAACCCAAAAGCAAAAACAAAATCTCCTTTTAATAATGCACATCAATAAACTATCATTGCAGCATATTTCATTGAAAATATTTAAAGAAAACCCAAAAGTAAAAACCTTTTTTTTAATCATGAACATCAAGAAATTAAAGATAAATGAGATTGAGCAGAGAAAATCACCTCTGATAAACTGAGCCAAATTTCCTCTTCTGTAGAATGGATGAACCAGAAGCTTTTCACCTCTAGGCCCAGAATAAAATCCACAAAGAGGCACCAAATTAGGATGCCTAACTGACCCCAAAAGTTGTACAACATGCATCACATCTTGTACCTTCTCAATAGTACAAGCTGGTCTCAAGAATCTCAACAACAAAACTGAATCACTCGACAAATTAGCTCTATACAAAGTCCCATAACTTGATTTCCCAATAACTTCACCAGGAGCATCCAGTATATCAAAACAAGTGAGATCTTCACCACCTTCAAACCTAATCAAATCCCCTTTCATCTCTATTTCTTCAACACCACTTTCTTTAAATTCAGGGTTTGCTTCTTTATCCCATGATTCATTTCTTGCAGACCTGTTTCTTCTACACACACATATCAAGAAAAGAACAACAAATAAAACAAAAGAAGAAGATAGTGTCACAATAAGTATAATCATGTGACTTCTCTCCATTTGGGTTGGTGTAAAAAAGTAAAAGATTTTTATTGGTGAAGATGAAATTAACAGGATCTGGGTCGGGTTCAAAGATTCAAATCAAACCCATATTGGTGATAAAACTTTATGTATGTTGGTATGAAATATGAAATTTGTATGGTGCTATCAGAAGAGACAGAGAGAAAGCAATAAGATTCTTCTTTTTCTTAACTTCAGTTTTCAAGAGCAGACAGAGAAGAGAAGGGGGGTGGGGCGTTGTCTCATGGGTGCACCAAAAAAAAAACACTAAAAAATACTATGACTCTGAAAGGAGATAATCAATTTGTGAGTTTATTATAATTTACTAAATTAAAATCTCATTTTTAAGCAGTTTAAATAAAAAATTATTAAGTATTTATTAATAAAAAGTAAAAAGCTATTAAACACTATTATGATATTAGATATGAGTAAAATTACGTATAACTGTTTTAACGTAAAAAAAAAACTAACATACTTTTTGTTTTTTCTCATAAAAGTTAGTTAATAATTTTTTTTTACATAAAACACCAATATGGTTTCTATATGTTCGCAAATCTCATTAAAATGCCTCAACAATATTTCATACATTAAAGTTTATTCACATGTTAAATTTGAAAGAAATCGTGAAAAAAATAAAACAATTTTTGAGAAAAAATTAAAAGTGTATTGGCTTTTTTATAGTATTTGCCCAAACATAAAAAAAATCATTTTTTATAAAAAAAAACTATCATTTAAGAACTATGATTTTTTGTAATTTTTGTTTTATAAATAATTTTTCATCTTAAAAAAATCTATTTTGTAAAAATTTCACTTTCTATAAAAGTTTTGTTTAAAAACTCCGGTTTTTGATTGTTTTTTGTAAATGATTTGTTTTTTTTAATGTTTTTTAACAACTTTATTTTTTAAAAGATCGGTTTAAAATATTTTATAGTTTTAAAAAGTATAATATCAGTATTTTCTAAAATGTTTGGTGTTTCAAAAAATTTCGTAGTATATGAACCTTTTATTTTTATAAAGTGTATCTTTTAATCAAATGATCTAGTTTTTAATTATTTAAAAAAAATTAAAAAAATCTTAATTTTAAAAATAAAAGAGAAATAAAGATGTTTAGAGTTAAACCATAGGGTTTTCCCAACAATAGTTTACTCCTAAGGGGGTTGGGGGTGCGGTCCCGACGGAACAACCTCCGGGCTTTGTCAATCCAAACTTCCCCAATCATGTTTGTAAGTTAAACAAAGCTCTTTATGGGCTCAAACAAGCTCCACGTGCTTAGTTTCATCGACTTAGCAATTTTCTCCTAAATAACGGCTTTACGTGTAGCCGTGCTGACATGTCACTCTTTGTCTTCAAACGTGACTCTTGCATTATGTATAAGCTTGTCTATGTCGATGACCTCATTCTAACAGGAAACCAACCTCCTGTTCTTGCTAAGTTTATTACCCACCTCAACAAAGAATTTGCCATTAAAGATTTAGGGGAGCTTAACTACTTTCTTGGGCTTGAGGTCACTTATACTTCTAATGATACACTAAAGACATCTTGGAAAGAGCAAATATGCTTACTGCCAAACCCGCACATACACCGTTAGCTACAAATGTTACTTTCACTACTTCAGGAGAACCCTTTTCAGATCCAACTTTGTATCGCTCCATTGTTGGTGCTCTCCAGTATTTGACAATCACACGTCCAGATATCTCGTACGCAGTTAATCAAGTTAGTCAATTTCTTAAAGCACCAACTGTCATGCATTACCAGCAGGTCAAACGAATCCTTCGCTATCTCAAAGGAACATTGACATTTGGGCTCACCTTTTGCAAACCATCTAGTTCATCTATTATTGGCTACTCGCTACTTTGACGCTGACTGGGCCAGATGTATTGAAACACGTCGTTCAACATACGGATACTCTATCTTTCTTGGTGGAAATCTCGTGTCCTGGAGTGCAAAGAAACAACCCACCATTTCTCGGTCAAGCTGTGAATCCAAGTATCGTGCAATGGCAAACACCGCTGCAGAAATAATTTGGGTGACTCATCTTCTATGTGAGCTACACGCGTTAGCGCCAGATCGCCCAACCCTGTTGTGTGACAATCAAAGTGCGTTATTTCTTACGCAAAATCCCGTCTCACACAAAAGAGCGAAACACATTGAACTTGATTACCATTTTATTCGTGAACTTGTGGCCTCTGGGAAATTACATACTAAATTTATACCAACCAAGCTTCACGTGACAGATATCTTCACTAAAAGTCTTTCTCGCTATCAATTCGAATTCTTTCGCCAAATGCTTCATATTGGTCCGCCACCCTCTCGCTTGAGGGGGGATATTAAAGAATAAAATGTATAGTTTTGATTTTATATGTACTAGTGTGTAATTTCTTTATTGTTGTAACCCCATATTGTAAATTTATCTCTTATATATTAAATCCTCTACCAATTGGTAGAGCATTCAGAACTACAATTATACACAATACGGATAGATGGGCCGAATTAAAATAACACATATCCTCCGAATCAAGGTCACACAACCATTCAAAATATATATATATATTTATTTTGACTTTTTATCAAGCATGCACTCATCAAGTGAAGTTATTCTATCTCCCCTATTATAACGAATCCATGCTTCAATAAATGTTGCTTCTAGTAACGTTGTCTAGTGGAAGCTTTTGGTGTATATTTCTGAGAGAAATTTTCACACATCTAAATAACTTTTTAAGACATTTCAACAACAGTATTTTTATCAATCGTAATCCGTATGCATCACATAGGACAACTGTTGTATCATATGCCAACTAAGGTATAAAAACATTACATTTTTAGGGTAATCATATTTTATTCAAAATAAGAAATGACGATATATGTCTTCAACGCTTTGATTGAAAAGCTGTTTGCTTAACCTTCGTCAAAAATAGCTTTTCGGGTACACCAACCCAGAAAAATAGCCCTTCCAAGGACAATTCTACCCCTCTTCACAGTCAGTCCGTATAGATCAATGTTTTCTTGTTGTGCTTCGAGAACTTTCAACATCCCATGCCACCTTCACCTCCTATACATTTAGCCCACTTCATCATCAATCAATTCTTTTAACGTCATATTGATGAAATTCGTAAATGACAACCCCGAGAGGTGAAATGGACAGGCTTTTATGACCACCCAAACTCATTTGTGTACATGAATATAACACTACTAGAAATTTTGAAATATGAAAGTTGAAAGAAAATGAAGATACTGATACAATGAAAAATAGACGGTTGTATTTGTAGTAAAAGAAAGCCCTCGACGGAGTTTGAAATTTGAAAATTTAAATTTTAGAAATTTAAAATGTAATAAATTATAGTAAAAACAACAAACTGTATAATTTAACATGTAAATTAATAACAAAATTAATCTGTAATTACTAAATCTCAAAATGAATATACATAGCTGTATTTTTAATGAAATTCGAAACTATAAAAATTTAAAATGTAAAAGTTATACATATATAATAAAAAAAATGATCAACTTCAAAATACATAATTTCTATGACGAGCGCTTCCACAAGACTCATAGTGCCGCCATGTATCTTATTTGCACATGCCTGAACCATATTAGTCTCACCTCCCTTATCTTATTCGAAATACACATTACCCATAGTCTATCCATACAAACTTCATTCCTTATTCGGTCAAACATTGTGCGCAACCCCCTTCCAAGTTCCAACATAAAGCTGAGGCCGTCATATAGTTGTATACAAATTTATCTTTTATTATCCTACCTAAAAGGTGAAAAAGTGCTTGTGTGCATCCCCCTTCCCACATAAAGCGAAGGCCATCATAATTCTATCATATGTTACATATTGTAAGGGAGATAAACCTGTCTTATTTTCAATATGTAAGAAGATTCTTGAAGAAACAAGCAAGAAATTTTCTTTTGTGCTCTGCTCACAATCAACTTCCACTCCTTATGTTTGACTAACAGCCTTTAAAACCTCAAACAGAACAATAACAGTTTGGTATGCTTTAGTAAGTCGTGCACTGAACATTTATACCAGTCAAGTTCTAAATAAAAATGAAAAAAAAAAAGATGCAAAAATCAGCAAAGACACCTCTTGGAATCACTTTGCAAACTCACCAGTCTACCATGTTAATTAGCTGAAAGCAGGCCTTAAAGCAACTGATAAGGTTGTTTTGTGATCTTAATGTCACGGGTTCTAAAAGTGGAAATAGCCTCTTGCACAAAAGTACAGAGTAAGGCTGCGCTTTGCGATCCGACTCCTCCCCAGACCCTACGCAGGAAGGAGCTAAGTCAAGCACTTTGAGTAGTAATCACGTTAAATGTGCTTGCATGCATTACCCATTTACCCTCCCAACATAAAGTCAAGGCCATCATATTTCATCATATATTGAAGTAAGCATTTTCTGATAGAAATTAATCTTGATGTTCAAGTGTGTATACGAGTGAACCAAGAAAGAAAGATAAGGGTGGCATTAGTTAACATGTAGAGTATGTTAGTCAAGGTAAATATTAGGAAAGTATTAAATGTTTTGGCTGTGAATGGGTTGTCATTCCAGCTGTGTTTGAGCTATTATTTCATAGTAATTAAGGTTAGGAGTAGTATAAAAGATGGTCATTGTATAGAGTTTAAGGTGTGGTCTTTTGTTCTTCATATTAATAAAAAGATTCGTGGTAGTTCCCACAAAATACCAAGTATTATCTTTGTTTTCCTGGGCCAATATTCTAACAATTGGTATCAGAGCAAGAGGAACGATTAAGGAAGAAGAATGAGGCCACCCGATTGAATCTGTGAGAGATTAATCCTAGCCCGAACCTGTGATGGGTTCAACAAGTCAATTGAGGAGATCCAAAGGGAAGAACAACTGTGTGATCCAACTATAGAAGGAAAAATCTAAGTGATTCAGATTGCATAAAATCTATGCGAGGCAGATTGGGTTTTGTGTGAAGCAAAACGTAAGGTTATGTGAAGCTGCGATTAGAAATGAAGAAAACCTGAGCGATTCAGGTCACCACTGAGAAGATTTAATCTATGAGGAATTATTAAATTGTGGGACAATTTGTGTGACACAGGTCGTGAGGAGGAGAACTCAATCAAGCAAAAGGTAAGAAGAACTTCTTCTTGTTTGCAATTAAAGAAAACAATTGGCAAGTGATTTGCTAGGAAGTGAGATTGTTGGGTTGTTGTGATAGTAGGTTTGCAAGGCTGTAAGCAAGGATGAAAACAAAACAGAAGCTGTGTGAGACAAAACGAAAGCTGTGTGAAGTGGATTTAAAGATCAATGATTGATCAAACTTGAAAAAAACGTGATTCCAGCTACTGGAATTGGTCCACTTGAGACAAAAGGACCCGAAGTGAGTGTAATAAGCCAGTCCCTGATTTCTATTAACAGAAAACATAAAACTAGTGATTTAGTGTGGGAAGCAAAATAGTGTGAGAAGCACTATAGTCCAAGTTTGTGTGATTCAGATAAGTAAAGAAAAAGAAAAGGTTCGCTTTGTGATGTGGCAATGGTTACAATTTGTGTGATGCAAACAAAGTCAGGAAGAATCTGATCTACCTTGAAGCAAAAGTTGTGATTCTTCAAGAACTAGAAGAGGAGACATGGCCAAGAAAGAAGATATACAAGTCATAATTAACATCATTGTGATGGTGATAGAGTTTAGGGATGTGATATCCAACCTTGAATATAAAAATGAATGGAACCTGAGAAAGTTCTTGCACATTCATGAGATGGTGGTGTTAAGATGTGAAAGTTGTCCAAGAATTACAGTGAATCAACATACTCGGAATTCAAAACCAAGATGGTACAACATCAAGATTAAGAGCAAGAATGTTAGAAATTAATCTTGATGTTCAAGGGTGTATACGAGTGAACCAAGAAAGATGAGGGTGGAATTAGTTAACATGTAGAATATGTTAGTCAAGGTAAATATTAGAAAAGTATTGAAAGTTTTGGCAGTGAATGGGCTATCATTCCAGCTGTGTTTGATCTATTATTTCATAGTAATTAAGGTTAGGAGTAGTATAAACGATGGTCATTATATAAAGTTTAAGGTGTGGTCTTTTGTTCTTCATGTTAATAAAAAGATTCGTGGTAGTTCCCACAAAATACCGAGTATTATCTTTGTTTTCCTGGGCCAATATTCTAACATTTCCTTGACCAATAATTAAGTTGTGGATCTCTAAAGAAAAGAGGAAAAACATACCTTAGACCACTAGATCATTAGAATCGCAATCATGTAGTCTAAACTCTCTAGCTAACACCTTAAGAAAAGGAACAGAATCAACAAAGCAGCCGTCATGTTTGGTGAAATAAACAAGGATAACGGGGTAGTATATTGTATGAGAAGATATATCTCTTTCTTGTGTGCAAACCATGTGTTTCAAGGTTCCGTGTGACGGTTATCATAGACGTCATACAAGAATCTAGCCGAATCCAACTAGTCAGACAAAAAAAAAAAAAAAAAAAAAAAAAAAAAAAAAAAAAAAGAAAGAAACGTGAGAACAAGGAAGCATTATGGTGTTTAAAATAAATCTAAATGGCATGGAAGTGTGAGATATTAGCTAATGCAGAAATTTGCTACACAATGAACTCACAATTGACAGAGTTTGGGCCGCTGAACAAGTTTGGGAATTTGCCAAATACAAACATTTGTAGGAAACAAAGTCAGATTTGCCAAGTAAAATGAGAAAGTAATAGTCATGGTGCTGAATATGATAGAATTAGAACAGGAAAAGGCTTTTACTTAATCCCAGAGTTAGAACAGAGTTAGAATTTGATCCCAGTCTTGCTTATTTATTTATGTGAATATGATAGAAACCTAGTTGGCTTGATTGAACTTAAACCAGAAAACAAGAACACTGCAGTCCAATTACAAAACTAGAGAAAAACCAAAATACAAAACAACTAATTACTAAACAAAAACACCTATCCTCCGAAGCAGGGTCGCACATTTGCCGTTCAAAAAAAAAAAAAAAAAAAAAAGAAGTAATCACTTCCACTTCCCCACTCAGCCACTAATAAAATAGCACATTAATACTATTATCAGTTATGTAACCTCTTCCACTTCCCCACTCAGCCCTAATTAAATACTATTCTTGACTAAGGCTGAATGGGTCAAACTGGTCCCCAATTGGGTTCAATAACCCACTGAAGTGTCCATGGGCTGCTGGGTTGACCCGTGGAGCTGTATCAGAATAGCAAATAACATTGTGAAAGCTTTAGATTATTATCCTTATATGCTACTTGAAGATTATGAAAAGCAGTTACAAAGATAGATTTGTTCCGATAAAATGAGGTGGACTTACTTCTCACGACTACCACGAATCGAAAACATTAAAATTATACAGAATGAAGCATGACATTCACAAACAGCGCAAGCAGATGTTTTTGACGACATACCTGGTCCATGTCTATAGCCTCCAAGCCCTCTCCACTTGAAGATGATGACATGATTCTGAACCTTCTCCTAATATTGCAGGTCCAATCAGTTTTATCTTATAAATAACCTACACATTGAAATCACCTCTATTGTCACCAAACCACTTCTATAAATCAGGCGAAGTAGCATTATTGCTCTACTTTTCATTAATGTTCATCGTTTCATTTATCTTAGAATCAATAGCTGGTATATGATACTTGTAACCATCTTCAAGATAACTAATTTCTTGATAAGAAATTTTCAAAATCTTTACCTAATCCAACACAGAGGCAAGTTGCATTTGAACAATAATGAATTACTAAATAGGTAAGTCCATTAAGAATCCAACTTGCATAAAAGATTGTAAGCCACTTGAGGTCGATTCTTGTGCTGAATTTGAGACTGGAAACTGGCCCTGGTCAACTCCAATAAGAACAAGATATAGTCGCCAGTAAAGACCCAAGTACACAGTCTATAGAGTGATTTACAAAAGGATGATGCAATTAGCAGAGAACTTTATGAAGTAATTATACAACCTTGTGAGGCGAAGGGAAAACGCCTCGAGGCTCAATTCCGTTCTTAAACTTTGGCGTATATAGATCCCCTGGCGAAGTGTGTGTTCCCCATTATCTTTTGCAATATTCACCTAAAGTAGAGATATTCAATTAAGACCAATTTATATATATTTGTTATGTGTGAGCCTTCAGAAATGGTAGAATTATAAGCTGTCCAAGAAAAAAAAAAAGAAATGGTTAGCTTTTGGGTTTCAAAATTTCAACAAATGCATTTAAATCAGATTTATAATCTTAGAGGCTTTGCAGAAACCTCCTCTTTTAAGGTAAAGAGGCTATTGAAAACATCTTATCAAAAACATGAGGATGACCATAATGAAAACCGTACCATCAAGAATCAAGCTTAGTAGACATTTATTCATTGAGAAACATACATGCAATAAAGGTAAGAAGAGGACCAACAGGACATGATATGCCATAAACCTGTCATACAAAGAAATACCATGTAGCAACATTACTCTGAAGTTACAAAATAGAGTATACACAGAAGTTTTAAAACACATCTCAAGACACTACACCTGATTAATTGCAACTTACCCCATTTTTTTCAAACTCACAGCTCATAGAAAAAATCAGCATCAGAACGTGGTGGCCAACCTAACCTGAAACAATCAACAGACCTAAAATGCTGAAGTATTCTTAGTAAAAAACTCATATAAAAACAGACAAGAAAACCATACATAATTATTCATTTAGATCGTCATAATATGACCTATAGAGAAGTTTTGATTTCCCTACTCTGCTCGAGGCAGTTTTCTGTGGAACAATAGGAGCAAAGAATTACTTGTGTTGGAAGCAAACATAACTTCCATTGATTATGTTATGCTCGTACAAACAAGTCAAGAAGAAAAATCGCATAAACCCTATGAACATGAATGTTCTAATGTAACTGTTGTAAGCAATCGAAGATTGTGGTTGTAATCAACGATCTGGAGCAACAATCTAGTAACATGTAAAGAATGATTTTAACAAGCATTTTATCATAGTACTTAAGTAGCAAACAATTGTAGTGACGTAACAAGATAACAACCTGACATTGTGAAAATAGTATCGAAATCTGTCCCTGGCTGAGTGTTTGTTCCTCATTTCCATTTGCAATATTCGCCTCAAATAGAGAGTTGATTAAGATCGACACCCTCCCTTTACCAGCTTGTATCTATTGTGATGTGTGAGCCTTCACAGAGGGTCGAAATGTCAAATTATAACCTGCGCACAGAAAAAGAAAGAGGCTAGCTTTTGAGTCGAAAGTCAAAACAATCAGCATAATACAGGAGGCATTTAAGTTTGGAGATACCAGCAAACGCGTCATAAATAAGATTTACAAGCTTTAGAGACTTTGCCGACTCCTTCTCTTGCAAGGTGAAACAACCTACCGAAAACATCCTATCAAAAACATCTGGATGACCGCAATGAAAAACAAACCCTAAAGAAATCAAGTTTAGTACGTGTAAATTCGTGAAAAATATGTAAGCAGTAGATGTATGAATTGGACCAAAAAGATTTGATATACCATAAACTTGTCACAAAAAGAAAAACCATTTGGCAACATTACTTTGAAGTCACAAAATCAAGTCCAGAGAAAAGCTGTCAAAACACATCCCAGGGCACTACACTTGATTGCACATCAACTGCAATTTACCCCATTTTTTTTAACTCAAAGCTCCGCCAACCTAACCTGAAATAATCAACACACCTAAAATGCTCTTAAGTATTTGTAGTTAAAGTTTCGCATAAAACAGATATCATAGTAGTCTAACACATGAGAAAACCATACGAGAAATACTCATTTAGATTGTCATAACATGTCCACTAGGAAGGTCTTGATTCCCTACTTTGCTCAAGGAAGCATTCTATACTACACACAAACATAACTTCCATTGACCATGTTGTGCTCGTTACAAACAGGCCGGTCTAGAAAACAAATTACATAAACTTATAGATAGAAATGTCCTAATAAAAGTGTTGTAAACAACTTAAGATATCAAATAGACTTGCAAGAAATACTCACTTAGATTGCCATAATATGTTCACTGGGAAAATTTTAATTTCCTTGCTTTGCTCGAAGCAGCTTTCTATGGAACAATGGGAGTAATGGATTTACTTGCAATGGAAGCTAATTGATCATGTTATACTCGTACAAACAAGACTAGAAGACAAATTGAATAAACCCCGAAGACAAAAATGTTCTAAATTGTTATAAAAAAATTAAGATACTAAATAGACTTATGAGAAGGAAATCATATCGCAAACTTTGGGGTCAAGGGCATATTCATAAACAATGAATAGGAGCAGAAGGATATTGGTCTTCCAGGTTCTTTAACATGTGTGTAATCTTTTGTTAAAATTACTTACCGTCCAAGGTCTGAACATGGAGTTGGGAACAGGATTGCTCCTGCAGGCTGAAATAACAAGTATCGTTCATACACCTCGAATTCCTGTCCCTTCTAACTATAAGAAAAGGAAATAACAAGGTAAGCATTATAGGAAGTGAAATACAAACAGATACAGGAAAAAACTTTACTTCATTCTTCCATTATGTCTATGGTCACCACTTCAAGGATATCCAATAAAAGAATTACAACATAATACCAGCCCTCATGCTTATTTGTTAAATGTCTTTGGCCATCACTTCAAGCAAATCTAGGAACAGAATTACAACTTAATCCTAGTACTCATCCTTATTTGTTAAATGTGAATAACAAATACCAATGTGTTAGCCACTTATAGATCAAAAAGAGAAGTTACAGAGAGCTACCAAAAAAACATGCAAGATATTTTATAAGATGAACAACATGGCCGTAGAGGATAGGAAGAGCACTCATATTGAACCCTTTCACTAGACTGCCATCTTAAATATGTTTTGTCAACTTGGAAAATATATGTAAAGTAAACACATGTTTTGATTTCCCTAGTTCCTATGGAACAGAAGCAGTATATGAATTACTTACAATGCAATCAAACATAACTTCCCAATCAAGATGAGGCTAATGAAATGCTTGAATACCTTTGCTATCACATCATAAGATAGGAGTAAATAAACTTTTGTCAGAAATGCTTCCCAGCTGATCCATAAGCTGGTTTTGCATCCTCATGAGTCTGCAGACCATAAAATTTAAAAGCCATCTAAAACTATGGATGACCTCAATGAAACAGACCCTAGAGAAATCAAGTTATGTACACGCTAATTTATTAAAAACATGTATGCAATAGACATATGAAGAGGACCAAATAGATATGATATGCCATAAACCTGTCATACAAAGAAAAACCATTTAGCAACAGCACTTTGAAGTCACAAAACAGAGTACTATGGAACAGTGGGAGTAAAGGATTTACATGCATTGGAAGCAAGTATAACTTCCATTGATCAAATGTTTCCAAAAAAATATAGATATTAAACAGACTTACAAGAAGGAAAGCATATTGCAAACTTTGGAGGTCGACCACAGTGACTTGGATCAGAAGGATATATATCTTCTAGGCTCCAGGTTTATAGGCACATCCATAGCAGATCCTTTAACTACAAGCAATAAGTACGACCCATTGTTCTGCAAATGCACACTGAATAAGAAGAATATACTAAGTCTAAGATCTAAACATGTGTGTATTTTTTTGCTAAAAGTACTCGCCTTCCAAGGTTCTGAATGTGGAATTGGGAACAGGATGCTCCTACAAGTTAAAATCATCGGTATCGTTCATCTAGTTCAAGTTCCTGTTCCTTCAAACTATACGAAAAGAAAAAAACAAGGTAAAAATTATCAAAATTGTTATTGTATGTGACCGAGTATGGGCTGCTGTTCAGGTTTTGAAATATGACAAATACTCACATTTGCAAGAAACAAAATCAAATATTCTAGTTGATTTGCCATGTTAACTTTCTGCTAGTTAGAATATTCGATTACCGGTCATTGTGTTGAAATATTAATTGTACCTCCTGTTCATGAAGGATTTATCATTCAAGTGTGTTTGTGTGTATTCCTGAGACAAAGAAAGTTGTAACATTTTCCCACCGGCATTTCATAGCAACACATGTTTACCCAACTTGAAGCCAATCCAGAATATGTCTTCTTCATTTTTCTACAAGTAACCCCAGGGTCATGCTCATGTTAAAAAGAGCAACAACGCAGTTTGAATCTGCAAACCAAATTTAATAGAAAAACTATACAAAATGATAAAAATAAGTAAATAAAAACAATGGGAGATAGGTCTCTGTCAGATCAAGAGGTGTTGTATTTCATGTGACACTCACCTGCCTCATCAACAGCACTTTGCAGAGCTTGGATTTCTGTTCACACGTTTAGCATTCTGATTTGAAAAAAATACTTGACTTCAGAAAAATTAGATATATAAAGTTAAAGTAGAGCGGGTGTCCATTGAAGCTTACCCAATTTTGTTCATACACATGTGATTTCTCAAACTCAAGTTAAAAATGAGCATCAATACGCATTGACAACATAAAAAGTAGAATATAAAGACCTAAAACTAAAATGCTTAAGTTTTGTTAGTAATAATATTACAGGAAACAAATATCTAAATTTAGGAGCAACAGGACCTCTAAGTTATAACAGAAAGCCAAAAGATTGTGTATGCAAACATTTTAAATTAACCACAATCGTCATTCGTGTATATGGCAATGTGGCTCTCAAATAATTACATACATATTCATCTTTTAATATCTTACTTAGAAAGTGAAAAAGTGTTTTCGTTGAAGTTAGCATTGCCTTAACCAATAAATGAGTTGTAGATCTCTAGACAGATGAGGAAAAAACATACCTAAGGCCACTACATTATGAGCATAACAATCATGTAGCCTCAACTTTCAAGCTAATGCCACGAAGAGGAATAGGAACAATACAACAGCCATCATGTTTAGTGACAAGTAGATAATAACCGCCAACCTGAACATAGGACCTTAGATGTCACCAAACCAACCTTTAATGGTTTTTGTGAATCCAGACATATCTGAGCCATACAACCCTCAAAAGGTATCTTGGTTTAACAGAAGATGACATGCATAATTTTGCTTTCAAAATTAGTCCCACATCCAAAACAGCTACACAACATCTCTCTTAACACTTTCTATTTACGAGCAGCAAGTGATGAAATATGCAGGGAAATCAAACTATTAGTGCTGGACATACCTTGACCAAGCTTCAATATTGAACGATTTACAAAGACGATTGATGCTTCCTTAAAAGCGTCAGAATCAAAGATTAAGGAAGGGTTTCCATCACCGGTCCAGGCAACAATAACCATAGCCAAAAGAGAAGAAAAAGAAGAAAAATTATCGCCAATATATCATCAGAGCAAAGGAAACGTGTTAATTATGACGGTTCTGTAGTTATGAAAATAAATAGTAGAATCGGCTATCAAATATTATAAATGTTACCTGTAAGACAACATATGTATCCTCAACGACCCTTTGACAGCTGAAAACAAATCAGAGAGAGAAAATAGTCCCTGTTAAGACAAAGCTTGATGATTCAAAAAGGACAAACGGAAAACTGCTCCCAGTGCAGAGTGGCTTCTAGGAGCATCTATAAGAAACTTTTCCCTTTGATTTAGCATATGAACAGAAAAGAGAACGAAAACTTTACAGCACTGTTAGCATCTTTACAACAATTGAGCAGTAATCTAACATTTAAGCAATAATATCCAAGTTTTACCATTAAAGATATGAAACTATCAGTGCTCAGTATACCTTGACCAAGTTTTACCATTAAAGAAGTTAAAAAGACTACCAACAATTGAGAAGATATAGGCCCATATATAATAAATTTACTTTGTTGAATTCTTACTGTGCTGTTGGCAACCTACATTAGCACAAGAAAAAACTATTTTAGTATAACAAAAGGACAAAAATAAACACATAAAAGAATGGACTTTATGTTGGTATGTTTCTGCTAGTAGGAAGTAGTTGGGCCATGGTTAGTTTTCTGTTATCCAGATTATTAATACTAAAAAAGGGATGCAAGTGAAGCATTACCAAAGACTTTTCTTTCTGTCCAAATACTTGCACCATTCTAATAGTTCTTAAAAATGCTTCCTCGTCGCTACATTTATTGCACCCTCATCCAACTAGTCAAACAAAAGAACAGAAGAAAGACACATGAGAAAGGAAGAAGCATTATAGTGTTCAAAATAAAGTAACCATACTTCATACTTCGATAGGATTTATTATCCGGCCAAATCTTTTTGTATACTCCAAGAAACATAATAATTAGTTGTAACACACTTTCGTTACCAGCCATGGAAGATCCCTCATCCCTCATGTTAATAAGAGCAACAATAACAAATGTCGTAGTCTAACAATGTAGAGTTGAAATATGCATAAACATACCTGACCACCGAGAACATACATGATGATAAATGTAGCAGAGGCACTATAGCATAACTCTCTAATATGCAACTTCCTCCGGAATGAAAAGATGCAGGTCCATATAGGTGTTTTGAACTTGTTGTTCTACTGTTAGCAACCTATTTTAAAACACGAGAAACACAATATTAGCATAATAAAATGACACCTACAACAAAATTAAGCCCGCACCTCACCAAAAAGAATGTGTTTTAATTTAAAATTTAGCAAATATTTGCAGCCTCCCCCCGAATGAGAAGATATAGGCCTATATATAATAATATACATTGTTGGACTTCTTTTAGTATGTTCTGCAATTATTAGGTCATGCTTAGTGTTTCCTGTCATCCAGATTAGGCTGAAAAAAGGATGCATATCAAGCCTTATCAAAGACTACTTTTTTTGTCCCCGGGTACTTGCACAATTTCTTGAAGTTCTTGAGAAGCTTCTTCGTCACAAACAAAAAAGAAAGAAACATGAGAAAGAAGGACAACAGCATGGAAATATGATTATCATCTAACTGCACAATGAACTTATAGGTGACTGAGCTTGGGCTGTTGATCAGGTTTTGGAACTTCCAGAATATGAACATTTGCCAGCAATAAACTCAAATGCTCCAGTTGATTTGCCATGTTAGCTTTCTGCAAACAAGAAATGGTTATGGTGCTGAAAAAATAACTAGAACTTATCATTCAAGTCGTTTTATGTGTACTCCATGAAACATAAAAGTTGCAACACTTCCATTACCGACATCAAAACTTCATAGCAACATGTCACCTGAAACCATAACACACATCTCCATTTTTATTCTTGTATTCCAGGGGCAATGGAAGATCCCTGATGTTACGTAGAGTAGCAACAGTAGCTTGAATCTGCAAACAGAATCAACAAATTTAAAGGAAACTGCTTAAAATGATATAAAATATATAAAGTAAAAAAATGGAAGGTTGGAGTAACATAAAAACTCTAGGTATCTCATAATGGCCAGGTTTGACACTATCAGGATCACTAGGTACTATATTGCATGGGAGATAGACCTTTTTTTTTTTGTTCAATATTTAAGAAGATTCTTCATGAAACAAGCAAGAAAACTTCTTTTGTACCCATCTCACTGCCAACTTCCACTGCTTGACAAGAACAGCTTGAATCTGCAAACCAAATCAACAATTTTGAGGAAAACAAAATGTGAAGATAAACAATGGTAAATGGGTAGTAACGATATAACTATAGGTATATCATAATCGCCTGATTGGCACTATCTAGATCAAGAGCTAGCATCTTGTATGGGAGATAGACCTCTGTCTTTTGTTTAGTATGCAAGAAGATTCTTCATAAAACAAGCAAGAAATTTTCTTGTGTACCCACCTCACGCTCAACTTCCACCCTTGACCCTTTATGTTCCAGTAACAGCCTTTAAACCTCAATGAGGAAAATAGCAATTCAGCATGCTTCACTAAGCTGCGCTCTCAACCTATATATAAGTCAAGTAACAGAAAAAAAAAAACAAGAAGAAAAAAAAAAGATGCAAAAGCAGCAAAGACACTACCTACAACCAGTTGTATCTTAAATGATACTCACCTCTGTCCCATGTCAACAGCAATTTGTGTAGCTTGAATGTGTACTTTGAGTACAAATGTGATAAAAGCCATGCATTTCATGTGTTTCGTAATACACTCACCTCTCTAAAGTGTTTCTAGCCAACCAGCTTGACCCATACGGAAAATCCTTGTACCCAACTTGCCCATTTTGTAAAATCTAGTAACATGTAGAGAGTGATTTTAGTGAAAATTTTATCTTAGTACTAAAGTACAAATGAATTGTAATGAAGTAACAAGATAACAACCTGAATTTGTGAAAACAGTGACCAAGTCTGTCCCTGGCTGAGTGTTTATTCCCCTTTTCCATTCGCAATATTCGTCTCAGATAGAGATATTTCATTAAGACCGACACCCTCCCTTTACCTACTTGTATATATTTGTGATGTTTGAGCAGTATAATTATTATGAAGTGCTGTAAAAAAGATATGATATGCCATAAACCTATCATACTAAGAAAAACCATTTAGCAAAATTACAGTGAAGTCACAACATAGAGTACTATGGAACAGCGGGAGTAAAGGATTTACTTGCATTGGAAGCAAGCATAACTTCCATTGATCATGCTATGCTCGTACATGTTGGTTTCAGGCCCAAGATCATACTCAATTCTTGCTTCTCATTCATTCTCAAATTTACATTAAATAGAGAAAACATCTTGCACCTAAATAAAAGGAAATTAACTTACCCACTAACCCATTACTCCATTATCTAGATCCACTAATCTTGCTAACTAACTATGACCCATTAATAATTAAAAACATATGACACAATAAACTTTCTAATAACCCGTGACCTCTTCACCGTAACTTGACCCGACTTGACCCATCAAGATTAACTCTAACAGTACAAACAGGTCTAGAAGACAAATTGCATAAACCCTAAAGACAACAATGTTCAAATGCAAGTGTTATAAAAAAATTAAGATAATAGACTTACGAGAAAGGAAAGCATATTGCGAACTTTGGGGATCGAGGGCGTATACATAAACAATGAATTAGAGTAGAAGGATATTTGTCTTCAAGGTTTGGAGTTTGAAGGCACATTCATAGCAGATTCCTTAAACTAAAAGCATTAAGTACAACCTAAGTACAAAAATAATATCTCAACATTTGTGTATTTTTTGGTTAAAATTACTCACCTTCCAAGTTTCAGAATGTGGAGTTGGAACAGGATTGCTACTGCAGGCTGCAATCACCAGTATGGTTCATCCATCTCAAGTAGCTGTCTCCCCAAACTATATGAAAAGAAAAATAACAATTTAAAATTTTGTCCTGATATGTGACTGAGCATGGGCTGCTATTCAGGTTTTGAAATTTTACCGAATACTGACATTTGCAAGCAATGAAATCAGATGCTCTAGTTCATTTCCCACCTTAACTTCTTGCAAATTAGAATATTCAAGTATCAATCATGGTCCTGAAAAATTAACTTTACCTCATGTTCATGAAGGATTTATCATTCAAATGTGTTTGTTTGTAATATTTTATCAGTCCGTACCGATATCTCATAGTAACACATGTTTACCCAACTTGAAGACGATCTAAGATAATATACGTCATTCACCTGCTTATTGTACTGTTGGCAACCTGTTTGAGCACAAGAGATAACTACATTAGTCCAAAAGTGACACCTAGATAAAATAAAGTCTGCAGCCTGCACCCTTTTCACATAAAAAACAAACTTCATGTTAGTACGTTTCTGCAATTAGCAAGTAGCTAGGCCATGCTTAGTTTCCTGTTATCTAGATTATTAAGAATGAAAAAAGGATTCAAGTGAAGCATCCCCAAACTATTTTTTCTGTTTAGGTACTTGCACCATTTCTTGTAATACTTGAAAAGCTTCTTCATCGCCTCATTTAATGCACCTTCATCCAACTAGTAAAACAAAAAATAGAAAAAAGAAACATGATAAAGATGGAACCATTTTGGTATTCAAAACAAAACTCAATGCTATGAAAATGTGAAATATCAGCTCATGTGAAAATTTACCATACAGAGAATTTATACGTCACTGAGTTTGGGTTGTTGAGCAGGTTCTGATATTTATCGTATATGATCATTTGCAAGCAACCCAATCAGGTGCACCAGTTGATTTGTTGTCATCACCAACATTGAAACATCACAGCAAGATATGTTTGTCTATAACCTAAACAGCTTTAATATGCAAAGAATTCAACAATTTTTAAGTGTACTGTTTAAAATGACAAAAATATGTACAGAAAAGGAGAGTAGATGTATCATGTATGTTACAATACACGTCTGGAGAAACATGAATCTTCACTGATTAAAAGGCTAAAGGCGAAAAGAAAGAAAGGAAGAGTCATGAGGTGCTTGAATCATTTCTTATAGTTCTTAAAAAGCTTCTTCATCACTTCATAATTGCACCCTCATCCAACTAGTCAAACAAAAGAACAGAAATAATAAAAATGAGAAAGGAAGAAGCAATATAGTATTCAAAACAAAATAACCATACTTCATAGGATTTATTATTCAAATCTTTCTGTGTACTCCATGAAACATAATAAGTTGTAACACCTTCATTACCGGCCAAGGAAGATCCCTCATGTTACTAATTAAGAGCAACAATAGCAGCATTAATCCACAAACAAATATTTATAAGAAAACTTTGTATTATGATAAAACTATATGTACAGAAAACAAATTTGGTAGATGGAAGTTACAATATACCTCCAGGTGTCTCATAAGAGCATAATTTGCACTATCATGATCGATCAAGAGATGGTATGTTGAATGGGAGGTGGAACTCTGTCTTAAATTCCATGCATCTTGATCGTGTGTTTCTAGAGTCATGATTCTTCAATGATTGAAAGGGCAAATGCAATGAGGAAAAAAATAATAATTATTAAGTGGCACAAATCATCACTTAAGTGTACTTATTCCCAGCAAACCACAACAATACAGTTTAGAAAGTATTAACAAAAAGAAAGAACGCAAAGGTCACAGCACTATTAACAAAAAGTAAAACTTACAAAGACAGGTCTCGGTTTCATTAGCACCTCACCGCCTAAGTATCAAATATCGGCATGATCCACCGCTGATCCGATGATGAACCATTAGCACCGTCTCAATTTCTCTTCGCTTGTAATTAACCTTCAAAATCAACATATAAAAGCAGAAATTAGCCTAATATCACACACAATTGCACAAAAACAAAAGCTTACAAACGCCCAAAGAGATGTTCAGATTCGCAGGGGAAGACGATCGATCACGCAGTGGAGTTGATTCAGCGACTGAGGAAACCCTAGGAGAGATGAACGATTGAAGGTAAATTAGACGAGTGTGGGATGGGATTGATTGTTTGCTGCATGAATGAAAGAAGATATACATACAGAGCGAGAAGATATATAATAAAGTAAAATCAAATCAAATCAAATCTACCAACGCGTGGTTCTCACGGGAGTCCATCCAACCGTTAATATATTATTACTTTTCAGTGAAAGATTACTAAAATACTATTTTCAACGATACAATCTGTTTGTTTAGATATCATATCTTACCGTATTTATTGCAATGGTTGATTCCTAAAATACGATTTGATTTGTAAATGATTGTGATTATCGTATAAAAGATTTGGTATCTTTTTAATTTGAGAAACAAAATTAATTTGTCATAGGCATATGTATATAGTTACCGCATCACAATTAAAATGATCATTTACGTGGGTGTTGAGTAAAAAGAATGCATTATATCGGTAGTAAACGTGGATTTGTGTGTTACAGCAAGGTTGTTAACGTTAGAAGAAAATCTTTAACATTTGGTATAGAATAATATTTACGTCACGGGTTAGGATAAATTATTATTATAAATAAAGGAATTGTGAATAATTTTTTATAACAATACATCTGATTTCGATTAAAATTTGAATCTAATCTTATTATAAGAGTAGTTAAAATTTCTCCAAATTGTACAAAATGCGATAGATAAAAAGTGTCGCTGTATATAAAAATATAAAACCATATAGTGTTTTTGATAACTTGTATGTCTGTATCTCGATTGAAATTGACATCAAAACGTATAATAAAAGTTGTTACTCTCCTTGGAATAACATTATCTCCCAATTACTCCACATGAAACTCGTTGATCTAATGCAATTTGACATTAAGCTCATTTTATTATCAAGGTTAGTTGGCTTTCAACATCACGCTTATTACCTTCACTCTCCATTTGAGATTTACACATTTCTGGATTATGGTTTAAAACTGGTACATATTAATTTTGCTTTTCTTGTAAATAAAGCGTTTTGTTCACAATTTTCATTGAATATCATGTATAATTCAATTTTTAAATTTATGAAGATCGAGCCACAACTTTTTATTAAGTACAATTGTACAAAAGAATCTTGTCTAATTTACTAGTTCATATTTACATACTCCTTTTCATCGTATTTAGTTTTAAATGGATGTCAACGCATATTTTATAGCTTCGAAAGCAGTATGAACTCGTATTTACATTTCAACTTCTGGGTAAGAAGTTATGCTTATGTAAAAACTAATATTAAACGAACGTTAAAAATGTACGATCTTCCATCAAACAAAGACTTCTAGAGAAGGAGATTGCAAGATCGGAAAGGATACTATTACAAAGGCCCAATGATAAAAATAAGTTAACTTTCTATGATTTTAAATTATTAAAAATGGTTTTATTTTATAGGAAATATCGAGTCACATTAACCTTGTTTTAAAATATCTCATTATATCTTTTCTACTTGCGATATTATTGAAAAGTACATGTTAGGAGGTATCAGTAGTCAAAATACATTCTAGTCTAGTTCGATTATGATGTTGAAGTTAGTTGTGTTGTTTAGTGTTGGGCCTGGCCCGATTCAAAATTGGACAAATATCTAATAACTAGGGTTTTGAACCCCCCACGCTCCGCGACGGGGAGGAGACTTGTTATTAATCTTTTTGCACTTTATGCATTATAAAATGATAGCAACTTTAAACTTTAAACATTAATTGACCCATTACATTGTGAATTTAGCTATGTTCATTTTCATAATAATGATCTGTAGTTAAGTTGAGTGTGCCCTTACATTTTTGTAAATTTATATAATAATAATTAGAGTTAATTTCAATTTTACTCCCTAAGGTTTGACAAAAATAACTATTTTCATCTAAAAGATTAAAAACATCAATTTACCTCCAAAAGTTTCATAAGTTGTTTTAATTTTAGTCCAAAAATTTTATTATTTTGGATTCAAGTTGAAACAATGATTAAACTTTTGGACTAAAATTGAAACAAATTATGAAACATTTGAAGGTAAATTGATGTTTTTAATCTTTTGGAGGAAAATGGTTATTTTTGTTAAACCTTAGGGAGCAAAAATGAACTTATTATCAACTCCAACTATGAAAGAAGAAGTACACACAATATTATAGCAGACAAAAAGCCTGTTAGCATTTCATATTTCCATACACAATAGAATAGAAAATTGAAGAGGAATCTATTTTAGATGAAAATACTTAAAGTTAATTTGCTTGATCTATTATACAAATGTAATTATGTGTTTTACTTAGAACCCTTAAGAGCATACTTTTAACTTCATATAAAAGAGGCAATAAATCAGCTAAAGCTTCATACTTTTTATCAAATGAAAGATGATGGTCTGTGAAATGCAAATCGTAGGTTGTGGTTCATTAAATTGCCTCTCACATTTTAGTAGAACTTTTTTAATTTAAAAAGAAAAACTAATGCATAAACACGTATATACCTTCAACGGGTATTAGATGTAACACGACGAACATCATCAACAAATGAAGGAGATAGCCACACACGCATATCAGCATGCCACACATCAATCTCTCCCAGGCCCAAAAGCTTCGAGGCTGAAGACTTTCTTTTTCTAGCCAAGCAAGCCCGCAAAGGCAAGTGACATTCACCATAGCCTAGTATAATTCTTAATCAATGCACTTGAATAGAGCAGCACTTGACCCATCACTGCCTTAGCCTGCCAACATTAACTACATATGCTTTGTAAACAACCATTAATATTAGAAAATAATACTTTAAAACATTATGCCAGCTAACTCAAAGGCTTGTGTATCCGAATGCTCACAAAAAGCTATTGCATTGCGTATGTAATGAACTATAAATGAGGAAGTCGAAGACGATAATGTGTCTTAGAATTTGGGTACTCTGAGGCTCAGAGACTGTAAAAAGTGAGACCACCATGGTTACACGGAGGGATGCAGGTGATCGCCCACCATTCTCTGACCTTCCTATGCCTAGTCAAGTTTCACTGAATTTAATTTAACTACACTTATATGCTTATCATAGCACCATTTTATTCTTATAGAAGAAAAACTTCACCGATGTACACGCATGTATATGCCTTTTTTCCAATCTAATATGCACATTCTAAACTACATAGAACATCTAAATCAATTGAGCACAAAATAAGAAGTAAACCTTTTATGGATGAAACTTTATCCGAGTAAAAGCGTCGAAACCTTTTAACGATTGTCATAAAGAATGCAAGACGGAACCTAAAAATTAGAAAATCAACAACAATAGATGTAAACGATCTAGCTCCCATTACTTCCTTTAACAACCTTTGCATGATTAGATACAAAAGAGGATATAATCAAAGTCTGTAACTAAATTCACTAAAGAAGCTTTACTATCCATAATCTAGGAGTAAAAAAAACCTGTGACTGTTCACTTCTCTTTGCTGAATGTAGGATTTTTATCCTTTTCGTAAAATCATATAAGTATAAGTTAAGTCTTAGTTAACAAAAACCCTGAATATCGAACCATTCACCATTTCATGTCTAACAAAATAAAGAAACAAAAAGAAGAAAAAGAATACCCAATCTGATTACTGGAAATTAAAGAAACAGAACTATTGAGAGTGAAGCTGGTGAATTGTAAAAGACACATAGGATATGCTTACGATGTATAGAAGTTGTTCGATAAGAAGAGGGTCTACTTACGATTCACCAACTATATTCTGGTCGCTACTGCATGCTTACGATTTGCAGCTACCGACTTCGATGTACGTCACCTGAGAACAAAACCGAAAAAAAAAACTCCATCAGAGCAAATGTAAGAACTTGAAAATCAGCACCTGATGGATGAAAACGAAACACCATCAATACATTTGCTGGTGAACACTTGAGACTCCTGCCAAAATTCAAAATTAAGGTCCTGCTAGCTGATTACAATTCAAAAAGAGAAACAGCTTTTGATTTCTACACAAAATCAGAAGAGGGTGATGATAATACCTGCTCAAACGCATAGATGAGGATGATGATGGGTTTAGGTATTAATGGTCATAACTCACAAAAAAACACCGAAGGCAAAGGATCGATGATGATGATCTGTGACCGCTGCAAACGGATAAGCAAAGATAATTTTCTTCATGAAATAGGAAAAAGGTTTGGAACCCTCTAAAGGAAGGTGGACAGTTCCTTCTTCCGGTGTTTCCTTTCACTGCATCCTTATACCTCACCGCCAACCATGAAAAACGTAAGCGTACGCGTGTGGGTAATCGGTGGCGCGCCCAAGGTAGTTGTCAAACTCCCGTTCAATTGAAGGGCTCGAATTCCTAAAAACACTATTCATCGCCCTTCTTTATTAACATATAGGGTAATTTGGTTTCAATGGCCGTTTAATGTAGCTGGCTTGTGGTCATTTATCTTTCAAGATCATAGCCACCGTTTTACGAAAGTAGTCGATTCAACCATCTACACTTTGGCACCCCATGTACCATTAATCACATACCCACTTGGCCATAGCCATCAAAAGCGGACCTACATGTTTTTATTGGTACAATTGGAATTTTCTGACTATTATGTGTGTGTATACATACACTTACTAAACATACTTTTAAAATTTACACAATATGTTATAATGAGACTTAAGTTATCACCCTCCTAAACAGACACCATTCTAAAACTTTATACCATGGGCTAACGTCCTTGGTTATTCCTTAGCTTAAATAATTATATTTGTATCTAAAAAAAGATCTAACGTATCATTTTTTAAAATAATAAGACAATGTGGTAATGTTGAGATGTTTGAAACACTTAGTTAATAACTGACTGGAATAAAACAAACCATGTTTTTAATCATGTGTATTTCTCTTATCATGTGCGTATTGTAAATAACAAAATATGAAAAGAAAATCACAAAGATAATTCTTTACATAAAACAAGCATGCAAATGCAATGTATGAGTTCTTCAACTAAAAGAAGCAAACGAATGCGTGGAAAGATCGTTACACAAAAAGGGATGACGAAAGAAGACATCCTTATTGGGGATTTCATCAAGAATTCCGAATGGATAATGGATGTGGAGAGTGGTTTCCATTCTCTAACATGCACATATATAATATAATATCTTTAGTAAACTCGTGTATTATACGGGTTGAATAAATAAAATAAAATTTTATTAATTATTGAATGATATTTTAAGACAAGATACAATTGAAATTACATATAAGTAAGCACTATAAGTGATAAACAATGGGATTAACTTAAAATTTTTCTTCTTAAACTTTTATTTTTTTTCTTTTTCAAAAAATAAATAAAATATATTTTTTAAAACAAACCGTTTTAGAAAATATCAATTTCAAAAATTTTCTTATTATAACTCTCCAATTTTAATTATTTTTTTTGTTTATAAATTTTTTTCTTTTTAAAAACACCAATTTTAAAATATTTCGTATTTAAAAATTTTGATGTTTTAGAAAAAAATTATAATTTTTTTAAATAACATTAATAAAAAAAATTTATTGCTTAATTTATTAAAAAAACTATTTTTAATCTACAAAAGAATTAAATAAAATAATTAGTAATTAATGTGGTATTTAATAGAAAAAAGAATCGAAAAAATTTTAATGAGAAGAAATATGGTGGTGGGACGTGTCAACATTTTATTAAAGTAAAAAGATGATTTATACAATAATTATTATGTTTTAAAAAAAAAGTTGCTTGAAAATGGTCATAGTATATATTAAGAGAACGGGCCGTTCAAAAAAAAAAAATATTAAGAGAACGAGCGTGTCTGAAAAATGAGCGGAAATTTGATGAGGTTTCCATTACCATTTAGAGGCTTCCATTTTATGTACCCGTACCCTCAAACTAATGGGTGAGCATTTCATGAGTCACCAGCCCCTCTCAGCCAGTGCCAATTGTTTATTCACAATTGATTATATTATTATCGATCGGCTTTCATATGCTGATGGTTGATCGATCTTGTGATTGTAACCGATCTTTATAGTGAAAAAAAAATTGGCATTTAAAACATTTAAAGAAAATTTATAAAGAACCACTGAATAGAATCTACTACTCTACTCTCTATTTACATTTTAGACTAAACAGTAAACACCTCTTCTTTCTATTTTGCTTTTCTAAACGAAAAGATGTGGGTGTGGTTTGATAATACTAACGGTACATAACTAACAGTTATTCGTCTCGTTTCGCAACTTCCATATTTAACTAACGCCGTTAAGTCATTTTCAAACGACCATACAACCCGACGAAAAGCCAGCAGTCGTGTAAGGTGATAACGGAGGTACCTCGAATATACCCGTTCCGTTACCGTCAGCACAATCCCAAACCGCCGTCCAGCACGACGGCGTTAACGGCCCCACGGCGGCGTCCGTCGTCTCCGTTTCAGATTTACTTACTTTCCGAGTTTGTCTCTCGTCCACCTCACCATCTCCGGCCACCCTTTTCCGGTTGTTACTCTTCACCACCGGCGGCATCTCCGCCGTATCGTTTAAACTTCCGACTTCCAACGGGAAGTTTAGTATCGCTTTACTCCGGCGGAGCTTGAACGCCGCCCTGTCGTACGCCCTCGCCGCCTCCACGGCGGTGTCGAACGTCCCGAGCCAAACCCTAGTTCCTTTCTTGTTCGGATCACGGATCTCCGCCGCGAACTTTCCCCACGGCCGTCGTCGGACTCCTCTGTAATGTCGCCTTTCACCGCCCTCCGCCACCGTCGGTTTCTCCACCACTACCGGAGGAAACGGAATCGATATGTTTAGTGACGGTTTCCGTTCGTTAAAACTAGCACCACTCTGTTTCCATGAATTCGAACAGACAATTGGTTCAGGTGTTACGTTTAATTCAAACTGTTCATCAAAAACAGATGATGATGATGATGAAGAAGAAGAAGGTGAATTACTGGATGAAAATTGGGGGAAAACGTGATCAGATTGGTGGGTGATGTTGGAATCATTATCGGAGAGAATAGAGTATGTTTGAAGGAAGGAGAGATCATCGATAAAGAAGTCAATAGCTGAGGATTCATCAAGTGACGCCATTGAAATTCAAGTGAAGAAATCAAAGAGATGAAATATTATTGAATGAAAGGAATCTTTGAGTGGAAATGATGGAGTGAAGGGAGTGATATATATAATGGAAGAATGGATAAAATTTGAGAAGAAAGTGATGATAGAGGACATACAGAGGGTGGTTCCATGATGGTGAGAGGAAGCATCGGAGACGATGACTAAAATGTGTAAAGATAAATTTTATAATTTTTTGTTTTACTTGCAGAATCACTTTTGCATTACAAGTCCCTAAACTTAGAAATTATTATTACTTTAGCTCTGTGATTTATTTTTCAACTCTTTTGGTCCATGGCAAATTGGCAGCACTAACTTTATTTGTACTAGATAAAATTATAACAATATCAACTAAACATAAAATTAGCTAGCGGATGAAATTAACTCAAAGCATATGAGATTATGCGAGTGCTTAGAGGCATAGACCATTCAAATTTAGATAATTAACATTTTATGTGATTTTAATTCTATTTATTATGTTAAGATCATTCACAATAGAATGATTTTTTGGTGTTCTTAAAAGAGAAAGAATAAACATTTCTTTTTTTAAATTTTTTATGTAATATGGGTTCTGCTTGGTGGGCGGGAACACCACACGCACCTTTGTGGTACCAAAAATAACTTGATTCTTGCTGGGTAGTAGAAACCGATCATGACCCTTAACAAAAACTCCCTATTCTATATTAATTTTGTTATTAAATCAATATTGTTAATACACTATATTATTTAAATAACTAGAAGGTGATTTAGAGAAAGATGGACTCCTCCATCCTAAAGAGGAAACTAAACAAGTGTAAAAATCAAATGTAATCGACATGTAATATAGAAAGTGTTAAGAGTTGTAGAGATGGAAATGAAAACTATCTCCTTCCTTAATGTTTTCAAGTTATACTTTTTAGCAAGTGATGCTAAGGATTGGGGTCTAAATATCAAACAAGTATATAGCAAGTGATGTTAAGAGTTGTAGAGATGGAAATGAAAACTATCTCCTTCCTTAATGTTTTCAAGTTATACTTTTTAGCAAGTGATGCTAAGGATTGGGGTCTAAATATCAAACAAGTATATAGTTAAAGCATAAAATGATAACTCTGTATGTGGTGGGGGTGGGGAGGTCAATAAAAAGGATTATTGTTGGTGAATGGTGACTTGTGTTATATCACTGTTGTCTTTTATTTTAAACACCTTTTGCTCCCTTCTTAGGTCCTTCCTTATGTGGATATTATAGAAAAAAGTAATACATCTTTAGACGTTAAAGATTAATTTTTTACTTAGGTTGGATTTGATTTTTAATTAATTGTTTTCATCCTTAAAAAATCATCTCCGCTTTTTTTAATTCATGTATGAACTTATCTAATTTAAAAAACTTACCGATATGATATCATTTGGTCAAGTAAATTAGAAATACAAGTTTCATGGAAATCAAAATGTTATATTTTCACCTCTAAATCTATAAAATCAATACTTCTAATGTTTGCAATGAAAAGTTTAGATACTAAATCAATAAAGTGAAACAACTAGTTATGCGATAACTTTTCATAAATAAAAACTAAAAAGGTTAAGTATTATAACAAGGTAACAACCCAACACAATTTCTTACTTGACAAGTTGACATGAAAAAGTCAATAAACATAATTTTCATATATTTAAAGTGTATATATTTTTTTAGATAACTGCATAGTCGCATTTGTTGTTTTAACTGTATAATCTATCTTTCACTATCTTTAAAATACAATGAATGATTGTTTAGGTTTATATTGTTGAGTAAAGAATAACAAATCTAATAACTAGAATTGATCAATATAAAATGATATGTTGGTCACTAATATAACATCTAAAACAATTAAACCATAACCACAAGCATATAATCAAAAAACCTTAGTACGAAATCTATAAATCTGTAAAAGTAAAAATAAAACAAATATAAAAGGACGGAGATGATTAGAGACCGGAGGAGATTTTAATTTGGTCTCACCAAACTTTAAAGTATTATAATAAAAAGGATGGCATGTTATATACTATAATAAAAAAATAATAATAATTCCGTCACAGACTCACAATAGGACATAGGTGAGCTCCTCAACAGCCAAGTTATTATTTAATTAAAACAACCATATCGTATAAGTAACCGTTGATGTCCTTTCTATCATTGCATTAGGTATTTTAAGTTGTATATTTATATAGTTATTTAATATTCACGAGGTTGCAGTTTTCATTGAAATTCTACATTTAATTCAACTCTATCTGGAGTATTGTTATTATAATATTGTTTTTCTATTATTAAAAACATCTAGATTATTACAATCCCATGTTTTTATTACGTCCATATGAGAAATATCATACCATAAAAAATGTATCGTCTCAAATATGCATTGGTCTTGAATGAGAAAATAAAATTCATAAATTAAAAAAGCTTGTGTTGGATAAATTCATGATGGGAGGTTTCATCTTGGCAACCAAAATCGTTGACAAAACAAATAACGTTTGTTAGTATGAGATATGAAGTGTTATATGAGCAATCTGAGGAGATCACAACTCTAGTCAAGCAACCAAAAACAAATTAGCAAACCTTTAACAAAACATATAATATAAGTTGGCATGATTGATCGTATACTACTAAAAAGTGATGAGTTTGGCTCTGATACCAAGTTGTTGGTATTTAAAGCTATAAGAATTAACTACAAGACATAGGCTTTGAGTTTTACTCAAAGGATTACAAGGAATACTCGATAGTGTTTATTGAATATAATGAAGTGCATGTGAATACATGGAATGCAATCAACTTAAATACACAAAAGAAATACAAGAAAGACTCAACAACCCTACTAAATCGACTGACTCTAACAACCCAGCCGTTAGGCTTTGTTCAAAAAATAAAAGGAAATATTTAAAATTCATAACCCCGTGTGCACATGACTTATCCAGCATTCCTATGCAAAAGACTCAGTTACAAATTACAATCACATTTTTTCAGGAAAACACTCTCGCAAAAGGAGCCCTTGCTAGAAAAGATTATTTGAGAAGGATGATCGATATTTACTTTTTATAAGAAGTCGTTTACATTAAACTGTAATGAAAATAAAGTTATATCGATTAAAATGATAAATATAAAAGTTCATTACATGGAATGATAGATTACCCTTAAATTCAACAACTCATGCGACAACAAAAGAAGAAAACTTGCTTGCTAAAATGACTAAGTTTGTATTAATCGGATCCTCTAACGTCGAATAGCGTAATTAAAACTATCGAACTCCTGAATAGCTATGGAATTGATATTAGGATTTTTGGGTGGGTATGTGGTCGTATTTAAAATTTGTTTTGGTGGCATATACCATGCAGATAAATAAATGGTTAAATACATATGGTCAAAGTTGAAGACCATTCCAATTTCCAGACCTTCCATGTTCAAAAGTTTGACGTTTGACTTTTCTCTAAGTTTCATTTCCATTATTTTATAATATATTAATATCTATTAATGATAACATTTCTGTCTTTTCTGCGTACACCCGTTCCATAGCTTCTAAAGATATATATATCAAGATGGCTTTCGTTAAAAAATTTGATTTGTAATATTCAAATAACTATAAGTTACGTTTTGTTTTAATTTAAACAAGTCGATCTATTTCACGGCTTGTAAAGTGATCCTTAGAAAAATATTTCTTCTAAGTTTTTATATACATATAAAAAACGTATACACATGTGAGATCATTATCATATTTAACATTTGTTTTATAAAGGTGATAATATTAAAAATGTTAGTTATCTATAATATATATAACAAGTCAAATTAGTCGTAAGTCATCAAGGTGTAGTTAAAACTTAAAATGACTATGACATCCGCTACAAATTGCCATAGTAATAAAATGTAGTTTTTATTTATGAAAATATGTTAAAGTATATGAATTTAAAAAAAGTAGCAACAGCCATTTATGAATATCAATAAAGTAGCAACAACCATTTTCCCGGCTAAACAAATTCAAGAATTTGTATGCTATTTTTAGTAACTGAATAGTAAATCTTGACACAAACTAGGTAAAAGGCACAAAAGGTGTAATACATTTTCTTCAACTTTGTCAATATGAAAAGTCTTTCATTAGCATACCCTATTCTATAGAAAAGGTCGGCATTCATGTATTTAACAAGGTAGTGATCATATTCGGGTTACATAGAAGTATGTATTTTTGACATGACCTAAAATCCTGAAATAAGATTCGTGGGTTTAGATTCACTCTAAATGACTTTGAATAACCTTTAGATCAAACCTGCAAACTGATTTAATTACGAATTACATTTGGATCAACTGACGAGGTTCGAGGGTTCACCTGTTTAACTAGTTGTTTTTTATTATATTTCAAAAAAATTTCATTATATATCACAACATAAACTAATTGAGTATTTATGTTGAAAAAAAAATGTTTACCAGATTTTGTAGCCTACACGTAATTCCTTTATATACATTTGTATATTTTGTTGTAAGGTTATAACTTTTAGATTATTAATTTGTAGAAGCAAGAAGTACAACTTTTTTGGGTTAAATTGATCATATTCATTGTATATTCCTGTTAATATACAATTACGAGTATCTTGATTGAGTTTATTTGGATGACATGATTTTAAGTTCGTTTTAAGTTTGAATAAATATGATCGGGAACCATTTATATACCAAAGTTCAATCAAGGTTTTATATACCCACGTTCAATCAAGGTTTTATATGTGCCATTCATTTAGTTATAAAAGCTATGAAAACAACAATACAAACATTGTTAATTTTTTTTAAACGACATGACATAAAACGGATTGTATGTTCTCTGTATGTAGACCAAGGTTTAGAAGTCTCAGCCATTATTTATGAAAGCATGCCAAACATTTGTTGTTTTGCACATATTAATCACTTTGAATATATAAGTAGTTAATGCATGTTTCTTTAACATCCAAACTTTAATTCTTATTTTTTTATTTTTTTATTTTGAAGTTGTCAATAATATAATTAATTTTAAACATATTTTTAATTTTTCTTTTGATTTTTACTATACAATGTTTTTCAAAATTTTGTATATATCATTGTGATGGTGTTATTTTTATTTATTTACGTAAGCTTCAACATAAACTTTAGAATCGCACAAGCGGACAAAAAATAAACCATATTCCATATTTTATAATCATTTTGATTTTTGAGCTACGAAATTTGATGATTGAATATATGATTTTGAAAAGAAAATCATGGTGGAATACATTGCATACCACCAAAATTTGTCTATTTTAGAAAACAAAGGCCAGAAGATTTATATGAAAACGCAATTTCTTGATTAGAATTCAAGCACAATGGGTTGGTTTTTGAATACTTTTTGGTTGTTTAGTTGTTTCCTTAACATACTTACAAAAACGATCTATTATAACATGACTAGTATTAAGTCCCTCGCGTTGTAGCGAAAGGCATAAAACCATACTAAGTAGCACCAATGACACACCACCGCCAGTGTCCACCAACCCCGGAAAAACTCGTACTAAAAAAGTATAAAACAAAAAAAATAAAACAAAATGAAAAGTAAACGTTGAACCACGCACACAAAAAATAAAACATATAAACAATAAGTAAGTCGATCTAGGACCAGCGTATTGCGACGAAGCCGTTAAACGGAAAAAATAAGTGTGATAACATTGAACCACACAAGCACGCTGCGATGTGTTAACTCGAAAAATTTAGACCGAAACGTAAAACCAAGATTTTGTAAAATATGAAAAGTATAAGGGATTAAAGTTGAAAGTAAAAAATATTAGGGTTAAATTGTAAAAGATGCAAAAATATTGTGTTAAAATAAAAAAGTTAAAGATAAAAAAAAAAGATAAGTACAACCCACTAAAACATATGATACAACTCATAATACGTACCAAAATTAGTAACTCATATATATATATATATATATATATATATATATATATATATATATATATATATATATATATATATATATATATATATATTACAATGGAGGCCGACCTTTCTTTTTATAGACAATAATTAAGAGAATAGAGAAACCTAATTAAATAATGAGTTTCTAATTAAAGGGTTTGTGCATACCTCTCCTCTAAGGTTGAGTCTTTTAAAGATAGTGATGTAGATTTAAAAACAAAATTAGACGATGATGTGTGTTTGTCAGTCTATAAGAAAATAATTAGGTTTTTAAAATCTGAATATATTAGTTTCACGAATGTATTTGTACAACAATTAATCATATATTTTATAAAACAAATAACTAATTAGTTTAACAACTTGTCATTGGAATTACATAATAAAATATCAATAAACATGTTATAAAATGGATGTTTTAGATAAACGCAAATCATCGAATAAATTTTAGTTCGTTTCTAATGTTCGCGAACCATGCGGTGTCACTATGTTACTGACGCTTTGTTTTGTCACTATACAACTATCATTATATGTTTATAACTTACTAATAGGCTTTAATTTCAATAAATCCAGATTAATGGCAATCCAAAATTGAACACTTGAAAAATAAATGAGAAATTAAATATTATTTTGTATGTAAAAGTTGATATACAGATCAATCTTATGACTTGGATAAGTGATCCAAACTTTACCTTTCTCCGGCTCAGAGGAATTACTTATCAGGCTTAAATAATGAAAACGAGTTGTTATTGTGTAAGTTTGTATTAAATCCTATATCTAGCTTTAGATTTAACTTTCACAAAGAGAAATTAAACTCACAGTTTGAATATACACACACAAAAGTTGTAGACTCATTTTTGGATTTCATTCCGCGTATAGTACTACATTTGATGTCCATTTTATCTCATGTTGATAATTGTAAATCTTGTCGCAAACTTGGATAAACTAAAATAGTTATTTAGAATCAATGAGTTGTTGACAATAGACGTGATTCGTATATAAAAGTTCTTTTTCTCCACCAACATAAGAACGTCTCTGTCAAATTCAATAATTTTGCGAGTGAATAGCACTTAATTACCATCAAGATGTATCGCTCTATTCAATCTTAGTACTTACCATCAAGATGTATCACTCTATTACTATATAATAATTAAATCACAAGGCAAATGAACAGTGATATCCAACTTTATTGCCTTTTGTACAAGATAGGAAAGCTGTTACGATATCCAACTTTATAGAAGCAAAGTAGCACTTGATACACATGTTAGTTGCAGGCTTTTTGTTCAAAACACGAAAAAGAATAGAGAGGTCATGAAAACATAAATTTTGATCGTGAGAAGAGCGAGGGAGAGCGGTAGAAATGACCATCACGGCGATGATGGTGATTGTCTATGACTCCAATAACACTCATCCTTCAAACTACCACGAAGGAGCCGAACAAATGATGGTTGTAGCATGAATTCAAGGGGCTAGGTTTTCACAGTAAGGTAGTCCTTTAGTTTTTGTGTTGCATGGATACGTTGTGATGATTTTGGGTTCCTTTTAATAATCGGTGAAATGACGATTAGCGTCTCACTTTTTTATTGCATTGGTTGTCTCTTTTTACCACACAATTCAAGTGAGTGTCCTACTATTCGATTAAGTAGTGAGAACTATGAATTGATGTATAATTTGGGATTTAGGCTTAGCATCAGATGGTGTTAGCTATACAATCAACTTAAGGTACTACAATTAAAATTGAGTTTGTTTCTTCGTATGTGGATGTTTGGTCTTAACAATTCTATGATTCCATGGTGTGTTTAGATCGGTAGTTTTAAGTAGGTTTCTCATGATTAGTTAAACGATGTTGAAATTTGCTTTAATAATTTAAGAGTTGTACATGATATGAGATAACATTTTAAGGTCAACATAAGGTTTCCCTTCAATGATGTCTAAGAGATGTGTTCTTACTCAATGGAAATGCAATGATAAAAGCAATCATAATGCATAATGTGCTATTAGATTTATTTGTTGCTTGGTGTTAAGTATTTGATGTATAGAGGTTATACGGAAGAACATAGAAGTTGACATGACAATTGAAGGTAAAATTTAAGCTTAATAATCATTCGTTTACACTTTTAGAAAGAATTTTATATACATATATACATTTCGCTTTTGTAGTTTATCAATATTGTTAAGTTCACTCTTTTCGGATAACAGGTTTCCCTTCTTACTAATCGGATTGGTTTTCCATTGTCTTATTATGATTCTGCTAGTTGTCCTTTCTACTATGTTACTAAAGAGTAACAAGTCTGCAAATGGGCATCTTATGCCAATATGAATAACGAATATAGAGTTGGGTTGAGATCCATCACCCATGTTATGTACAGACACTTTCATTAGTTAGCTTAGTTTTAAACTAGAGTTACTGGATTTTAATAATCCTAATTTTTATTTATTGGTTAGGATTAATCTGAACTTAGAAAATGTTTGCAAGCACTCTCAACTTTAAACTTATTTTCTTCTAGCGATCTCTAACTAAGCTAGAGTAAACACCGTTAGTTTTTTTATGGCGTGAACTGCTTATGTGGCCAAAACACTAAGCTGAAAGTTGAAATATACAATCAGATTCATCAATCTAAAACTTTTGAACCCTAAAACCCGTCAATCTCCACCTCTTGATCTTAGCCACTTGACTCGTTAAAGGTAGATTTCAGGTGACTATAGTGGCTAGACCATAAAAAAGGAACTTGATGGAGGCTGGGTGGCGACAGAGTTGACAAATGGCTCAAAGTTTGCCCTATTTTATTAAAAAAAAACTAACTGGTGTTAACTTTCAATTAGTAAGGAATCATTGTGAGAAAATAAGTTTAAAATTGAAAATGTCTATAAACATTTCTTGAGTTGAGATTAATGTCGAATAATAAAAAAAAATTAAAATTATTAAAATTCAATAACCCTTGAAACTATTATATTCCAAGTACACGCAAAAAATAGAGGAATCAGACTCCCAATCATCCCAAGCAAGGAGACTGCTCTTTCCAACATCCAAGTCCATCTCTAGTCCCCTTCTTTCTAAAGCCACGCGACTTGTAAAGAAGTCCCCCCCGTTTGGTACTATGAAACTACATATCATAATAGATTGGGAGGATATGTAGAAGACATTCTAAACTATTAACTTTGTAACATTTTTTTTATTTTTTTTGGTTCTAATCTTTATTGTAGTTAAAGCTATAAAACATACGATATTTGTTATCATTTTGTTTTTACATTTATACACATTTCTTTTTTGTGGTTACAAATTATTTGAAATATTATAATTATTTATATAATTTTATAAATAAAATAAGAAAAAAGTGTCTAATTTTGTGAAGAAGTGAATAGAATATTGTGTGAGTAATATCTAAAAGTGTCAAATCCAGTGACCGGGGTTGTAAAAGTAACATCTAAACAATATTGTGTGAGTAATAATGCTTATTGACAAGAGTAATCATAATTCTTCAAAAATATAAAAATTAAAAGAACTGCAACTTTTATATTAAAATTAAAAAACTTATGAAAATATTCAAAGTAAATTGAATTTTTAATCTTTCAAAAAAAATTATTATTTTTATCAAATTTCGAGAAGTGGAACCGAATTTATCCCTAATGATTTTTTTTTAGTAACGAAACAGTTTAAGGTAGAGACAGATACACAAATTGGCCACTTGTTTTGCTTGACAGATACTTTTGGTGTTTCCAGCTAATTTCCTAAAGTTAACGTCGTTGTTCACTAATGTTTTCTAAGTTTTGAAAACGACAAAAGATTAAATGATAATTTCTGCAACTAAATTGACAATATCCAATTAACTAACGTCCCCAAATCTTTATTTTGAAGATAATGGTGGTTTATTCATAATTTAATCAGCAAGATGACAACAATCAAAAGGCTGCAAAAGTTGTCAATGTCTCTTGGATATTTTATTTTAAAGTTATAAATACCAAATTGCCTTGTTTATTGAAATATTATTTAAACTTATTCTAAGAAAAGGTTTAAAAAAATGATGAAACAATGTCTGAATTTAATTAATACAACTAACAACGATGGATTAAAATTGTTTAAAAGGTTAGTTAATCTGATTTATCACATAGCTTTTTCAAATAAGAAAAATATCACTAAGTTTCAAAAGTATTACAATTAAATCACTTTTGCATATTTTACGCAAATTGGATCATCAAACCACTAAATTGGATCATCATTGGTTTTTATGGCAATAAAGAAATGAAAGAGAAGATGTGAAGATCGTGATTTTTAATATATATAATTATATTAAAAAAATTAAAAAAACATAATAGAATTGCTTTTTAATTTCCTCTTTATCCTATTTAGACGGAAAAATAAGAACATCATAATAATTTTAAATGTATATGTTAATTACAGATCAGCTAAGAAGTTAAACCAATAAGGAAAGCAACCGCCTAAAACTGTTTTTAAATGGACCAACATAAAATAATAATAAAAATACAAGTTGATTGCCAAAACAATGAAAAAATGCATAAACATGTGTAATAAAGAAGTGCATGAAAAACATGTGCAACAAAGAGGCGCATAAAAATGTGCTAAAAGGAATACTGCATAAAAAATTAGAAGTTGAGAGTACATCTAATGATGCTTGAGAAGATAATATGGTCAGCAAATGATCAACCACTCAGTCATAAAACATACTAAAATAGCAAATCAAACTTGTAGTTATGCAAATTTAAATCAAAGCAAATTACACTTTCTACCAGCTTAGTGTTCATCGTAGATAATGTTATAAGGGTTAGTGTGCATCATAAATAATTTTATAATGGTGTTTAAATATATTAAAACGATTATGATTTTATTATTATAAGGAGTATTGAGACTTTTGTCTGTAACGTTGTATTAAACTTTGAAGGCTGTTTAATTTTGTAATAAATTTTGATAAATAGTGTACAATAGTGCACCAATCCATTACAATATTAGGCCCAACGTCGCAAGATGAGCTACTATTATAACGAGTAATGACGCACTGCCCAGTGCTATACGTTTTGAGTTACTATGCAATGAGTTTTAAAGCTTAAGTTTATAACACTACATTAAACTATTAAAATTTTATAAAAAACCTCATGCACAAGTTCAAACCCTTTTTATCGACCCCTCATTGTATCTTAATTCTTATCATTTATCATATGAGTGTGAATTTTTACATGCATGAACCTAACATAAAATTTACAAATTTATGTTTAGTTCAAATAAGTTTGTTTCTGTTTCAGTTTCAAGTCGAGTCCACAAACAAGTTTAGCCAAATGCGTCATGGGCGGCTTAACAAGTTCACGGGTTGGCACATTTAACCGTTTAATTCTATACTTTATCTTTTAAAATGTGTATTATATTCAAACTTAAATTGATTGAATATTTTATATTAAAAGTAAATTGATAAAAGAGAAACTACCATCATTGTTTATACTTTGTAATTATTTTATTTACACTTTTCCAAATTTTATAATTTTAGAATATTTATATGCAAAAAATAAAATAAAACAAAATTTTGAGTAATAGGGTTGTTGTTTGGTTTAACTGTTAAAACTTATATTATGTTTGGATTACTGTGTTTAACATGTTTTTTTAGATTCAAGTTGTGTTCGATCCGCTTGCTCACAGACAAGACCCATTTAACACCATAATTCTAACATGTAAAAATAATAAAAGGAAAGATAACTACAAGGCATGATCCGATAAAACACCTACAAATGATTAATCATTTTAATGCTATTAGTCTTTATTGAGTTTTTTGGTCTTACTAATTACCACTAGATTACCAGCAGAAGCCACAAGAAAGAGAAAATATTTAATCTTAATATAAAAAAAGAAATAAAACACGTGCCAACACATAATATGATAAAGACGATATTTAATTATTTCACATTTCTTAAAATCTAACGATAAGTGATGCTAGAAGCCATGACGTCATCAAATAATGGCTTCGTACATTCACCACGTGATTTTGACATACCATTTGTTCATATCATTATTATCATCTCTCCACTTGCCCACTTGCCCACCGTGAAAACTTTCACTCCACCACACCCCCAACTTTCCCATATTTACACAACCACCCCTCCACCTCATCCAAACATCTCATATATAACTCCCCCATCATCTCCCCTCTTCCCAAATCTTCACTTTCACTTCAAAATCATCAATCAAAATGATGCAGATTCCGACACACGCCGTCGACCCCTTTCTGGTGATCAACTCCGGCGAAGTGCCGGTGTTCTGCCGGAGCGCCAGCTTCAACACCCTCATCCCATGCTTAACGGAAAACTGGGGTGACTTGCCGTTAAAGGTTGATGATTCAGAGGATATGGTGATTTACGGTATTCTACGTGACGCCGTTAGTGCTGGATGGACGCCGTTTAATCTAGATGTTAAAGTTGAGTCGCCGGAGTTAGTGACGGAGCCGGCGGCTGTAACACTTTATCCGGCGGCGACGCCGGCGAAGGTGGAAGAAGGGGTTTCAACCTCCGTCGCCGGAGATTTGCCGGAGGTCAAACGGTCAAAGCACTACCGGGGTGTACGGCAGCGGCCGTGGGGGAAGTTCGCGGCGGAGATAAGGGATCCAGCTAAGAACGGCGCGAGGGTGTGGCTTGGGACGTATGAGACGGCTGAGGAAGCCGCGACAGCGTATGATATAGCGGCGTATAGGATGCGTGGCTCCAAGGCTTTGTTGAACTTTCCGCATAGGATCGGCTTGAACGAGCCGGAGCCGGTTAGAGTGACGTCTAAAAGGAGGTCACCTGAGCCTTCGTCTTCGGCTTCCGTAAGTGGCTCGCCTAAAAGGAGAAATACGAAAGTGGAGCCGGAGCCGGAAGTGCAAAGCCGATCAGCAAATGTGTTTGAAGCCGTTAATAGTTAAAGCATGTTTTTAAGCCAACCCGATTGCAAGTGTATTGGGCCCATGGGTAAAGTAGAAGATGGTACTGGGTCGGATCCGATGGCTATTGGATATGGATTGCAGTAAATACCGAATATGCCCTGCTCCCTGTAAGGGTGATGTACATAGATGTGAGGTCATAAAAGGAAATTTGCTGTCATGCAAATTTGGTCCACCTTTTGGGTGCACTGTTAAAGTGTGTGACCTTTGCCCCTTTGGGTGGTTGAAAGAGTTTGTTTAATTCTTTTATTTACTATTTTTAATATTTCAATGCAATCTTTATTATTATTGTAGTCCTCTTTCTCTATTTCGATAATAACTTAACAATTATACAATAGTTAAAGAACATAAAAATATTATTAATAGTGTGTTATAATAATAATAGTTTATGTATTTTATATGCCCATTTAATCGACCTTTATATTTATTTTTACAGTTAAAAATATATATATAAACCAAATTTATTAAAATCAATTCAAGATATTATGGTGTTGCTCAAATATTAGTATGGTACGTCTATCGCTGAGTGTAGTATAACATCTAAATAGTACATTAATAATACATAATAAATTACTATGTACTTATAATATTATTAGTTTAGCTGACAACTTATATATTATTCATATTAATAATTTCTTTTTAAAAATTTGCTACTTAAGAAAATGTTTACTAAGTTAAATATTATTTCCTTCAAGATATTTTTAAGTACTTACCATTTAATCGACCTTTATATTTATTTTTACAGTTAAAAATATATATATAAACCAAATTTATTAAAATCAATTCAAGATATTATGGTGTTGCTCAAATATTAGTATGGTACGTCTATCGCTGAGTGTAGTATAACATCTAAATAGTACATTAATAATACATAATAAATTACTATGTACTTATAATATTATTAGTTTAGCTGACAACTTATATATTATTCATATTAATAATTTCTTTTTAAAAATTTGCTACTTAAGAAAATGTTTACTAAGTTAAATATTATTTCCTTCAAGATATTTTTAAGTACTTAATTTCCGTTTGTGTGCCTTGTGGAAGAGCGATTATAAAGTTTCAAAAGAGAAAAAGTTTCAAAAGAGAAAAAGTTTCTTTGACATTTCATTTCAAGAGAAAATGTCACTTGGAGTGTTGAAATGTATAAAAGTTTAATTTTTCTTCGTCCCTTCAATTTTTATATTTTGTCTTTATTATTCGTTATATTTTAAGTTAGTTGTTTTGTTTTTAGAATTACTTTAGATGATATAGTTTTAAATTTGAATTGGGATGTATAAGAAACTAAATAGGATCTAATACCTAACACGATTCCAACACTTCTAATCCACTAATCCATATCATGTGTGCACTCGTGAAGAATAAACTTTTCACTTTTCATCATCGAATTAACCCTATAAAACTATTAAACATTGGAGTCTCAAATTAATTAAACCCTAAATTAAATACGTCGGTTGAAAGAAGTATGCTAATTATATTTTAAGAGTCAAAAGTTAAAGACCTATTTATAATATTTTATAAATATAAAATTTAATATTAAACTAATTTGAGTCCTAACAAATATATTTTCTTAATTCCATCTGATATAAAACCGACAAATCAAGTGGCAACTTGCCATTATTTAATAAAGCAGCCACATTATTTACAAGGAGCACATTTTTAATTATATTTTATTGATTAGAACATGTGACTAAAGTGCCAATAATTACACCATTTATTTAAAATTATTAAAAGAAAAACCATTTCACGTTGTCAATTGTGATCAGATCAGACCTATTAAACTATTTCACGTTGTCAATCGGGGTCGGGTCAGGCGTCGGGTGACCCGAATGGATCCGGGTCAACATGAGTTCGGGTCAGACGGGTTCTAGTTAGAAACTGGTCAGAACGGATTCGGGTCAGGATGGATTGGATCAAAAAATTACAAAATTCTCAACATAAGTATGATCAGTCTTTGACTTTCAAAACTCAAAACTACTCAATTCTTAGTTCTTCATTTAACAAGTAAAAGTGCAACTAACAAACCAAAAATATTATCAACAAACTCCTAGTTCTTAATTAACAAGAATCTGGATTAACAAAATTCATCCTACAACTAACAAATCAAAATTTAGAAATGGGTTTGAAATAGCTTAACAATATAAGCAAACACATATATTCTTATAATTCAATGAATCTCTCGATTAATTCCATCAAAACATTAAATCAATATAGACAAAATTCAAACAATGAATTTCTTTTCACAAGTACAAGAAAATCACATCAATAACTAAAGTTACGTATTCAATACGTCTGACGAACATCACACTTTGGCATGCACTAGAACATCATACGATCACATACCGTGTCTCGTGAGTGAAGGAGTTTCGAGGGGTGAGAGAGACAATCAATTTCGAAGCTCGGCGGCGATTGTAGGGTTTCGAAGCTCACTGAAGATCCGCCGATTTGGGAAATGCTTCGTCGGTGATTGTAAGGTTTCGAGAGGTGAGATCGCCGGCGAGATTTTGTAAGATTTCGCTGCAGATGTTTCAGGAAATCTTCGAAGCTTTCAAGAATGATGTGTGGAGCTCGCTAGAAATTGTTCCAACTTCAAAGCACTTTGAAACCCTTTTTAATTTGAGAACCAGCGACTAGACCAAAATCTAAAGCATGAAAACAAGCTCCTACTATTATCACTGTAGCAAAATAGAGATCTGGTTACCGTCAATGGGAAAGAATTGATGGAGTAAGTTGTGAATAGATGTTGATGAGGATATGTTGGGTTTTTTAGGCACAACCCATCTTGACTCGTTGTGTTTTAAGATGCAGCCCATCCTGATTCGTTGTGTTTTAAGATGCAGCCCATCCTGATCTGTATCTTTCTTTTTTAAGTTTTAAATTTGCCCAGCTTGACCCTTTAAAAATAAAGCTTCATCCAAATCAACCCATTGCTTTTATGATTAGTGCTCATGTCAGCCTAAATTTATACAGTTGGGCTAAAATACTAAGTCTAAAATCACCCAAAAAAAACAAGCATTCTAATACGAACCCACTTTGGCATTTGATATTTATGAGGCACTTGGCTTAGTAGCCTTATCATAGGACTTAAAAAGTTTTGAAAGAAAATGGTTGAAATCAAATCCTGATATAAAATACATTAAAATTATGTATAGTTTAAAAATAAAATTAGATGGGTCTCAGAGATGAACAAAAAAAATTGGCTTGAAAACCGAACAAGCAACCCCCCCCCCCCCCCTGCCTGGTTGCCAGACCGATTACACTCTAACCTGATCCAACCTGCAGATATGAGATCAGTTTTTAACTCCATCAGGTGAAACCGGTTTCAACTTGATAAGACCCGAACCAAACATGTTTCAAGCCAATTTAACTTGATCCGGTTTAAAAAACCGGTCATGACTTTTATTAATCCAACTTTAACTGATTTCTAAACCAGTTTCAAACCAAATTTCAACCTGATTTATGTATGAACAGGTGGTTGCGTAAGTCGTTATAAAAAAATAAAAAATAGAAAAGCCTTTCATTTTTATAAACCAAACTCGAACCCAGGCCCAAATATAGAGATCCAATAAAATAAGCCTAACAAAGACAAAAACACGTGTCATAGACAAAAAACATGCAACCTACACTCTGCTAATCTCGTACACGTGACACCATCCTTCCAACACGTGCCACAACGCCACCACCTCCTCCCTCTTTATAAACCACAATCACCCCTTCAACAAAACCATCATCACCACCGCAAAATGACCTCCTACCACCACCAAAAAGCCCAAGAAATGCACCCCCACCACCGGAGTGAGTCACGGGCCCACCAGGTAGTAAAAGCTGCCACCTCAGCAGCCGCCGGTGGCTCCTTACTCGTCCTGTAGTCTTTAACACTTGTAGCGACGGTAATATCGCTGACGGTGGCTACACCACTGCTGGTGATATTTAGTCCAGTGCTGGTGCCGGCGGTGATCACAGTCTCTCTTATAGCCATCGGTTTTTTGACCTCTGGTGGATTTGGGGTTGCAGCGGCGACGGTGTTCGCGTGGATGTATAGGTTGGTGACGGGTGGAGATCGAACCGGGGACGACGAGTCGTCGGACCGGATGAGAAGCGAGATGGGTTCGAAGGGTCGAGCCAGGGATGAGCACGGGAGGGGTCATCATGCAACCGGAGGGGTGCGGCTAACTACAGGAGCCAGAGCTGGTCTTTATAACCAGAGTTGATTAATTAAGTATAAATACATGTATGTGAAGCTTAGTGGTATCTATTTGAGTGAATGAGTTTTAGTTTTTATTGATGCAAAAGAGGAAAGAGGGGGTGAATGCATCAGTGGATATGTGTAATAATAAACGTAAATTGAACTCCAGTAGCAGTTGAGGATTGAGATAATGTTGAGGGTCACATGTTCTATAGATACCTTTTTATTTTTTAGAACGGGCGACTACTCTAAACCCGAGTGATCCGTCACTATACGGGATTATCAACCGTTTATATAAATATAAAAACCACCCACTTTAAGTCGAGTTTATTTGAAACCTTAAAGTGCACCTAGGACAGGAGGCCAACTGCGTTCACTAGATATATGAAAATGGTACTTGGGTGGAGCTGTCTAATGGGCAATGGCTCGGCTTTAATTGGTGAGGCTTTTCCGTTAGTTGGATGGCGTAAATGAGTTGGCGGTTTTTGATAGGCCCTACCTTATAATAGTTTATAGTCTCGTTTGATTACATGGTAACTAAATGATTAAAAAATAACTTCACAAAATTAGCCTACCTTTTAATAGTTTCTCGTTTGATTAAATGGCAACTAAATGATTAAAAAGTTTACAAAATTACCTCTTAACCATTCGATTAACTGTAGTTCATAGTCTCGTTTGATTAAATGATAACTAAATAGTTAAAAAGTAACTTTACAAAATTACCTCTTAACCATTCAATTAACTGTAGTTCATGGTCTCGTTTGATTAAATGGTAACTAACTAGTTAAAAGGTAACTTTACAAAATTACCTCTTAACCATTCAGTTAACTCTAGCATCTTAAATTAGATATTAGCCAGTCTCAAAAAATAAAATAATAAAATAAAAAGTTTCCATGAGCAATAAATTTGAAATCCCTTGGAAAAATTCATCCAACAAAACAGTTTAATTGTTACTGAAATTGATTTCTCACATCGTAAAACTTAAAAGATCGTCTATCTATCTTCATATAAGAAAATATAAAAAAAAAAATTTTTGAAAAAAATAACTTTTTGATCGACGTGCATCTCGTTCCCTTTGTATCAAAAACCGACCGATCAAGTGACTGAAAGGAGGAAACCTATGTGAAGGAAACTATCCATACAACAAATGGTTCATATCTTTATGGTCACAGGTAGAGCGATTAGAACCACCGGAACCAAAGAATATACGAGTCGCTAACGATCATATCAGAAGCCATTCATGTCTTCTACATAACAACATACCAACTATGGCATTCTGCTCAACTGCCAAAACATGCCGTGTTCTTACCGCCATTTGAAAAAATTATATTCAAAACGCCCTCATCAATTTATGTTTTCAGAAGATCAATTAGTCGGCCTAAATTTGGTTCCGAAAGTTGTCTAGTATCAAATGACAGCTGTTCATAGTCTTAGCGTCAAGAAGACCATGGTTCCATAGCTTAACCATGAATAAACTCCAACACCTGCCACAATTTACAGGTTTTGCATTGTTATAATCAACCAAAAGCAGTGGAGAACCACTTTATTAATTAATATTTTAACTTATTAGGTTTCGGATACCATAGTAATTCTGGTGTCTGGATAAGGTCTTCGCCATGCTGGGTTGAAAACGCCTCGCAAGCCCAGGGAATATGTGCGTCTGCCAGCACCCTAACACCACCATCACAATTCACAAACAAGTCTGAAGTTAAAAACATATGTTACATTATAGTATTATATACTGTATAACAATGTAAGTAGAGTTGGATTACCGTTGCTTTCTTATGAATGAGTTCCAGAGATGCATCATATGCTTCTCATTTTGGGTGACATCGACAAAGTCATCAAGCATCTGAAATGTATTGAAAGTAAATGTTATTTATTATTTGTTTTTAGTAATTGTTATTTATCTGTTAGTTTGCTATGAGTTCAAACAGAACATACCCTTCGATCTTCAAGATCAGCAACATCATCATCGACCTCATCCTCACTGTCTTCCTCACCAAACACGTACTCTGGTGCCATTGGCTAAATATAGATGGTTCAGGAAAACACAGATTTAGATAGTGATGGTGAGTTGAAAAGTTGTTTACTTAGAAGTTAGAACAAAGAAATATTTAGAAAAATTCTAACCTGGGCTCTATGAGAATGATAGAAACGGTGTATCTTCAACAGCGCTTGGCTGCAAAACAAGAAGAATAAGATTATTTAAATCATAATAAAAAGCAAAAATAAAATAAAATAAAATTGGAAAAATGAAAATCTTGCACATACTTTCTAGGATCCGTTCGTTCGATTGATAATTTTCTAGTTTTTGCAAACTGAAGCAGTGTGGTTGGTGCAATGCTGCTAGTTCCAGGTACTGAACGGGAAGTAGATTCTGGTCCAGAAGATGTGATACCGGCAGCACTTGACGCGCCTACTGCATTGGGACTGTATAGTTCACAATCCATACGCTCAGAAACACCTGAAATTCAGAAAGAAAAATCAATCATTAACATTCTCATAAGATACTAACATAAAAGTTGCAAGTGACAAGTAATAATTATACAATTGATCTTGCCTCTAAAGTCACCAAGAGCTGCAGGCATATTTGAACCCAATGCAAGTTGATTTGCATTTTGATTTTGTGTCTCTGATTTTCGTCTTCTCAAGGGCTTATGACTGTGAAAAATGGAGTTACATTTATGTAAGTTAAACACGTTCCTGTGTATTAAAAAGTAAAAACTTAAAAAAACAAAGAACTGACAACTTGCCAAAAGAAAAAGGACTGTTCTCTAGGATCAACCATTTTGCCAAAAATCTGTGTTCCAGGAGATAAGTCTTGTTCAGAAAAATATACAATTATCATATGAAATCGATATTTTACAAATCTCAAGAATCAAACTTTAGAAGAGTGGAAACAGAATTATTACCTCAGAAGTGGTCGCATTTGTCTTAGTAGATACTATCACAACTTGATAATCCTCATCAACCTAAACAGCATTATAAGGGTAAGTACTCTAGTATAATGCAGAAACTAATAACCATGGTGGGTTTAAATTATTAACCAACCCAGAACTCATAGTTAAAGAGATCATGAGATGCGAGTAAGTGAGATCTTAGTCCCTGAAAGACATTAAGAAATACATATCAACATCATACCCTACGGGCAAAAGGCATAAGTACATTACAATATATATAATAGAACAGTCCAAACAGGACTGTATTCACCTTGTAACTTGCGCATTTTAACAAGCAAAATGGACAACAATAATCTTCTGTAACTGCAAAATGGAAAAAAAAGGTGTTCGAATTTCATAAAACAAGAAACCATTGAAGAAAAAGATAGCAGATATGCTAAACGTGACAGAAAAATTCCATCACAACCACAAACAAGATATTATATTCAGAGATAATATCCAGTAAACATGAGGTACCTTCACTCCTGTGCAGCATATTGTTGTAGTATTTGAAGTTAAATATGACATTTCCCGTTCTCAGCCTGACAACAAAATCGTAACGGATTGTAATTTCAATTCCAGAAGCTACAAATGGGAATCAGAGGATAAAGTAGTAGTAACATAAGAGTAAGTAGAGAAAACAGTTAAAAAAAATACACATTACACTAAAACATTGACCACCTTACGACCTGAGGGAGCTTATCAGTAGGAATGTTGTTGTATGAATACAAGTCATAAGGTGATATATCTTTGGCCCCAACCTCTTCTGCTGTTATAACAACTGGTACTTGCTGCAATATACTCTGTGGTAACCATAAAATGGCACCATGGCCAGTAAACATGAAATAAGTTTAAAAAATCACACCACAAAACTTTAAGTCAAGGTGACACATACCACAGCTTCAGAATTATGAGGAAATTGAAAAGATATGCATTTCTCCACGTTTGAACAACTCAACTGCAAAAGCAACCGAACACCCATCAACGACATTGAGGAAAAGAAACACAACAAACATTAAGTTGATCCTATGTTGCACTCTAATATTGTTACTTTTAATGATTTAGGGGGTGCTTTTGCTGGGTTCTTAGGATTAACAAATTTTCACCAAATATATTCAAAAGGCTTACCTTCATATAACATGACTTCAAGCTAACAGTTGACATAAACTGAGCTCTCTCTCCTAGACTTATATTAGGCAATTTCTCCATTGAAAATTGAAGAAAATCAATAGGAATCTCTCCCATTAAACAGTAACCATCAGTTGCTGTCAAGCATGAACAAAATTAGGATGAGAAATGGAGACTGAACACTGAAGACGATACATGGACATGCTATCAATTATATAAAGAATATCTTACAGGGAGAAAACATATGATCCTTCGTTAGATCAATCGCTGTTGGATTTGCTATATCAGCTGCGAAACTCCTAGACGTTAACAACTAAAACAAAATAAAACACAATATTCTTCTGAATAAAATAAAACTGGCAAACAAGTCATACCACAGCTAACCAACAGCATAGCAAGAGAACCAGCTCTAACTTCTGTTGATAATTTATTAATCTCAGGAAGAATAAATCTGGCTCGAGCTGAACCCACTGTCTGAGCTCCTCTAGAAGCAGTCAACTTGCAGGCTCGTTTGAACCGGTAACAGCTAGATCGCAGTGTCTAGAAATCAAACAGAAATTGTACACATGAATTTAGAGAGATTAGTCGAGTTTAACACTAAAAAAAGATAGTAAATAAAAGAATTAACCCAAAAATATGTATATTTATAAAGCTACCTCTCCATTTGAAGTAAGCACTGGTCTTGCCAACAGTATATACAAAGGAAAAAGAGACTCGGTTTGCAGTCCATTATCAAGAAGTCTACTTATAGATACTGATATTTGTAACCTAGAGAAAAAACAAAGGCAAATAAACAAACAATGATCATGTCACCTTCATTACTGAAATATCCACAGAAAAATAGATGTTACAAAAACTTAAACATCAAAAGTCCACTGGGATATCAAATACTTTATGAATAAACAAGACAATCTATATCAACAGTGAATTAAAAAAAATAGTTAGTGAGTAGAAAAGGCTATGATATTATGTAATATTCCTTACCTTCTTTTGTGCTTCTCTTTTAACTTGTAGTGCAAACATCTTGTTAGAAACGATGGCTGCATGAAAATCATACCAATAGATAATAAATTATTCATATGTGTCACTGTAATCTTCTTTTGTGATAAAAGAATGTTATTTAAAGAGAAGGAGCAGAGTGCTAGGCACAAATAAATTGAGAACCAGCAAAGGTTAAGTCAATATAGGATGTAAATACATTAATTATTCCTAAAGGCTAGATAGATGATGAAAATGTTAGGGATCCGGGTGTAGATCAACACACAAACACAATCAAACTGCGAGAGAAAATAATAACAAAGATGAACACGCGAGATTTAACGTGGTTCGGTCGATGTGACCTACGTCCACGGGCTGCAACCAGGATAATACTTTTATTGCTTTCTGCCTCACTCGTGAGGAATTATAAGTATAATACACGATATAAATAGGGAAAATTAGGGTTTACAACTTGGTCCCCAAGAAAACCCTAATGGGCTTAAATTAAATAAAAAACGGGCCAGGTCTTTAATTTAATTAATCTGCCACTAATTGTTTTTTAACTCGAGCCCAAATCAAGACTCCACAAACCCAACAATCTCCCACTTGGAGGCTTGATCATCTTCAAACTGCCTTCCGTTGTGAACACTTATACCTCTTGTAATCTTCCTCGTCTTCCTGGTTGCAGCGGCCTTCTCATCAGTTAACCTGAAGGCCTGTGGAAGCTCTCCCGAGCTTCAACACATCAGTCACTACTGTATTTGCCCTTGACCCATTCTCTGTCCCTGCCGGCTCCCACTGAAACAAACTGCCAGAATCTGAAACATACTGAGAACAAACACTCTCCATATTTAGCAAGTAATCCACTGGAGAGATTTTATCAGATGGAATAGAAGTTCTTTTAACCCACTGTCGTCTAGGAACTGGAACTAAAGCACGACCCGTGCTCCCACTGCCACGAAATCCTCTAACTGGTTTTTCTGAACTCTTCCATGCACATTCACTCTGAATTTTTTCTGTGACTCTAGGTTTCTTACTTGCAAAGCAAACCTTCTTCTGCTCACGAGATTCTGTGAACTGGACTTTGGTCTTTTTCTGAACTGGAATGTCACTTCCTTCAGGCGGTAAACTGACCATATACAATGAACCCATTTTCTTTCCACGAGCAATGACAAGATTCCCTTTAACAACTTTCCACTGCTTGTTCCCAAACTTAACCTCATGTCCCTGATCATCCAACTGACCGATAGAGATCAACCGTTTCTTCAAGTCAGGAATCACCCTAACATCTTTCAAAGTCCATGAACCAGCTGAAGTAACTAAATCCATGTCACCCATGCCTGTAACATCAAGAACATCATTGTTTGCTAGTCTTACCTTACCAAAATCACCTTCTTTTAGATTCTGCAATGCTTCGTTGCTGTGGGTAGCATGAAACGAAGCTCCAGAATCCATGACCCAGGAATCCACACTACTCTCCACGCTACAGATTAAGAAATCATCATCTGAGTAGTCTGCTGCAGTATTAACTTTTTTTTGATCATTCGGACACTGATTCCTGAAGTGTCCCACTTGTTTACAGTTCCAACAAGTCACATCATTTCGAGCCCTAGACTGACTCCTTTTCCTGTTCTTGCTCCCACTACCTTTGTTATTCTTTCTTCCTCTGCCAACATTCAGTAATTCACTTGATAATTCACCTGAATTTCTTCGTCTGATGTCTTCGCCCAGAATAATATCCCGAATCCCATTTAAAGTGAACGCGCTGGTGGAACTAGTAATCGCTGTAACAGTACCAGCCCAGCTATCAGGCAATGATGATAACAATAGTAGAGCTTGAACTTCATCCTCGAATTTGATGCCAACTGACCCAAGTCTTGACAAAATCGAGTTTAAGTTGTTGATGTGAACTGTAATTGAACTTCGTTCTTTCATCTTTGTATTAACCAGCTCACGAATCAAGAAAACTTTATTTGCTGCCGAAGGCTTCTCATACATATTAGATAACGCATCCATGATACCTTTTGCTGTAGTTTCCTTCAGAATGTTGAACTCAACATCCTTTGTCAGCGACAACCTAATAACCGCCTTGGCCTTTTTATCTAAAGTTTCCCACTCAGATGGTTCCATCTTTTCTGGTTTATCACCCAAAACAACATCCAAGTCTTTCTGAACAAGCAAATCCTCCATTTGCATTTTCCACCAACCAAAGTCTTTTCCATTAAACTTCTCAATCAGAAGTTTTCCGCTCTCAGCCATTATCTCAAATTATAATCTATTTACTAATCAAGTCAAGACTGAAAAATAGTGTCAAACACAACTGTGACCGGCTGCCTGAACTTGAGTGTTGTTCTATTGAGCACTACTCTTTTACTCAGTCCCAAAAATAGTAAACAAACTAGTTCAACAATACACCTGAGAATTCTTGACTTTGGATCTCGGTAATATATTAAGAATACTTGAAAAAAAATAACTAACCCCCACTGATCTTGGCTACACTACCATAGATCTGTTCCTTGGTTTCTTTCTAATAAAGAACGCACGTGAAAAAAACAACCGGTGATTCACGGTTGTTAGTGACGGCGACAATTGGCGGTGGTAACTAAAGGCAAGCCGTTGGTCCTTTTCTTCTTCGCGTGCCACAAAAAAAAAAAAAAAAGATATTGTTTCTTTTCTTTTGTGTTCGATCCCAAAACAAAAATAGGAAATGAAATCTTATTAAAAAACCTTAATAATCTTCTTCTGTTCAATGCCAATCCACCAAAAAAAAAAAGTCAAACCTTTTCTTTCTTTCTTGATCTGCGCATAACAACATTCATAAAAGACGAAAAAGATTGTTTTTTATTTATCCTCCTTTTCTTTTTTTGAATTGGAACTCCAAATTGGTGATGCAAAACGTGGGCAGGGTAGGGTGATGAATATGAAACCGCGTCAACTAGGGACGGTGACGGACTGCCGGCGACTAACCCTAAATTGCGTTTTCCTCTCGCGTTGTGTTTCTCTTATGTGTAACGAGCCAAAGCTCTGATACCACTTGTTAGGGATCCGGGTGTAGATCAACACACAAACACAATCAAACTGCGAGAGAAAATAATAACAAAGATGAACACGCGAGATTTAACGTGGTTCGGTCGATGTGACCTACGTCCACGGGCTGCAACCAGGATAATACTTTTATTGCTTTCTGCCTCACTCGTGAGGAATTACAAGTATAATACACGATATAAATAGGGAAAATTAGGGTTTACAACTTGGTCCCCAAGAAAACCCTAATGGGCTTAAATTAAATAAAAAACGGGCCAGGTCTTTAATTTAATTAATCTGCCACTAATTGTTTTTTAACTCGAGCCCAAATCAAGACTCCACAAACCCAACAGAAAATGGGAATGATAAAAAGTAAGTAAAATACATTTATACTAGCCCGATGTTGAAGAAGGTTGTAAAATTCTACTGGCCTGCAATAAACCGAGAGGCTTTCCTCAGCTGCCCTTTGTTCTTCTTCAGACAAATGAACCCGAAGTTCCGAGTCTCTAGAATAACTGCAAACAGAAGTGAAATACAAATCAATCAATATATTCCGCAAGCAGTATACTGTAATCTTCATAATGAACACGGCAATATTGTAATCTTTATAATGCACAAGCACTTGAAAGGATGGTAAGAAGTATACAACTTGCATTGCTTCCTGGAGGTAATACCATATGGTTCCTGAGAAAACAACTTCATTTGAGGTTTTGTGTCGAATGAGTGATTTGTAACTTCATTTTGAAAAAATAAAATTTGTTGATGTTACCAATTCTGCCAACTACTTCAGAAAATACAGAGGGTAACAGGTTTGAAATATTCTGGAGATAAAAGAATTAGAAATGGAATGTAGGATAATAGTTTACCCATCAGACACAAAAATTAATGGACAACAAATAACAATAATAATAAACAAATGAAAGAAACACAAACTACTGACATCCATGCAGTGGACACCTCAGAGTATCTAAAAAAAGGCTTAAATGTCCAAATAAATGGCGTAAAATGCAAGATAAACATACTTGGCTGCACGAGAAACTAAAGGTATGCCTGGCATTTTTATTGGAGGACGCCAAATCCCATTGATTTCTTCAGTTATCCAGGGTTGCAACTCTCCAGGGTCACTTTGGGCCACTGCCACCCTGTGCTTTTTATATAGTGTAAAAATGATCTGTTACATAGATGTAGATGAAAGGCAAAATTTGCATAGCAGATCATTCAGTTCATCACCATGTAATGTAACATTCATACTCACTGAATCAGATTTAAGATAACTACTTGGCATTGTGATTTTGTTAAACATGGTTGAACCTGGAAATCTCCAGGCTGACCAAGGATGGGCCCAGGCATAATGAGTATATTACCTCAACTCCAAATCCGGACTCATTTAGTCTTTATCATTAATCATGTATTTTTAAATTATACCTTTATACCCGAAATACTAATTCCTCATAACCAAAACCTAGTCGACAACCATTAAGACATTCGGTGAGCAACGGCACCAGCAGTGAGAAATTACATGTGGATTGCTATTCATGTTCAAGCAAGCTTTAACAATACCATTGTGACTGTTAAAGATGTAAGGGGTCGGATGGTTTATTGGGATTCTGCCAGTACTTAAGTCCATTAGAGTGCTTATAGACCCTAAATCCTTACTTTGGTCTATATACATACCGTACTACTTGCCTGGAATAGGAAAGAGTGTTCTGTCTGATTTTAGCCAGCAATAGGTAGTGTGTGGGGATTGCAATCCAATACTGACTTGGGATTATGTCTTCGTTATAGTTCATCCTAAAATAACTTATGAGGAGTTAGACGGCAAAGCCTTCTCTCTTTAGAAGGCATCCGCCCTAGATAAACTACCCATCTCGCAATATACCTACCGTCGACCAATATACCTACTGGATCATAAATCACACATCAAAATTGGTCCATATTCTCATAGCAGAATACTAGACACCATATACTATCACACCACCAAAAACCATACCCCATAAGTGGTCACCTAGAACAATGTGTGCCAGTGTGCCAAAACACATGCAAACACATCATAAAATAAGCTTATTTCAATATATGAAAATCAACTGATGGAAATGATTCTAAAATCCCAAACATAATATGCTCCATGAATATCAAAGAGTTCATAGGTCAAATACTCCCTTGTTTCTCAAACACAGCGCTAACCAGTCAATTTTCCATGAAACGCATAATAAACAAATGACCTTAGAAAAGGAGGAAACTCAAACATGGCTTGCTGCAATTTATTGTAGAACATATTTTCTTTCTAAAAACTATTTAATTTGATAATCAAATTGAAGATTAGCTTTAAACCTGAAATGATAAGGACTCAAAAATGATAGCATGAGTCAAATTAATACCAACATAATTACACAAATCAAATTTCAAATATATAAAAAAATACTGAACAGAACACAAAAAAGAAATACAATTCATGTAGATTACCGCTGAAAGAATCATAGAGGTGTGTATGAGAATGCAACATTTTTATCTAAACCTTGAATTCTAAAGCTTACAGCATTTCTTAAGATACAAAAAGAAGAACATAATGTATATCTAAAAGAACTTTAAGAAAAAACCCATTCAACTGGAATGTTTGGACTACTTCACCATGATTTGCGAGGATCAAGAACCAACTGAATAAGATACATAGCAGATCTTGAACTAATTCACATTAAAGGTCACACCAACATAGCAGATCCTGAACTAATTCACATTAAAGGTCAAACCAACATGTTAAAACAATATCTTAGTCATGTTAAAAGAACCCGTACCTTGATTTGCTTGCAGAAATCACCAACTCTATACTCCCCATATTTAATTCTCCTTCAAGCCCTAATTCTTCCCCTCTTCAAATGTATGGATTAGGTTTTAGTATTGCTGATCTAACACCGTATTTATAATTGTACAAGTTACAACTTAACCTCTTACATCTTGCTTGGTTACAACTTACAACCAAATCTGAAATTAGTAAATAAGGCACTATTACCCCTGAAGATAGGAAAACAATACTTTAAGTCCAACAAAATATCTAACACTAAATACAGGGTTTACAAGATATAGATACAAATGTATTCATCGAGGACTCAGAACCTAGAAGTTCAAATACCAGCACTATAAACAAACTCACACTATTTTACAAAAGACAAGGCCCCTTAACTTCCCATAGCAGTGACATACTATTACAGCTGGTATTTTAAATTTTACCATTATGAAATCAAGAAATTAATAGGGTGCGACATTTACTAGATTCTCTTGCAAAATTACCCATCAAAGCGGATGATGTTCTATCTGTTCATCTGTTGTGAATGAAGAACATTTGAAACATATGAAGGGCCAAAAAGAAAACACTGGTGTTGAATCTTCAATGGTGAAAATTACAGTGGAAAGTGAGATTTGAATGGCGTCCACTCAAAAGTCTACATATGAATTCTAATGTTAATTTAGGGAGGAGTTCTAGCTAACCAGTAAGAATTGTTTGGAGATATTATCCAATTTGAGAGATATCAATCATGGAGCTAGCATTTATTCGTTAAGTGCTAATATTGAGATGTATGGTTAGTGACTCATGTTGCATACGAAGATTATCATTCTATAATAGTTTTTCTATATTCGTTTTCTCCTCTTTTGCACTGGCCAGATTTATGGTTCAACTTGTGGTTATTTGCAGGATTGGTAGAAATTTTGTATGTTCCTACTTAGTATTCGATTTAAGGATCATAGGTTATTGTTGTCTTCTCGATTATTATTTCCCAGACTCTTATGTATCTCAATATTCAATTAACGTATATCTATACGAGAGGCATTATCTTCTATGATGTAAGATTGTAAGATATGCGGCAACAACTGCTACAGAATTCCATAAAGATAATCAAGTAATCAACTGAACAAGTGCTTACCTGAAAGCGTACCGTCTTCGACCAACCAAAACACTTTGGCGGTTTGAAACCTTAGCATATATAAAAAATAATCCTAAACACGAAATTCATCGTCACGTTCTCTAAAATCACCACGTAAAATTAGGGCAAGAAAATGGTTGATGTAGATCAATAAGATAATCGACAAATGATTCAGTTTCTTCTTCAGGTGGAGTGAAATCAATTAAACCATAAACAAAAACAAAGAGTATAGATGATTGATGTCACAAAACCCTAGTTTAAAACTAAAACGGAGGATGATTATTACCTGAGATGTTATAGCCCTAATAGTGATGTGTATTTCCGGCGATGCCACAGAGTTTGATGACTTCTGTGACGCCGTGACGGTGATATTGTCACCGACTCGTATTTTGTGATCCTATTAATTGTGCTTATACGTGAGAGCGTTTTGGTAAGCAAAAATTTAATGAAATTTAGTGAAATTGAAATCCAAATTCCATGACTCATTATGTTTGGTTGATAGTATTACGTTGAAATTGAAATTTTAATTTTATTTTTAACGTGTTTAATTGCGAAATAAATTAAAATTAAAATTGAACTAATTCTCTTAAATTTTTTCAAATGAAGGATTTCAAGATCCTTTCAAATATTAAAAGATTTCAAATTCCACCGACTCTGCCTCCGCCACCGCCACTACAACCACCTCCCACCCCGCCCACCGCCAACCGACACTACCGACGCCCCTTGCCGCGCCGACCTTCGACCGCCGTCGATCCCCAACCGCCGACCTCGATTGCCGCCGCCCGCGGCAGATTCCGACCGACGACTCCCCCGACCACTGTCGCCCCTGATCGCCGACTACCGCCTGTCGCTAACCCCGACCGCCGTTGACGCGACCCGACCCCGCCGCACATGACGGTCAACCACTGGTGTCGAACCGTGTTGTTTTAGACGCGCTCGACGGGGACTTCCGGTTCTGCGTAGCAGTCGATTGTCGGCGGTAACGACGGCGGCGTTAGGTGGTATGTAGCGATTGTGATCAATGGTAATGGAGGTGGTGGCGGTTTGGAATGGATGATAAATTGCAATTTCTTTATGCGTGTTTTGTCACTAAAAATGCATGTGTAATTTAAATTTTTTTTATAGATTCCAATTTTATTGAATTCCAAATCCTTTGGAAACTATTAAATTCCAAATACAATTTCTTGTAATTCCAATTCCAATTATAATTCCAACAAATTTCACGAACCAAACGCCCCCTTGTTAGTTTTTGTGCAGCCCGAATCAAAAAAAGGAGCCAAGGGTGTAACCATTTATACAACCAACTAGTTTTAGTAAACTTGTGTATTAAACGGGTTGAATAGACTAAATCTTAAATATAATAAAAATTTATTACCTATAAAATAATATTTTCAGATAATATATGATTGAAATTATATATGAGTAAAATTAAGTAATAAAACAATGATATTAATTTTTTAAAAACTTTTGTTTTTGAACTTTTTTTTTTCAAATGAAATTAAAGATTTTGTTTCAAAATAAACCATATTAAAATATTATTTTTAAAAGTTTCATTGTTATAACTCTTAATTTTTAATTATTTTTTGGTTTATAAAATTTTTTTTTAATAACACTAATTTTAAAATATTGTATTTTTAAAAAAGTTGATGTTTTAGAAAAATGTTTATTTTATACAAATTTGGATTTCTAGGGGCCGTTTGGTTCGCATAATATTTTGCAAAAGAATTGGAATTGGAATTAGAATGTTGTTGAAGTTGACACGTGTTTGGTTGGTCGATTTTGAGTGAAATTAGAATTTTAAATGTGAACATTCCATTGGATTGTTAAGCATTCCATAGGTAATTGGAAGGAATGTGAATTCCAATGAATGAGGGAAAAATTTTCAATTCCAATTCCATCCGTTGACCAACCAAACATGATTTTGGATATAAAATTTTTTAATTCTAATTTCAGTTCCTGAGAATTTTGTGAACCAAACGTACCTTTAGAATAACATTGATAAAAGTCTCTTTCTTAATTTATTAAAAATATTATATTTAATCTAAAAAAAAGTTAAATAATATTATTAGTAATTAAGGCAGATCTATCTATATTAATATACAAATATCTAATATGTCACATGACACCCTCTAAAGGTCACTAATTGTCATGTGTCATCCTATTAATTTTTTTCCTCCATTTTTTCCTACTCTTTAATAAATTATCATATGATAATTGTTTTTATTGTATAACAACTTTTTTACAATTATCTACCTTTCAAATTTGAATACTAAATACAAAATATTTCTTTAATTACTCAATATAAGGAAGTTGTGATTGTTTCTATTATTTGCAATAATTTGAATTAAAATTTGTCATAATTATCGCACTTTCAAGCTCAAATAGTCATAATTTACTACTAATTTGAATTAAATTTGTTATTTCTTTGTCCTGTAATAACATATTATCTGTATTTTTTTAGATGTGTGATACCATACATAAATTTATAAATAAGTATGTTTTCATAATAGATTAGTATTGATTTTAGAATAATTATCCGATTTATCAGTTTGTATAAAGACTATATTAGTTTAAATCATAGCTAAAAGAATAATTAAATAAACTTTAAACTAATTTTCAACTATACAAATTAGATTTTACGATTTTAAAGATACAAACATAAACAATTTAAAATAACCATCGTAAGAAATATCATGTACTATAAATTATAAATTTTCTTAATTATGTAAACCATTTAAATTTTGAAAAGATACAAATTTACGGTTTAAAAAAAACCATATAAAATATAATTTAGAAAATTTTAATTTCTCTAATTATCTGAACGATTTAAATTTGGAAAATATTTAAATTTATAGATTTCTAAAAAACAATCCTATAAAATATCAACTCTAATTTTGAATCTCCTTAATTATCTAAACAAAGTATATTAGTTTAAAATCACAATTAAAAGAATAATTTGGTAAACTTTAAACTAATTTTCAATCATACAAATTAGATTTTACATTTTTCAAATATACAAACATGAAGAAATTTAAATAACCATCATAAAAAATATCATGCACTAATTACAAATTATGAATTTCCTTAATTATGTAAACCATTTAAATTTTGAAAAGATACAAATTTACGGTATAAAAAAACCATATAAAATATAATTTAGAAAATTTTAATTTCTTTAATCATCTGAATGATTTAAATTCAAAAGATATTTATATCTGCAGATTTCTAAAAAAACATATCCTATAAAATATCAATTACAATTTTTGAATCTCCTAAATTAGCTAAACAGACTATATTAATTTAAATCAAAGTTATTTGTGTTAGCATTCATCAAAATTATTTTATTTTACATGTATTAAATTTTTAACTTTATTTGTATAATATTATTATTCGCATCCCGTCTGTTACACGGTTTATAGGCTAGTATTTAATAAGAAAGAGAGAGAGAGAGAAGCGAACAAATTTCGGTGAGAAGAAATATGGTGTTGACATGTGTCCCCCTAGTTACTTTTTTTTTAGAGTAGAAAGATTTTCCCATTCAAAAACTACTTTTTAATCCGAATACGTATGGACTGACCCAAATTTGACGTTCTTTGGCTCGATCTGAACTAGTTATAAGACAGATTCGATTTGGTTCATGATATGGTTTTTGTGCGCTTCTAGCAACCATTACGTGAATTTTTCCTACTAGTCTGAAAATTTATATAAAACATTACTTGTATGTAAGTTAAGATAGTTTTTGGAAGCAAAAAAGTGTAACGAAGTGAACCCCTACATTACTTACAAAAGATTCAGTCAAAAGACTTAAAATTTAATGATGGTCATACCAAGTTATTGTCGTAAAATTCAAATTGCTTCGATGGGAATGGGACGTGCATAAATTTACCGTCATACTTTATCAATGATATTATAAATTATAGGTTTACATATGCATATATACGTAAATGTGTTATGTATGCTTTACATCAAAGTACGAAATTCAAACCAACAAGCAATTTGCAATCATGTATTACAACTACGCCACCCTTTTCGTTTAACAAATGCATACAAAGCATCTGAATAGTAGGTTGGATACGGGACGGGTTTTAGTATCTCGATGTAATACCCGGTTTTAAAAGTGTGTTTTATAATAATATTAATATGCATTGTAATGAAAATATGTTCGAATTTTGTAAATTCGACTTGGTGGGTTAACTCGTCTCATTAATACACATGATTATCATGCAGATCTTATATATAATGTTTTGTTGTACTGAATCATATTGTGCATCGAGTACATGTCTAATTTTTTTTAATGAATAACCAGGGTAAACCCATTTGAAACTTGATAAGTTTTTATGAAAATTACTTAAAAGTTACTTTTATGAATGACTAACATAATTGTGCCCTTTTTAATAATGATATTCTAGAATTTTGTAACTTGTCACGACTATATGTGAAAAAGGTAACATAATTATGTCCTTTTGCTGAATTAGAAAAATGCCATTTTTTTTAATATTCTGTTGTGGCTTTCTAGACTAACTCCCTATGTATTCATTTAACTCTTATAATTTGTAATAAAGTAAATTGTCGTTTTTTTCTCGTGGTTTGGTCATGGTCATCGACTCCTCAAGTTTTGAAAAAGTTGTTATTTTCATTCAAAAATACTAGTTCTATTATTTTAAAATGTTAAAAATTTAACGTTAAAAAGATGCTTATGTAAGTTTTCATATAAAAACAAAATTTTAATTTATGCTTACGTGTTGCTAATAAAGTTCCATTCACGGAATTCATGTTTTTCGGATGAAAATGACAATATTTTCAAACTTTGGAGAGCTAGATACGAGAAAAACCTTTTTGGATGAAACTAACAAATATAACAAAATCATATGAAAAAAACAACAATTCATTATTTATAATATTATATGCATGTAAACAAAACACTAAAATATGATAGAAAATAATAACAAGCCATTTAAAATGACTTCCAGACCAATTCTTCGTACCACAAACATTTAGATCATGAAATCGAAAGTCCATGTAATTCTCAATAAATACGACTGAAAGTGATAGATTGTAACAAATCTTACAAATGCTAGCGAAGGCTTGTCAAATATATAATATTAACTATAAACCAATTTAAAAGAATATAAAATAATCAAATTAATAATAAAACAAATAGAAAAATGTTAACCATTTCATAAGGCCATAGAGTGTCCCGTTGGCTGCTCACGAGCGTGGAACATCGCCTCGAGACGTGAGAGAAGTGTGACCCTCCCCAACATAACCACACTCACTGCCAACTTGACTATATTTTTTGGTACACGACAATATATAACTAGTTATCTACTTTCCTATACTTGTTGCGAGCTTATTACCTTCTTCACGTTTCGATATCCCAAAAACACCATCCGTTTGTGAACCGTCTATTTGAATCGTATCAACATCTCTATCAACCGCTTTCCGCTTTAATTTTGCACCAATTGGATCATTCTTTATCGACATGTTAACGTCTGCATATCAAAACAATATCGTCGTCATCAATTTTTCTAAACACGATCGACGTAAAAACACATTCAAAATCACAAACATCGAAGAACAAATGACTAATGAAGAGAGATAGAAGCTTAACTATCGAATACAATGACCTAAAAACAAGGGTTTTAATATTGAGACACCCCTTTGGATAAACCAACACCCGCCTATACGCCGCATATGGGTCCATATGCGGCGTATAGGATCGAACACACTAAAAACGAGAAAAATCCAGGGGGCAGTCATAGTGCTATACGCCCCATACGACCCCCATATACGACACATATAAGGCTATACGACGCGTATAACAAATTTTGACACTGACTTTGAGGAAAAATTCAGGGGGCTATCTGAGGGGTTATACGCCCCGTATAGGGCTATACGACCCCTCTATATGATGCGTATGGTGCTATACGACCCATATAAAAATTCGGGGTATTGATTTATAATTTTGGGGTGTGTCAATATCCATACCTAAAAACAATCTGAAATCAATAACAAATTTAAAACTTCTTCAAATCGACGTGATTTCTTCTCGTAAAATACAAAATCAATGCTCGATCTCCGCGTGTTAATCTCAGATCAATACAATTACATTCATCGATTGTAATAATCGTACATGACCGCATTCAAATTAGTTTCTGCAAATTGATTTGGAGATATGAATGATCGTATGAATCTCACCTGGATTTGAACACAACCAGAGAACGAGAGCACATACGAGGAGGATGAGAGGGATGATATGAACAGATTTCTCCGAAAACCGAGGGCGCCCTAATTTATCCTTCTTATGCGTCGTCGGAAACGATGACGATTCGTTCTGCGGTAATTCATTGGCTTCGAGAGCCAATGCTCTGAGCGCCGGTGACACCGCCTTTGACGTCGGCGAATGGCTGTAGATGCTGTAGTAAGAATCGTCGGAAACTCTGCTGGTGCTCACCGATCTGAACATTTTTGTTTTGAGTTTTGTGAATGTTGGTGATTTGTTTATAAAAAGTTAGAATGGAGATGAACCGAAAATATGGAAGTGTTTGTTGGGTTAATCGGGTTTGTTCGTGGGTCAAACAGTCAGAAAATGGATCACTATACATCTTAAGGGTCACGTTTAATAACTCAATCCATGTTGACCGAGTATAATGGAAGTGGACGTGGGTTTGTTGCTAATAAGGAGGAGAACGTGGAATGGTTTAATTCTGCATGTGTTTATTTTATTTGTTATAAATAGAAGTGGTGTTAGTTTCTTTTGTTCAAGTACTCTTATTTCTAATACACCTGTTTAAGCATTACAAAGAGTTCCAATATTTGTTTTTGTTTCTCTACAAACTTACGTACATAATTGTAAGTATTTGTGTGAGTGTTATTTTGGGTCTAAACCAACAGTGTTGTGGGAAAGGGAGAATTGGATGATCAAAATGTGCGGCTTGGAGTTGGGATATTGTTAGTTTATGTTAGAAAGGGTCTCGAGGTTTGACTTTTGCATAAATCTCGAAATTAGTTGTTTTGGACAACAGTTTTGTTATATCTTTGTCATTATTAATATCTTTGTTATATAACAAAAACGTGTAACTAGAACTATAGAAGAAGCATATGCATGCACGTATTATAGTATGTACGTGTTATAGTGGTAATATGCTTCTCCTCTGTCTAAGAGGTGAAAGATTTAAATCCTATAATATACAAGTGATTAGTAGTAGATTAAAGTTGTTCTAAAAAATTAAGCATATTTTATTGAGCTAATATTTTCCATTTTCTAGGGTGTAATGATAACAAATTATTTGAAATTGGGTAGTTAAGATCTTGAATTGAGTCAAACTAGAATGATATGCAAGCTTAAATAGAAATTTATCTAATATACAAGCTTGTCATGAATGGAAATTATTGGATTTGGTTATAATTATGGTATGGTTTGTAGAAATTTTTGGATCTCGAACAAGAAATCGAACATAAAACGAAAACAAAATGTGCCCGGTTGTGAATCAATCTTCAAACTTAAAACAACTTGGATTAATCTCTGAATCGTGAAACACTATCAGATAAACCTATTTCGCGGGTTACTCGCGATTGATTTATCGGATTAGACAGAGATTTTGATGGAGTTAGATTTGGTTGAAACCATGAGAATTGTTTCTTGTAACCAACCGTATCAATAGAAAACTCATGTGTTCTATCTTATATTTTTGATCGAGAAGATAAGGTTCTTTAAATAACCCTCTGCCAAAATTGTTTCATATGGACAATTGATATACACACTTTTAAGTGTGAGCCACAAACTCATAAAATATTAATTGAGTCCAATATCAAATAAAATAAATCCAACATCTAAAATAACTCTTAAATGAGCTCAACAATATTATAAGAGTCAAACGAGCCCAACCCACTTAATATAATTAAACATAATTATATAATCAAATCCAAATAACAATAAAAATTAAATCGAGTTTGCACTCCCGTAACACCTAACTCATTTAATTTATAATGTTATTTTCTCGATCAACAAGTTAATCCAATACACTAAAACATATATTGATAACACTAAAATTACCAACATGGTTGATATATGAGCTCGAACCGAGTTCGCACACCAAGCTTAATTCGTATTTTGTACCTATTATTTTATAAGTATTATGGTATTTATATAATATAATATATAATAAACATAATAGATTTTATTATATTTACTATTGTGATAAGACTAAATGATACACATGATGTTCTATGTATAATCCTAGTCATACATAGACATAATAGTTATCAAAACACGCATAAATGGAATTAAATAATAAGTAAATAATAAACGAGCTAATACCACGCTAAAGTTCAACCTTAGTATGGGGAGACTCCACGTTAGATATTGAATCAAAGTCATTACAAACTGGAACCAAAGGAACAAACTGGAACCATGATAGCTAGCAATAGGATACATTGCACAAATGTGAACAAAATGATTGATTTTCCTGCGGTATGAAGCTTTCTATACACTGCTCTCAAAATGTATAAAACACAGGCTCTCCAAGTCAGTAATGTATACTGTTTCAGAAATATTAGTACCCGAAAATCAAATAATGAGCATTAATATGTACAGGATATTTTTCATCACACAAAGTATACCAAAAATCAATCATTCACAAGCATTGCAGCTAAATTTGTATTTCTGGCCGCGTTTTTTAGTTTCTCTAGTGCAACAAGGCCAACCTGCCTAACTCTTTCCCTTGACAACCCCTTCCTGAAATAATAATGTGTATCAGATTAGATGATATACATGGGACAAGTGATGCATTAAATCTGGAAAAAATGCAAAAGGTAAAATAAATAAATATAATTAAATTCTATTTTCAATTGTGCAGAAATGGGTTGATCACCAAATTATATCTTGGGCTAACAGACCATAAAACTAAAATTTCAGGCCTCAAATGCAGTGTTGTTCATTATGTGTATTCTGTGACTAGAGGTGGCAAAATACCGGGTTGAGTAACAGATCAAAATATATAACTATGGTACTCAGAATAAAGGGGCTGGGTTGCACTTGTCACAAAATCTAATACTTTTGTCATGAAATCAAAACTATATTCTTTCAAACATAATATGTTTTTTTATATAAATTGTCTGTAGAGGTTTATATGCATTAATATTACACTAAGGTCGACTTCAACCCCCCTTTTTTGCTAATACTATTGGTTATGCCTATTTGACCAGTTAGAGATTAGCATCGAATTGACCCATTCATAATTTTAAAACTACCAAATTACACCATCATATAGCAGTGGATACATCATACCTTCTACTGATATCCTCCCAAGTAAGGTATTCATTGTCCAGACCATAGTAAAGATGTATGATCTCTCTTTCCCGTTCCCCTAGAGTCCTCTTAATGAGATTTCTAACTTCTTCCTGCAACAAAAGAAGAAAGTAATCATTTATTGTAGTATCAGATCAAAGATTTATTACTTCTCAGTCAGGACTGTAGTATATATATTCATATCAGAAAATT